>SJYX01005889.1:28398-125635 GCA_006410675.1 Oreotragus oreotragus | reverse complement strand
GGCTTTATAGGGCAATAAAAAGGGAGGAAAGAGTCTGTCTCCCCTAGAAGGCACCAGGGCCCCAGTGAGGACAGGGAGGGCCCCCTGGGGGAGGGCTCCCCAGGAGAGAAAGAGCGCTCAGCATCCTCTGAATTTCCCAAACTCTTCCATCTCAGAAACACGTCTAAAACGGTGGCCCCAGAACTCCCAGGGTTCCTAAGACCCTTTCAGAGAGTCCTGGACAGTCTTCCTTTTCCAGCTACATATCTGTCAAATTTTCTTCATATATTCAATCAAAATCCCAGCAGGCTGAATGCAGAAGCAGATGTGAAAACCCAGCCATCTTCTATTTCTTCTGTTAAGCCCCCTATTAAATAGATTCCCCAAAGGGTAGAGAAATGCCGTTCTTCTCACTACACTGTTGGGAAAGACATTATTTTTCACAAAAATGTGTTTTGTTAACATGTAACAGTTTCTGACCGCTGTGTGGGTCTTCCTTGGTGGCTCAGTGGTAAAGAATCCCCTGCCAAAACAGGAGATGCATATTCCATCCTTGGGTGGGGAAGATCCCCTGGAGGAGGAAATGGCAACCCACTCCAGTATTCTCGCCTGGAAAATTCCATGGACAGAGGAGCCTTGAGGTTCATGGGGTCGCAAAGGGTTGGACACGACTTAGGGACTAAATAACAGGTTTATCGCTTTATATGTTTTAATGAATCTGTTAAAATGTTCTGCTTTAACTTCTCATATAACAAATATTGATATAACTTACATAATAAAATGGAAAATTCCATGGACAGAGGAGCCTTGAGGTTCATGGGGTCGCAAAGGGTTGGACACGACTTAGGGACTAAATAACAGGTTTATCGCTTTATATGTTTTAATGAATCTGTTAAAATGTTCTGCTTTAACTTCTCATATAACAAATATTGATATAACTTACATAATAAAAATTCTTTGGGGTCTTCAGTAATTTTTGAGTGTAAAGAGGTCCTGAGATTAAAAATGTTTTTGAAAACTGCTACTCAGTGGATACCTGTCTCCTCTGTCTCACTCCCCACCTTGTCTGCCTCTTGCTCCTGGTACAGTCTGCCCTGATTCCCCAGATGCTGACTCTTCTCCCCAGTCTCCTAAGCCCCAGTCTTCCAGACTCTACCCCTGACCCAAATCTTATCCCTGCCTTCCTTCCTAGTCTTTCTGAACCCTACCCCTGCACCAGTGGAAATACATCAGTCCCTCTGGCCTCACCCATGATTAATTATTTCCTCTAATGTAGTAAAGCTGAGAGAGATAATTATGGGGTACGGATGTTGAAGCTTGGGGGATCAAAGGGACGGGCAGCTAGGTGGGGTCCGTAGCTGCGTGTCCGTGGGCTTGCTGAGTCCACACTCAAACACCACTCGCAAAACAGATCTGAGCCAGGGCTGTTTAGGAGAGTGACCTTGAGAGACTTAAATGCACAGAAGGGGAAGACAGACAAACAAAAACAAGGAGATGAAAGAGCAAAGAGCAGCTTGAGACAAGGAGGGGGAGGGAGAGGCGGAGGAGGGAAAGTGACAGACGCTGACAGACACCATTCAAGAGCGACAGACAAGCAAAGAGTAAGCTGCAAGAACAGAGAAGACCCTCTGGGCAAGAGCAGGCTCCAGTAGGAGGCAGGGAGGGTGTGAGAGCTTCGGGGCCAGGAACTCTCCTGTTCCAGGCCGTTGCGTCTGGTCCCTGTTCCGCCTCACCCTCAGATTCACTCCCTAGGTGTGTTTGTTTACTGGTCCCTCCCTGTCTCACTCAGATGCTCCAGCTCTAGGGTCTCAAGGTGCAGATCACATTCTCCCAGACTCCTGTGTCCCGGGTCCAGACATGAGTACCTCCAGCAACTTCCTCTGCATCCTGTTCAGGCCGTTGCGTCTGGTCCCTGTTCCGCCTCACCCTCAGATTCACTCCCTAGGTGTGTTTGTTTACTGGTCCCTCCCTGTCTCACTCAGATGCTCCAGCTCTAGGGTCTCAAGGTGCAGATCACATTCTCCCAGACTCCTGTGTCCCGGGTCCAGACATGAGTACCTCCAGCAACTTCCTCTGCATCCTGTTCCTTGGTGGGGCGCTGGGTAAGGGTGAGCTGGAGAATCCTTGGGGACAGGGAGCAGGGTAGGGTGGTGGTGATGGCAGGGGTTTGTGGAGGAGCCTGAGAGCTAGGGGTAGGGGGGTGAGGGAGAGGGTGCTGAGCTATGCCGAGGAGAGAGCTGTAGCGGGTTTGGAAAGAAGAGCTCCTGGGAACGGTCTCAGGCCAGCCTGATGAAGTGGAATAAGAAAGATTTCCTTTCAAAGGCATTTGAGAATGTCTCTTCCTTGTGGCATCTTTGACAAGCCTCTGTCTCCCCTGACCCTTGTCTCACCTCTTGCTTCTTTGCTGGGCACCTTGGTCAATGTTAATTCCTATTTTCTCATCCGACTCGGCACCATCTGTTTGACTTCTTCACTGGCACCCGCTCCTGGCTCCAGCTCGGCTTTTTGTGTCATTCTCTGTGTCCACCTCTGATTCCCTTGGCTTCTGTTCATGTCTGTGTGTTTCTCGCGTGCTCCCTGTAATCCCTCGTGCCTCTCTGCCTTTTCCTTTCCCTGCATGATCGCCACTCCCTGCTCTGTCTCTTTTTCTACTTCGGTCTGCTTCTCCCTCCGTTTCACTGCTCCCCTTTCCCCACTTTGTGTATCTCCTCTGTCTGTGCAGCCCATTCCCGAATCTGGGCTGGGCCTCTCACCTGCCCTGTTTGCCTTTCCTCCCTGACGGATCTCCACGGACTCCACAGGTCTTGCCGCCTCCCTGGCCCAGAGACAGCTTCACTGTTACACCTGCAACTTTGCCAAACCCTGCTACCCTGTTCCCACCCAGTGTCAGGAGGATGAAGTTTGTGGCATCAGTATCGGTACCTCAGGTAGGAGGACTCTGGTCTGATGGGTGTTCCCTAGGTCTTCCCCACTGCCACCCAATCCTGCCTTTCGTGGGACCCCACGGCCCTTGCCTCCTTCCTGCCCGGCCTCAGCTCCCCCCTCCCCCAACCACTTCTGTCCCATAGAACAGAGTGAGGTCATCGAGCGGAAGGGCTGCCTTCCAAGGGCCGAGTGCTCCCTGCAGGGCCACACCACCTACTGGTCCCGCTCCTACACTCTTCGACACCACTGCTGTGAGCAGGACCTGTGCAACTCGGCTACCACGCCTCGCCAGCTCCCCAGCCTCCTCCTCATCACCCTGCTTGTCCTCCTGGCCAGCTTCACCTGGGGAGGCCACCAGCCTCCAGTTCAAGACTCTTCCATTGGCACTGCGGCCCCGGCAACACCGGCACAGAGATCTTTGGAAATTTGTCCAAGAACCTGACCGTGTACAGAGATCTCAGATCCGTGGACCCAACACCTTCACAGGCCCCTCCCCAAACCTGATTCCTCCAGGCATTGCTCCAGCCCCTAGCTGCCCAGAGGAATGTTCCCAGAGCCCAGCCTCATAAAGAAGATGTGCCCTAAATCCTTGGTCTTTTATAAATGCTTGTTTCTGATGCATTCTGTAATCCCCAGCTCTCTGGCAAGGCAGGTCTTTGAAGGAGCTGTGGGTCCCAGGCAAGGGGATGGAAGGAGCAGCAAGTGTGACGAGAAAGAGAGTCCTCCTAGGAAAGATTAATTTGGTAGATCAGGAAGGAAGGCTTGGGGAACTATGAAGAGTAAATGTAATAAAAGTGCTATCTGGAAGTTCAGTAACACTGCTCTATGTGTGTGTGTACCTGTGCAGGCATGCGTGCTATCTAACAGCAAGCTAGAGCTGCTGAGCGGGTTGGGCTGGGGTGCTGGCACCTGAACCACGACTTTCACTTCATCCTCCATCTGTCGCTGGCACCCTCCTTGCCAGTAGCTTACTTAAGCCACTGCAGCGTAAAGGTTTTTAGGTGACACCTCCAAGAACCCTTTTCTCCAGTGAAGCCCAAGCTTGAGCAGGTCACAAAAGGGCCCTCATGGAGTGGGGAGGGTGTGGCTGGGAGGCCAGCTCCATGCTGCCTGAGACTAGGAGCACCAGCACCCTCTCCCATTCTTCAAGCCCAGACTTGTTCACTCATCACCCAACACGCAGGGCCCAGTTACACACCCTACCAGGGAATTCACCCACCCACCGCTGTGGACACTCCCTCTGCCCAGGGAGATACCTTGTGTGTGACTCGTGGGGCCCCCAGGACGTCAGGGCGATAAGCTGTGCCCTGCTCCGGATGCCACAGGATAAGGAGGGGGAGCGCCTACGATAAGGAGGGAATCGAGGGGTGGCGGCTGGGCAAGGGCACCCCCCACCCATCCTGACTCCGTCCCCTCCCCTTCCATCTGAGGAAGTCTGGTGTCTGATTAGAGGTACTGGTTCTCTCTCAATTTCTTCTTTGTGAGGATCAGATGGCAGTGAGGATCTGGCTTAATTTAGAAGTGAGTCTTCTTTCCTTTCTTCCGTCCTTCAATCCTCCTTCTTCATACTTCCAATTTTCCTCTCTCTCTCTCTCTCCATCTCTTCCCTTTTCCTGTGACTTGAGCCTCTTTCCTTCCCTCTTCTTCAGTTTCTACCGTTTGTCCTTTGGTACCCCTATATCTGATTCTCTGCTGCTGCTGCTGCTAAGTCACTTCAGTCATGTCCGACTCTGTGTGACCCCATAGACGGCAGNCTTCCAGGTCTCTGCAGGGTGCAGACTGTGGTGCTGTGGTGCCAGGCACAGGGCACTCTTTTCTGAACCAGCACCGGCCCAGATATCTGTCTGCTGCTTCCTGCAACCTCCTTGTCTCCCAGTTCCTAGAGGCCACTGTGCCCCCTCAGTTGGTACTCCCTGCCGTGGTCAGGTGGGACACGTTCATCTCCCTCTGTATATGCCAGGATCTGAGCCTCCCTGTCTCTTATACACATCTCAGGCTCCCCCATCCCTGGGATTCTCCAGGCAAGAACACTGGAGTGGGTTGCCATTTCCTTCTCCAATGCATGAAAGAGAAAAGTGAAAGTGAAGTCGCTCAGTCTGTCCGACTGTTAGCGAGCCCATGGACTGCAGCCCACCAGGCTACTCCATCCATTGGATTTTCCAGGCAAGAGTACTGGGGTGGGGTGCCATTGCCTTCCCCGAACTGATTCTCTACCACTGCTCAATTCTCTGGATTCCTGTCTCCTTTATTCCCGTCCTCACCTCTCCCCAGCCCCTGCCAGTTACCCCAGGCTCCCCTGTACTGCAGGCTCAGGGCCACCCCTCCACTGGCTACAGCAAGACAGGAAACCACACCCTTTCATAGGTGACGTCATGGAATGCTTCTTCTTTCCTTCAGCCCCCAGCCCCTTAACATACACACACACACACACACTCATATACACACACTCTCACAGACATACACAGCTTGGCTGGAGACCAACTGGACTGTGAAATAGCACTCCCAGCCCCTCCCCCTTGCCAAGGTTTTCGGGAATCCTTCAGGTGCCAGATGGCCAGGGAGTCGGCAGGTCACACTTCCTAGCAGATGTCCTCGAGGTCACCTGGTTTTAGGGGCAGGTAGGCTGTGGGTTTTGCAAAGCAAAAAGACAGATTAAGGATACTTCCTTCCTCTACCTCCTCGGGAACCAGCATTGCATCCCCACCCCAGCTTCAGTCTCCTCCAGGATTTAAGCCTCTGCCCCCTAGTAGCTCCTCACCTGAGATGGGCCAAATGGATGTTCTCATAGACCTGGATCTCAGGTTTGAACTGAGGAAATGAGGCAGCTGGAGAGAAAAAGCCATATGAAATGCAGCAGAGAAGTCACCAGGTGACTCAGAGCTCTCTTCCTTACCCCACCTTCTCCCCTAGAGAAGAAGGGTAGAGAGGCAAGATATGAGTCCAGCCCTCTGGGAAGGAGGTACTCACTTCTATGTTGAGCCCCCCGGGCCCTCTGCCTCCAGAGCATGACTCCAAGGACCACAGTGGTGACTCCCTGGCCCACTGTGAGCAACAGCATCAGGATCCAGGCCACATCCTAGTTTGCGGAAGGGGTACAGAGGGCAGGGGAGGCATCCGTGGAGGCTGCAGTTAAGGGCAGGACAAGAGGAATTAGCAGGGAGGCTGGGAGGGAAGTCTGTCCCTTGTGCCACAAAGAGAGGCTTTCCCCCCATAGTTTGGTGGGTTTTTCCAAAAGAAGACTTCCCTGCCCCCACTATCCACTACCCCACTTAGCCTCTCACTCTGACCTCATGAACCAACATTGATATTGAATGGTGATGCCCCCACAGGCTACACATGGATAGCTAACTTTGGGTTGGACCATCAACCATAACTGTGATTTTTTCCCTCATGCTATACACAGTAATTCACCCTGTTAAGAAAATAAGAAAGTGCCTACTGTTTATTTATTCTTCCATTCATCTACTCCACAGGCATTCGCTGAGTGCCCACCACATGCCAGACCCCAGATTAGGTGCTGAGGATGTAGAGGGAAATAAAACCCCATCACTGTTTTTTGCTTACCAAAATAATGGCCATTTGCTCCTCCCTCTTGCCTTGTGAATGGGTTATTTTACATCCAATAGCATTCTTTCTCTGTATAATGGACTTCTTATTGTAAAACAATTATATATTTTTTCTCCTTCTGCCTCCACCATCAATGGGCCATTATAACATCAGTGCATATATCCTTTCTTCAACAAACAACTGCTCCAGCAGTAATTCTTACTTTTTCCTTTCTGCTAAGGGATATTCCACAAAAATCACTGATTATCCACCAGAATTCTTCTTCTCCCTGTTGGTTTATGGTCAATCCGATGAGAAAGCTGGCTTAACCAACCCCCTTTTCTGTTATGGATTCAATCGAGAAAAGAAAAAAAGCCCTCCTCCTACAGGCAGTGGAGGAAAATAACAGCCAATAACAGATTCCCTAGCTAGCAGCAGGGGATGTGTTGGAGGCAAAAATCCCTTCCCTTATTGTCACTCAGTTCTCTTGCCAGGCTAAAGCTGATCCCTTTGTTCTGAGGCACAAGGCAGCGGATGATTCCTGGTTTACGTGCCCTGGGCTCAGGAAGCCCCTCCCCAGGACACACCAAGAGCAGGGTATCCCCATCACCCCAGAAGGACTGCACATCCCCCTTCACAGGACCCTTCCCCTCCTGCCAGGTCACAGCATCCAGGCTCCTGGTGGGGCCACAGAACACAGGAGGACAGAGCAGGAAGATCCATCTGCAGCCCTCGCAGAGAACTGGGATCCTGGAGGGAGAGAGGGACTGCTCAGTTCTTTGTCTGGACTTCCCTGGCTCCCAGCGGCCCGTGGTCTGCAGGCTTCCCACTCACCTCTGAGCACGGAGACATCATACACCCTCCAGTTCTGGTACCTGTAGCGCTGACCCAGCACAGCACACCAGTACCGCCCGGGGTCTCCTGCCTTGGACCCTTCCAGTCACAAAGAGTAGTTTCCCAGCAGTTTGAGCCTGGATTCCCTTCTGGGATTCCCAGGGTCTAAGGAGGGCCTGGCCACTTGGGCGTGGGCCACTAAAGCAGTGGAGGGGCCTGCTGTCGGGCTGCGGAAACAGGACAGGAATTCGTCCCCATGCAGGGCAGGTAGTGAAGGACATGGCAGCTCCAGTGCCTCCCCCAAGGCCACATAGATGGCCTGGATGCTGTCTGTGGGGAGGGGGCGGTGTGAGACCAGAGACCTCCATCAGGCCAGCGATCCCACCCCTCCACCTCCCATCCCTGGCTTCCTTCCTTCTGGGGTCCCCCAGCACTGGGGCTGACTGTGACCTCCTTTCTCAAGTGACAGTTACAAAAAAGTGAGACGGAGAGAAGAGGGTAAGGCTTTCCAACCTCTCCTCCAGCGATTGCGGGGATCTGAGGGCAGGAGGGCGAAGGCTGGAATAGCCGACAAGTGCCCGTATCCCTTCCTTTAGCTTTTCCTCTTCTGGATGAGCATTTACTTGTCCGCTCTTATTTTCTAAAGGTGCCTGATCTGGACACTCGTTGACTCTGAATCTTTCCTAATGTTAGAGGCAGGGGGAGGTCAACTGGGGTAGATCTATCTTCTCGAGCCAAACACCTTCCCAGACCCCTAAGGAGAAACAGCAGCAGTCCCTCCCGACCCTGTGGAGAAGTGAAGAATCCTCCTACTGCTCCTTACCTGCTTCAGCCTGGGGAAGCCCACATAGGAACAGAAGGAGGAGGAATAAGACAGCCATGGGGAGAGCTTACCAAGTTATCTTGCCTGGGACCTGCTATTCCCAGGGAGGAAACAAAGCCCAGATAAAAGCCTATATTCCCTAGTCTGGAGTGACATGGGCCTCTGAGGGGGAAGGGAATGCCGGGGAGATAAAGCCCAGCTGAATATCCACTGGGGAAAAAGTAGCAACCACCTTTCCATGCCAAGAAAGGACCAGTTCAGGCCGCTCCAAGCATAATCTCCTTACCCTGCAGGCTCCACATCGGTTGAAGAACTCAGATCAAAGACTCTCCGTGCTAAGAAGCCTGTGCAGGACTTGCCTGGTGGTCCAGTGGCTGAGACTCCACACTCCCAGTGCAGGGTGCCCTAGGTTCTATACCTGGTCAGGGAATTAGATCCTACCTGCCGCAACGAAAGATCCTGCATGCCACAACTATTCATAAAAAAAAAAAAAAAAAAGATCCTGCAACTAAGACCCAGTGCAGCCAAATAAATTAATTAAAATAAATTTTAAAAGGACTTCCCTGGTAGTCTAGTGGTTAAGAATCTGCCTGCCAGTTCAGGGGACATGGGCTTGACCTCTGGTCTGCTGGCTTAGTTGGTAGCCTGCCTGCAATGTAGGAGACCCAGGTTCAATCCCCGGGTCAGGAAGATCCCCTGGAGAAGGAAATGGCAACCCACTCCGGTGTCCTTGTCAGGAAAATCCTGTGGACGGAGGAGCCTGGCAGGCTACAGTCCTTGAGGTCACAAAGAGCTGGACATGACTGAATGAGTAACACTTTCACTTTCTGGGGAGGTCCCACACACAGTGGGCTAACAGCCCATGGGCACAACTACTGAGCCTGTGTTCTGGAGCCCGTGCCCCGAAACAAGAGAAACCTGTGTAGTGCAATTAGAGAGTAGCCCCCTCTCACTGCAATTAGAGAAAGCCCTCATGCAGCAACAAAGACCCAGCACAACCAAGAATAAATAAATTAAAAAATTTTTAATTATAAAAACAAAGAAATACTAAAAAATTTTAAAAAAGAGAGAGAAGAAGCCTATGCAGAAGAGGTCAAGGCTGTCCACCTCCCATCAGTCTGAAAGTACATTCCATGTTCTCTCTTCCAATTCAAGAGACTAGCCATGAGGGAAGAAGCTGAGTCTTCATGTTGGTTTCTAGGGAATCCAGCCCAAGTCAGCATACTCAGTCAGAACTCCCTAAATGACTGAGAATGACTTCCTTTGTGTCTGCCTGGCACATTCCAGACTGCTTCTGAGCCCCTGATGAATATGTTACATCGTTACTCAAGGAGAAGAATAGCAGGGGCCTAGAGAAATCACTGATTTATCCCTTTGCCCCAGAGAGGATTCTCTTAAGGTAGCTCTTCATATTTCTCTCATAGTGTCTTAATGTGTTATCTATTTTTGAAATTGTTTTTGATGAACTATTTCATACACACCAAATACTACATCTAACATACAACTGTACAATGGCTAAATAAACTGTGGTATATTCACATAACGATAGCAACAAGAATGAACAAGTTACAATGACATGCAACAAAGCTGAATCTCACAAACATGGGAGTAAAGTCCGAAACAAAGGGCATGTGCTGTATGATTTCATGTATATAAAGTTCGTTGTTGTTGCTTAATCACTAAGTGATATTGGACTCTTTTTCGACCCCATGGGGGAGAAGGCAATGGCACCCCACTCCAGTACTCTTGCCTGGAAAATCCCATGGATAGAGAAGCCTGGTAGGCTGCAGTCCATGGGGTCAGGAAGAGTCAGACACAACTGAGCGACTTCACTTTCACTTTTCACTTTCATGCATTGGAGAAGGAAATGGCAACCCACTCCAGTGTTCTTGCCTGGAGAATCCCAGGGACGGGGGAACCTGGTGGGCTGCCATCTATGGTGTCGCATGGAGTCGGACACGACTGAAGCGACTTAGCAGCAGTAGCAGCAGCGACCCCATGGAATGAAGCCCATCAGGTTCCTCTGTCCATGGGATTTCCCAGGCAAGATTACTGGAGTGGGTTGCCATTTCCTTCTCCAGGGTATCTTCCTGACCCAGGGCTTCCCTGGTGGCTCAGATGGTAAAGAGTCTGCCTTCAATGTGAGAGACCCGCGTTCAATCCCTGGGTGGAAAAGATCCCCTGGAAAAAGAAATGGCAATCCACACCAGTATTCTTGCCTAGAAAATCCCATGGATGGAGAAGCCTGGCGGGCTACAGTCCATGGGGTCGAAAAGAGTCGGACATGACCTGACCCAGGGATCAAACCCGCATCTCCTTCATTGACAGGGGATTCTTTACCACTGAGGCACCTGGGGAGCACCTGTATAAAGTTCAAAAACAGGCAAAAGTAACCTCTGAAGTTAATTAAAATAGTGGTTACCCATGGAAGGATCTAGGGATTATCATACTAAATGAAATAAGCATGCATCATGCTAAGTAACTCTTTGTGACCCTATGGACTGTCATCCACTAGGCTCCTCTGTCCATAGGATTCTCCAGGCAAAAATACTGGAGTGGGTTGCCACACCCTCCTTGAGGGTATCTTCCCCATCCATGTTGCTTAAGTCTCCTGCATTGTCAGGCGGGTTCTTTACCACTAGCGCCACCTGGGAAGCCCAAAGAAGTAAGTCAGAAAGACAAGTACCATATGACATCACTTACATGGCACAAACGAATTTACCTATGAATCAGACTCACAGATATATTTAATTAGTGCACCTTTCTGTATATGTGTTTACTACAATGAAAAGCTAAAGGGTTTATATATTATGTAGGTGTAAGGTACAAAGAAAAAAAAAACAGTATACCTTTTGAGAAATAGAATATTACCCTTTCAGCCAACGATCCTCTATGCTGTGTAACAGTGTTATATATTTGCTCTTTATCTTTCACATAATTGATCATTGAATTTTATGTGTTTTTAAATTTTATACTATGGTGTCATGTTGTATATAATTATGGTTCTGAGAATTGTTCATGCTTAAGTGCGATAATTCATCCTTTTGTTTTTAACCAGTGTTTCACACTTCTTAACGATACTGAATCTTCCTATTCATAATCATGGCGTAGCTATTTATTCAAGCCTTCGTTTACCTCTTTCAGTAATTTTTGTAATTTGTTCCTAAAATCTTGCATTTCTTTTCTTAGATGTATTCCTAGATATCTTTTTTGTTGCTCTTTTCAAATGCTAATCTTACCCCTTGTTCCCACTGTCGCTCGAGAGTCTGCCAATATTAAGGGGCAGAAAAAAGTGACTTAACCAGATCTCATGATAGTTCTGACTCTCCACGATCCAAACGCCTCCAGCTAATTTCTGACCACTGCTGCACCCGTAGCTCCAAATGCAGAAAACCCTACTCAAGAAGCGCTGAAACTGTCTCAACTCGGCGCGAGGCGGAGCCGGTACGTGCTGACGTCAAGGGCACGCAACACCTTAGCGGCCCTGGGAGGGCGGGGCTGACAGGGGGACCTGCTGCTGGAAGAGCAGCGGCCCGGGCTGGGGCCATGGCGAAGCTGCTGAGCTGCGTCCTAGGCCCCCGGCTCTACAAAATCTACCGGGAAAGGGACTCTGAAAGGGCCCCGTCCAGCGTCCCTGGGACTCCAACTTCAGTCACTAACCCTCACTCCAGCTCCTGGGTGAGTCGATTCTCCCCTGGTTAAAAAAATAGTACGGCCCAAAGCCCTTTGCGGCCTTTGCTCCCCAGAAGCACCCATTATTGGAAATCGGGAGAGACTGCTTGTCAAGCCAGTTTTTCGCAAAGTCTGTGCTCTTTGTGCTTCCTGGGTTAAAGTCACGCCTGTGGACTGACCGCCTGCTTTACTGCTGTTTGCCAGTGCTTTCTCATTCCGACTGCCACTCCTAGCTTTTTCCTTTCGCGACCCCTCACCCTGCTCTTCGTGGTTCATGCCGTTCCCCATTGACTCCTAAATCCTGGAAGAGACCCCGCTCGGATTCCGGAGCTGGGTGATTTTGCCATCAAACTCTCAATTTCCTCGTACCCCATGCCTCACCCGGTTCCGTTTATCTCCCCTGGCCTTGAATTTCAAAATGACTTGTGCAACATTTAATATATCCGGTCTCCCCCACCCCACCCCTAGTCTACCTTAGAGACCTCAGGATCATTTTCAAGAAAGCCGGTGAGGTGGTAGGCAGTGCCCCTAAATGCGTTCTTCCTTTTTATCTGTAGTCTCAAATTATGCTCATTGTACTCTACAAACTGCCCACCCCCAGCCACATTCTCTTCCTTACTGAATATGCTCTTCCGATGTTTTTCTTTTCTTCTTAAAGTTGTCATGGTGTCCTTTCTTCCCTAACCCCGATCCCCATCCTCCCACAACCCATTTGAAACTCGGTTGTGGAAAAAGGAGCAAAAGTCGGCCAAAGCTACTTTCACTTTTGCTTCCAAGTCCAGCCCCCTGTGTTTGTTCTCAGGATCTGGAGTGAGAGATCAGGTTATGAGTCAGGGTGGGGAAGGGGGGAAGCAGAGATGTCCCAGGAGAGATGGCTTTGGGGGCTAGGACTAGAGTGTTGGAGAACACACATCAGGCCTTCCAGAAGGGATGGTGGAGGCCTTGTCAAGGAGCAGGGTCCTTAATTCGGCCATCTGTTTTGGCAGGATACATACTATCAGCCCCGTGCCCTCGAGAAACATGCCGACAGCATCCTGGCACTGGTATGTCTGCCCTGGCATCTGGGACTACCGCATCTTTTCAGACCCAGTTGCCCTCTTGAACCTTCTCCTTCCCATCCTGGGAGAAGGCAGTACCCCTGGGGGTGGGGGATGCTCTGGGCTCTGCAGCAGGCATCTCCAACACACATACACACAGACAGCTCTCCAGCGTGCATACTTGGTACTCCCCTTTGGCCTATGCACGGCTTTCTCTGGGGCAGCCTGAACCGTTGGGGAAACCGTGTTTACTTTCGGGACCATCCGCAGGTGCTGAGCCCTGCAGTCCCCAGTGACCTGTCCTCCCTGGCAACTAACCTCTTTGGCTGCAGAGACAGCTGTTCTCTCTGGCAAGGTTCCTTTGGTGACATTTGTGCATCTCTTAGGGACTGGGCCAGGGACTGTCCTGAGCAGGGCTGATTGAAAAGGCTTGATTATCTTGAGTGGAAAGAGACTGGTCTTTACGTGTGATGAAATTATGTCCAGAGATGATGAGAGGAAGACAATAGAAGCCGTGCCAAGTTTTCCCAGCCTCTGTTAACGATCTGACACACTACCTTTCAGCAAATAATTGAGCACCTACTGTGTGCGTGGGGTCAGGCACAGAATAGGTACTTGATGTGATATCCCTCAGGTTATTCACTTTGCTCAGAGCCTAGACCCGGTAATGGCAGACCTCTGTGTGTGTGTATTGATTGCTTGTCCCTGTCTCTCTGCTGCAGGCTTCAGTCTTCTGGTCCATCTCTTACTACTCCTCTCCCTTCGCCTTCTTCTACTTGTACAGGAAAGGTCAGTGTGGCTTCAAAGGTGATGGGACAGAAAATGGGCAGATCGTTGGCAGCTGAGCCGATTCCCTAATGAGGAAAGGGAACCTGGGATGAGGATGGCTTGGCTTCCCTCTTCCATCAGGCATCTTCTCCCTCTGAGGGCCTGCTGTCCCCCAAAGAGGGTGTGGTGGGGAGGTTGGGACTGAACTTGGGAGAGGGGCTGGGGGGCAGTGGGAAAAGCTTTTCACATAATCCTTCTCCCCTCCCAGGTTACTTGAGTTTGTCCAAAGTGGTGCCATTTTCTCACTATGCTGGGACACTGCTTCTACTGCTGGCGGGAGTGGCCTGCCTCCGAGGTAGGTGGAGAGGGAGCCTGGTTTGGATCTGTCCATCATTGGGTAAATATTCATTAAATACCTTCTGCAAATACCATTTGGTGCTAGGCCCTGAGGGGAAGTAATCAGTGGTCAAGACATGATCTTTTCCTTAAAGGGCTTGAGTCATAAGTATGAACAAGTGAAAGTGAAGTCACTCAGTTGTGTCCGATTCTTTGCGACCCCGTGAACTGTGGTCCACCAGGCTCCTCTGTCCTTGGGATTCTCCAGGCAAGAATACTGGAGTGGGTTGCCATTAGGTTTGCTGTTATCTAGAAAAGCAGCATATACCCTCCAACAGTTCCATACATATCCATGTATGTTTCTAATAATCCTAAACTGGACTCCGTGACCCCACTTAGCAGGATGGATAAATACATTAGAAGGTCGAGTCCTACCACAGAACACCAGAGAGCAAGGCGCTGAACGAACTGGTTACACTCAGCTACACAGATGAAGCTCACAGATGCAATGGGGACCACCAAATAATTTAGGCACTATGTTTCCATTTACATAAAGTTCCAAGGGATGCATAAATAAGTGGCACAACACTGAAGAGAAACACAGGCATGACTGTCTTAAAAGTCAAAAGTAGGGAGAGTGATTACCTGGGAAGGGGGAGAGAACAGGCTGGGGAGGACCCCAGGTGGGAGGCGGCTTTGTTCTCTTTCTTGACCCCAGTGATCAGCCCAGGAATGTTTGTACTTTAAACTGAATGTATGAAAAAAATAAATAAATAAATAAACTGAATGTATGCTTTATGTAAATACATTATTATCTCACAGTTTAAAAAATGAAAAGAGATAAGCCAAACCATTGCCCTCTGGGCAGCTACACATGATGAAAAGCAGGTGAGGGGGATGCCTAAGAAGGGAGTGGTGGGGTCAAGAGCTGGCCTTTGGGTCCAGTCTGGGATGAGGACCTTCTGCCCGCTCTGCCTCCAGATTTCCACAGGGCTGAGCTTCCTCCCCAGAGAGGCCCGCTCTGCCTATCTAAAAGTTGCTCCCATTCCTCAGTTTTGTCTTAATTTTCAATTTTTTTTTCCATTGGGGGGAGAAATTAACTACAGAGAAGTCCAAAAAACAAAATATCAGAACTAAAATGCTTGTTTTTTGTGCTTATTGCTTCAAATACCTTTTGTCCATAAAATACAGGATTGGCCAAAAAGTTCTTTCAGGTTTTTCTGCAAGAGTGGACAAGCCTGAACGAATTCTTTGGCCAACCCAGTGCTAAAGCATTACAGAGTTGGCGTTCCTATTGGAATCTTCCCCAGCCCCAGAAGTAACCGTTGTCATCTGGTGTGGGTTTTTCTTTTTCCTGGTTTATATTTGTATACTTTTACAAAATACCGACCTCATTCCATCACATCTAAACTGCTATGAATTGTAAATGCATATCAATTGCAGCATTTTCAAATGTGACAAAAATAATCTGCATCTCAGAATCTGTGCAAAATGACAAGTATAAACACTAGATAGCATTTGGAGGGGTGCAGTTTACATTTTTAGCACAAATGACGTCATTCCCTCCAAATCATTCTTCAGCTCTTTTCATTCTCAGTATTGTTTGGGGGCACTCCCCTTGATGATATATAGCATTCTAATTCCTTATGCTTTAATTTTCTTTATAGCCTTTATCCCTGTCTTTACTTTTCTTGTTTTCTCATTTATTGTCTCTCTCCAGCCCCACCCCACTTCCAACCAACCAAAATGCCACCTCTCTGAGCACCAGGACCTGCGTGTCTGGTTTCCTGCTGTCTCCCCCATGTCTGTCCCATGCCTGACACCTGTTGGGTCAGGAGAGGCAGAGAAGTCATCCCGCTCTGCCTCCAGATTTCCACAGGGCTGAGCTTCCTCCCCAGAGAGGCCCGCTCTGCCTATCTAAAAGTTGCTCCCATTCCTCAGTTTTGTCTTAATTTTCAATTTTTTTTTCCATTGGGGGGAGAAATTAACTACAGAGAAGTCCAAAAAACAAAATATCAGAACTAAAATGCTTGTTTTTTGTGCTTATTGCTTCAAATACCTTTTGTCCATAAAATACAGGATTGGCCAAAAAGTTCTTTCAGGTTTTTCTGCAAGAGTGGACAAGCCTGAACGAATTCTTTGGCCAACCCAGTGCTAAAGCATTACAGAGTTGGCGTTCCTATTGGAATCTTCCCCAGCCCCAGAAGTAACCGTTGTCATCTGGTGTGGGTTTTTCTTTTTCCTGGTTTATATTTGTATACTTTTACAAAATACCGACCTCATTCCATCACATCTAAACTGCTATGAATTGTAAATGCATATCAATTGCAGCATTTTCAAATGTGACAAAAATAATCTGCATCTCAGAATCTGTGCAAAATGACAAGTATAAACACTAGATAGCATTTGGAGGGGTGCAGTTTACATTTTTAGCACAAATGACGTCATTCCCTCCAAATCATTCTTCAGCTCTTTTCATTCTCAGTATTGTTTGGGGGCACTCCCCGTGATGATATATAGCATTCTAATTCCTTATGCTTTAATTTTCTTTATAGCCTTTATCCCTGTCTTTACTTTTGTTGTTTTCTCATTTATTGTCTCTCTCCAGCCCCACCCCACTTCCAACCAACCAAAATGCCACCTCTCTGAGCAGAGAGGTGAGCAGACCTGCGTGTCTGGTTTCCTGCTGTCTCCCCCATGTCTGTCCCATGCCTGACACCTGTTGGGTCAGGAGAGGCAGAGAAGTCAGTTGAGACTCTCCAGCAGGGAAGGGAGAGCAGATAAGATCAATGAGGGGCTGAGCAAAGAGAAAAAAGGGCTCAGTGTTGAGAATGGCATTCGATTCAGGGAGGGAAGGGGAAAGGAGGCAGGGGAGGAACTGAAAGGAGGCAAGGATGGACCCAGGAAACAGGAGAAAGGAGTTTGGAGACAAGAAGAGTGCTGAGAGGCACAGTTAAAAGAGAATGAAGACAGAGGAAGGGGACTTGGATGTAGTGAGGAAGTAATTATGGGATAAGAACTATGAAGCCAGATGCACGGAGTTAGAATTTGCAGGAAAGGGACAGAAAGGTAGCAGTGGAGAAGTAGAGGGACAAGGAGAAAAGCCCAGTGTTAGCAAGGGTAAAGCCTGAGGGCAAGTGACAAGTGTTTTGAGACTGGGAAGAATGAACTTCCTGAAGGGTGGAAGGTCCATAGTCTAGGAAGAAACCAACTGGGAGAAGTTAGGGAGGGGAAGAATGCCAGTGGCTGAAATATGGAGGAAGGGAGTCGGCTCAGGTCACCTGTTTCCCCAGATCCAGGGCCCTCTGTTCTTCTCCTCTCATTTCTCTTTGCCCATCTCTGATTCTCTTCCTGAAACCCGCCCATCTTACTTCCCAGTTTTCCTAATATGGTTTCCTGTCCTCTCTCCACCAGGCATTGGCCGCTGGACCAACCCCCAGTACCGGCAGTTCATCACCATTTTAGAGGCAACGCATAGGAACCACTCCGCAGAAAACAAGGTGAGAGGCTCCGCTGTCTGCCCAGTCACCGGCCAGCATCGCCCAAACAGGCAGATGTGTTTCCCCACCCGCCACGCTGGGCATTTGCTTGCACATGGCGGACCCCCTCTCCCCTCCACAAGTAAACTGTCCGCCCTAGGAAATTTCCCTCTCCACTTCTGATGGAATATTCCACTAGTGCAATCCTCTACCCTCCATCTGCAGGATTGTCTAGACGTGGAAACATTCCACAGCATTTCCTAGAAGGGACTTTCCTCTGTATCACAACAGCTCATTCTCCCAAATGTTTGTTTATTTTTTGTGTGCGCTGAACACTGTACTAGTTTTGTTCAGGGATGGGACAAGACAGACAGGTATGTCCATCCTTGTGCTCAAGAGCACACCATGGTGCTGGGAGGGAGAAAGGCTAGGGCAGAGTGTCCTTGGAGTTGCGCCAGCCCAGCCAGTGCCAGCATGTGATTATCTTTGAGAAGGGGCTTCAGGGACCTATAAAGCTCTTTCCTGTTACAAAGAGGTCTCTGGGTCAAACAACTCTGACCACCATTGTCAGATTACTGGTTGCTCCACACCACCACTTATGGAGCTTTGTAAGGATGCTCCACCATGCATTTTGCATACACCCTTTCTAATCCTCACAACCACAGCGTGAGGTGGCATTATTACTCTTCTTTATATGTCTGAGGAAATAGAGGCAAAGAGAGGTTACAAGATCCAGGCAGAGTCACCCAGCAAGGAAGTGACTAAGCCTGTGTTTGGGTCCAGGCCTGAATGGAGCTCGCCTAAAATTTGCTTCCCTGCATTTTGTTTTGTTTCACCATTTACATTTTTGTAGAATGTTTCTATTGCTCTCTCTCAGTCCAGTTATTTTTGAAAATGTCAAAAAAAAAAAAAAAAAATGGTCTGTGACAGAAAATAAAAAAACTATTCTCAAAATAGAGTGCTGGGAGCTCTGGGGGCGGGGGAGGGAATACAGCAGAGTGGAAGGAATACAGCGCAGCTCCCGCTGCCCTCAAAAAGCACGTGGACTGATCGGTGGAGGGAATGGAGGCACAGAGGGTCTGGGTGACCTGTGGCTGCAGGAGCTGAGGGAAGCGAGGTGGCCACGAAGATGGAACAGAGAGCTTGGTTCAGATGGTGGCCTGGGTGCAGAGGGGCTCCTGTGTGTACGACTTCCCTCCTTCCCTTTCACCTAGTCTTGGGACAGATGTTTCGATCCTTTAAGTCAGCATCGTGTGAAGGACCCAGGTAAGGAAGGGAGCAATGACCAGCCAGCAGGCCCCCTGCCTTCTTCCTCAGAAGCACCAGCCCCTCCAGCCACCCCTGCTGGGGATGAGTCAGCCTTAAATTTTAGAAAAGTGAAGAGTGTTCAGCTTCTCTTCTGGAGGAGGGCAGACAGGCCAGTCTTGATACCTTAATAGGGTGTCCTCTCTTTCCTGATTTTGCTGGTCCTGGCAGAACTTTCCATCTGCCAACCAGAGGTTGCTTACCTCTGCGTGTCCCCCATGATGTTTGGGAGCCAGTCCTCTGGGTGGTGGGAGTGTCCGGGGGAGTAGGGGGGGCCTCCCTGCTCCAACTCCCCTTATCATCCCCCATATCTCTCTGCCCACCACAGAGACAGCTTGCCAACTACAACTTCGACTTCAGGAGCTGGCCAGTCGACTTCCACTGGGAAGAACCCAGCAGCCGGTGAGGCCCCAGTTCTGTCGCTGCCTCCCTGCTCTGACCTGTCCCCCATCTCCAGCCCCTCCTGGGGTCCAGTGCCTGCCTTCCAGCGCCGTCTCCTCATTCCTAGACCCCACCATCCTGCGGACCTCAGATGTCCAGCTTGCTGCTCCTCACCCCATGCTCCCCTGCATCTTTCCATTCCTCAGGAAGGAGTCCCGGGGGGGCCCTTCCCGCCGGGGTGTGGCCCTGCTCCGCCCAGAGCCCCTGCACCGGGGGACGGCCGACACTTTCCTCAACCGAGTTAAGAAGCTGCCTTGTCAGATCACCAGGTAGGAAGGCAGGGAGGAGAGGCGAGCTGAGGTGGAGGGAACGGGCTGCGGCTCCAGGACAGGGTGCTCCACTGGAGGATGACTGTCATTTATTAGGCCTGGTGCCATGGCTATCGCATTGTGTGTGTGTGAAAAACGAGGTTCAGAGAGCTCCACAGCCCCCCAGGTGGTGCCTGAAGAGCTGGGATATTAACACAGTTGTGTCTGACACAACAGCTCTTTCAGCAAGTCTGAGGGGGAACGATGAGGTTGTGGGTGGGGAGGGGATGCACGGCCTTGGCTGCCGCAGGGTCTTTTGGCGGTTGCGGCCCTAGCCTGGCCCCGCTGCTCCTTGGTTTTTCCACTGTGAGGCAGTTCCAACCTCTGCATCTGTGAACAGCCTGCCTCATAGAGTTGGTGAGATTTAACATACTCTGAAGGGCTTCCTCCTTGCCTGGATGCCCGAGAGCGCGAGGTAAAGCCCAAGTAAGCACAGTGGCCACCCAGATCTTCCAGTGGCCGGGCCACTGTGCGAGTTTTCTGTTGCTGGGGGCTAGGAGGCAGGTTGGAAGATACCGAGGAAGGGGGTGGATTGGTGGTGGGTTTTGGACTGCATGCTGATTGGTCAGAGGGATGAGCCAAGTTTGAGATGTTGAGGGAGGATGCTGAACAGGTTTGTAGTGTTTTCTCCTTTGGGATTGACTGGACATGGTTAACTATCTTTTTAAGGAGCGGCACCTGCCACATCTGATGTGTCTAAATTAGTGCATTTGTTCAAGAAATATTTATTAAGCCCAGAGTACCCTGTGCTAGGCTCTTAGCACCTACTACATGGCAGACAACCAGGCATATCGTAATAAACAGTATTATTTATTTGGGGATTTTTTTTTTTTTTTTGCATACGGAGATTTTATTTTATTAATGTAACTATTTAAAAAATTAAAGCATAGTTGATTTATCAGACCATTCTAGGTTCAGGTGTCCAGCATAGTGAGTCAGTGTTTTTACAGATTATACTCCAGTAAAAGTTACTACATGATAATGGCTATGATTCCCTGTGCTTTACAATATATTCTTGTTGCTTATCTATTTTATACATAGTAATTAGTGTCTCTTGATCTCATATATCTAGTTTGCCCTATGTACATGTACATAGATAGATAAATCACACCTTCTTCATCCCTTCTTCTGTGGATATGCACTCCGGTAGCTTCTCCACATCTGTGCTATTGCAAGTAGCGCTTACTATGAATATTAGGATGCATGTATCTTTTTGAATTTGTGCTTTTGTTTTTCTGGATATATGCCCAGGAATGGAACTGCTGAATCATATTTTTTATTTTTAGTCTTTTGAGAAAGCTCTGTACTGTTTTTCTTAGCGACTGCTCCAACTTACATTCCCACCAACAGTGTAGACGTGTTCCCTTTTCTCCACATCCTCACCAGTATTTGTTATTTCTTATCTCTTTAATGAGAGCTCTTCTGACAGGTGTGGGGTGATGTCTCATTCCCTTTTTGACTTGCATTTCTCTCGCCATTAGCAGTGTTGAGCATCTTTTCACATGCCTGTTAGCCATCTGTATGTCTCCTTTGAAAAATGGCTCTTCTAGTCTTCTGCCTACGTTGTTTGTTTTTTGATACTGAGTTAGTTGTATGAGTTATTGTCTTTAGTCGCTTAGTCATGTCTAACTCTAGTGACCCCAAGGACTGGAGTCCACCAGATTGCCGTATCCATGGGATTTTCCAGGCCAGAATACTGGAGTGGGTTGCCATTTCCTACTCCAAGTATTTGGGGATTTTTAATAAATACATTAACAGAATCATAATTGTTAATTATTTTGCTTTTACTTGTCATATATACAAAATATTATCTCATAAAACTTTCAAGATTAATATGTGCATATGTGTGTCCTAGACCTCGATATAAAGTATCTTTAAAAGGTTGCAGTAAAAATAGTTAGAGAAGGGAGTTCTCTGCCAGTCCAGTGGTTAGGACTCCACACTTTCTCTGCTGAGGACATGGGTTCAATCTCTGGTCAGAGGAGGAAGATCCTACAAATCACATGGCACAGCCAAAAATCAAACAAAAGATGCTTGAAAAATTGGTACATATATTGGTTCATTAAATCCTAGAAAAGGAAAAACGAAACTGTGAGGGTCAGAGGTGAAGCAGACCACAGTGTGTGAGTGCTAGGGCTGGGATGGTCCCTGGACTCCCCTGTGTTTGAGGTTCATTAACCCCATGTTCCCCACAGCTATCTGGTAGCACACACCCTGGGCCGCCGGATGCTGTATCCGGGCTCTGTGTACCTGCTCCAGAAAGCCCTCATGCCTGTGCTGCTGCAGGGCCAGGCCCGACTGGTGGAAGAGGTAAGGCCCCCTTACCCATCAACCACCCACCCCCATAGCCCTACTCCCCCCACCCATGAATGTGGCCTCCTGCCCTTCCAACTTGGCCAATGCTTCCCTTCCGCTCAGTGTCATGGGCGCCGGGCAAAACTGCTGGCCTGCGATGGCAATGAAATTGACACCATGTTTGTGGACCGACGAGGGACAGCTGAGCCCCTGGGACAGAAGCTGGTGAGCGGGCACAGGGAGCCCAAAGGTAGAGCGTGGGGAGGGCAGTGGAAGTGCTGGGGTCTGCCGCAGCCCTAAGGAAGCCCAGTGGGGATCATCCCAGTTCCCACCTCCTCCCTACCAACCTCTTAGTGTAGGAAATCCCTGTAAGAGGGAAATGGATGAAGGAGTTGACATGCAGGGACCAAAAAGACATCATCGTAATAGTTGCCTCTTAGTGCCTACCACCTGCAGGGCCCCCAGAGGCTGCCCTCCCTGCTAGTAAGGGGATTTTCAGTCCCAACTGGGCTTCTTCCTGCTCCCTTTCTAGGTGATCTGCTGTGAGGGGAACGCAGGCTTCTACGAGGTGGGCTGCGTCTCCACACCTCTGGAAGGTAGGCCCATGGCTCAGCCCTCTTATCTACCCTCCTTGGGATGGAATGTCCCCACCTCCCCACATGGATAGGGCCTCCCAGGGCCTAACCACCTTCTCTGAGTGAGGTCTGAGACCCTTGCCCTTCGGGAAAAGCCTACTACCCATTTGCTTTGCTAACCTTACATCCCCGCCTTGGGCTGTGTCCCTTACCCTATTATGCTCTTGGTTCTGTTCCCACGCCTCAGTAGTCACATTTCTCTCCCTTCTGCTGGATCAGAACCTTTTTGTCATCTTCCCATTCTGGGAAGGCTTGGAGTTATTTGCCTCTGAGTTGGGTGTTAAGAGTTCCAGTGTCCTTCTGCTCCTTCCCCCAGAGCTAGGAGCAGAGAGTGGCCAGAGGTCATAGGCCAGGAGGTCCCAGCCCTTCCTCCCTCTGTGTTACAGCTGGATATTCAGTCCTGGGCTGGAATCATCCAGGCTTTGCTGGAAGCACGGTGAGACCTTCTCTGAAATCTCTTCCTTTTTCCTGAATTATAGTCTGTCTCCCTGTGGTCAGTCACTGCAGTCAGGGAAAGGGGTCTATATTTCTGTAGGACCTCCCACTCACCTGTGACCTGGGTGCCAAGGGCGGGGAGCTACAAGCCTCCTCCTCTTACAGTGGGGGTTTGGCAGGAAGGGAGATAGTGGATCTTGTTGTAAATGACTGGTTTCTAGAGAAAACAGCCCCTCTCTTGGCCCTATTATTTATTTATTTTTAATGCCACTGACAGGAGTCTATTCCATTAAGTAAGATGATAGCTCCCTGAATTGTCTGTTCAGAGCTGCAGTTCCATCTTCGCTGTCTATTGCAGTGTAGCTGCAGGAAGGGTCCATGCTGGGAGGGTGGGGGTGGTGGGCAGGTGGTCTTTTGTGCTGACCCTATGTCCTTCTTCCTGCAGGGGGTGCCGTTCCCACAGAATGAGGCCAATGCCATGGATGTGGTGGTCCAGTTTGCCATCCACCGCCTGGGCTTTCAGCCCCAGGATATAATCCTCTATGCCTGGTCCATCGGCGGCTTCACTGGTACCCACCTCCTTCCATCCTGCTACTGTAGGCACACTCAGGCCATCTCTGTGTCCCCCCGGGAGTGGGGTGGAGGAGAGGATAGGTGGGCTCTCTGAGTGGGTCTGGAAGAAGCTATCATATTTGAGTACACTTCACATTTCCTTCCACCCTTGTGCCCGATGATTAAAAGTAGAACCTGGGTCCTGGGGTGGGGAGATCAAGGAGTAAATGTTGCCTCTGGTATTGTCTTCAGTGCGCTTCGTTGTTCTCTTTGGACAGTGCCCTGGCCGAGTGAAGCGAGGTGGTTAAGGCGAGACCTGGGGCTAACTTAGTAGGGAGGATGGGGAGGGCCTGTAGGGTCAGGGGGATGAGGGTAGGGGTGGGGGTGGGCAGGAGCCCCTTGGTCCTCACCCTTTCTTTCCTTTCCTGGTACCAGCTACATGGGCCGCCATGTCCTACCCGGACATTAGTGCCGTGATCCTGGATGCCTCCTTTGATGACCTGGTGCCCTTGGCCTTGAAAGTCATGCCAGACAGCTGGAGTGAGTGCAGCTCCCAGGCCTGCCCTTGAGGGAAGAGGTGGGCTGGACCTGGGAGATGTTCTCACTGGAGATGGTTCCCCTCTGCGTGGGTGGGGAATAGGCCACAGCATTGTTGAGAAGCAGGGGGACTCCCTTGTCTGGGAACCTCCATTTTCTCTCTCCACAGACAGTGGGGACCTCTGTGTTGGGCAGGGGCTTTGTGTCTGCTGTCCTTTCACGTTTATCTCACGTTAGGGGGCCTGGTGACCAGGACTGTGAGGCAGCATCTCAATCTAAACAATGCAGAGCAGCTGTGCAGGTGAGGGCTGGCCAGTGTCTAGCACCCGACACCCTTCCCCCACCTCATCCCCTGTAGAGATGCTGCTGGGTGTTCAAATGCTGAAATTAGTACCAAAGTACAAGCATAAGCCACTGCCCCATGTCCCCTGAGGGACCCTCCCACCACCCCCAACCCCTCCCAGCTTCCCTGGGACCCTGGACCTTCNGTGAGGGCTGGCCAGTGTCTAGCACCCGACACCCTTCCCCCACCTCATCCCTTGTAGAGATGCTGCTGGGTGTTCAAATGCTGAAATTAGTACCAAAGTACAAGCATAAGCCACTGCCCCATGTCCCCTGAGGGACCCTCCCACCACCCCCAACCCCTCCCAGCTTCCCTGGGACCCTGGACCTTCTCTTGATCTGGGAGCTAGTCGGTTCATGCCTGGTACAGCAGGGATCTCCCAGCAAAGCCTGAAAAAAAAATAGTGTCAGTGCTGGGGTGAGGCAGGCAGTTTCACCTGTCCCTGCTCTGAGGTCTCCCTCCCCACTGTGCTGTCCTCTGAAGGTACCAGGGCCCTGTGCTGCTGATCCGCAGAACCAGAGATGAGATCATCACCACCACGTGAGTGCCTGGGAACTTCTGCCCTCCCAGATCCCAGAGACAGCCAAGAAGCTGTCCCCCACCTCAAAGAATGCCTGCCAGAAACACAGGTATCCAGACCCTTCCTCCCCAACCTCCAGTCCCTCCAGTGTCCATTCTTATCCCCCCAGGGTTCCTGAGGACATCATGTCTAACCGAGGCAATGACCTCCTGCTGAAACTCCTGCAGCATCGGTGAGAACCAGGGTGTGTGCGCGCACACATACATGTTTGTACTGACATCAGTGCAGGGAGAGGGGGTGGTTCGGGGATGAGGAGTGAAGAGGACTGGGTCCTGACCTCCTGTCCCGGTGCTCCTCCATAGGTATCCCCGGGTGATGGCTGAGGAGGGTCTTCGAGTGGTGAGGCAGTGGCTGGAGGCCTCCTCACAGCTGGAGGAAGGTGAAAGGGGATCTGCTGAGGGCTTTGGTTGGGGGCCTGGCAAAACCAGGATGCTGATGGGCACACGTCTCTCTCCATGACCAGCCTCAATTTACAGCCGGTGGGAGGTGGAGGAGGACTGGTGCCTGTCCGTCCTCCGCTCCTACCAGGCAGAACACGGGCCTGAATTCCCCTGGAGCGTGGGTAAGGAGTCCTGGGGCAGAAGGGGTTGGGAAGAGCCCAGGAAGGAGGTGAATACCCAGATGGGGGGCCCGTGTTTGAGCACCTTCTCTCTGCAGGGGAGGACATGAGTGCAGACGGAAGACGGCAGCTGGCTTTGTTTCTGGTGAGCTAAGCCGTGGGAACGGAGAAGGCAATGGCACCCCACTCCAGTACTCTTGCCTGGAAAACCCCTGGACGGAGGAGCCTGGATCCAAGAGTTAGACACGACTGATCGACTTTCACTTCTACACGTACAGGGAGGGGACCTTTCACTAGAGAGTGGAGACCCAAAGAAGTGGCCAGAACAAAAGCTTTATACCTATTAGAGAAAGGAACAATGAATTTGTGAAGAACTGATAAGGCAAGAGAGGTTTGGACTGTGCATAGTAAGTAGTGAAACCAGATCGAGCTTTCCTCACACAGCCTTCTCGACCCTAAACACCCTGCCTCTGGTGATAAGAATGTCCCTCTCCTTTCTGGGAGGGGACCTTTCACCTGGGAGATTTGGAGCAGAAAATGGTTGAAGCAGGAGTGATTTTGCTGCTTCTGCCATTGTCTAAAATTTCTCTGGCTTAAGATCAATACGTCAAAGTGCCATATTTGGGGGTAGTGTGTCCTGAACGCCATCACCAAGCATCTTCCGTTTACATGGTACCTTGACCTCAGTTTCAGTGACTCTTTTTGAGGACAGGGCACAGTCCTTAGTGGGTCCAGATTCATAAATTTGACCTGGTGGATCCTGGTGAGCAGAAAAACTAAATAGGGACAACCTGTGGGGCATTGACTGACCCCTGCTTGTCAGTTGAAAGAATAATGATTCCATTCTCTTTGTGCTAGGTATTGTACAAGATGCTGAGGTTACAGCTTCCTGATGGTAGAACTGCAGTTGTGTTAAGTGCTGACATGAAAACAACATGGGAACCTGTTTAAACTGGTGGTAAAAGGAGCCCTGAAGGTTGAGTACAAGAGAGCATTTTAGGCAAAGAGAACAGCACATGTAAAGGGCTGAGACAGCAAAGAGGCTGGTATATTTGAAGTACTGAAAGGTGACCAGATAGGCTGAGTTTCAGCGATTTAACCAGTGGTTTTTGTTCTTCTAGGGGAATTTAGTTGGAGAAGGCAATAGCACCCCACTCCAGTACTCTTGCCTGGAAAATCCCATGGACAGAGGAGCCTGGAAGGCTGCAGTCCACGGGGTCGCGAAGAGTCGGACACAACTGAGCGACTTCACTCTGACTTTTCACTTTCATGCATTGGAGAAGGAAATGGCAACCCACTCCAGTATTCTTGCTTAGAGAATCCCAGGGACGGGGGAGCCTGGTGGGCTGCCGTCTATGGGGTCGCACAGAGTCGGACACGACTGAAGCGACTTAGCAGCAGCAGAGGAATTTGGAGAAATATATGGATAAGCAATCTGAATACAAACCTCAAGAGGAAAATACAGGAGAGCAGGACTAGAGTCTGAGTTTCAGGAAAGGCTTCTCACGTCGTTGACCGCTGATGGGCCTGTAGATGTGGGTGAGTTTTCAGCTGGGAGAGGGGATGAGGGCTGTTTCCTGAGCACTCACAGCAGACCAGGCACTGTGCTGATTTACCCACGCCCTCTTATTTCTCACCACAGCACTGAGAGGTATTTTACAGATGGGGAAACTGAGGGGTAAAGAGGTCAAGTGGCTTGCCTGAGGTGAGAGAGCAGGCAAATGGGAGGGCCAAGAACTACTCTGGGGTCCACCTGGGCTGTACTCTGCATCACCCTTGTGTTATAGAGCAGACAGGATGCAGAGGGCTTTCGATACAGTAATCCAGAGCCATTCACTGGCCTGTGGAGACGGAGACAGTTTTTGGGTGCTGAGGAGAGAGCAATGGTCTGGATGGAGGTTCTGATGTGCTTCAGGGTACAGGCGTGGTGATGGGGAGGGAATGCTGGGGAAAGCAGAACACTCCAGGTGGGTCTCGGTGTAAAGGAAGGGGAACAGGGTTAAAGGCAGGCCTTTATAGGATGTGCAGTCACAGGGCGGAGAAGGCAATGGCACCCCACTCCAGTACTCTTGCCTGGAAAACCCCTGGACGGAGGAGCCTGGAAGGCTGCAGTCCATGGGGTCGCTGAGGGTCAGACATGACTAAGCGACTTCACTTTCACTTTTCACTTTCAGGCATTGGAGAAGGAAATGGCAACCCACTCCATTACTCTTGCCTGGAGAATCCCAGGGACAGGGGAGCCTGGTGGGCTGCCGTCTATGGGGTCGCACAGAGTCGGACACGACTGAAGTGACTTAGNTTTCACTTTTCACTTTCATGCATTGGAGAAGGAAATGGCAACCCACTCCATTACTCTTGCCTGGAGAATCCCAAGGACGGGGGAGCCTGGTGGGCTGCCATCTATGGGATCGCACAGAGTCAGACACGACTGAAGTGACTTAGCAGCAGCAGCAAGGCGTGGGAAGCAGGAAGAGGGTGCCTGAATGGCCAGGGGCACAGGTGGGGCTTGGGGACGGGGGTACCCTGTGAGCAATGGAAAGAGCAGCTTCTTTAAAGTGGGTAGTTGGTTCAGAAGGTGTCCGTCTCTAAACCCCATCTGTCCCACCTTCTCCCCTCAGGCTCAGAAGCATCTGAATAACTTCGAAGCCACACACTGCACCCCACTCCCAGCCCAGAACTTCCAGATGCCCTGGCACCTCTAGGGACCACACTGGGACTCATTCTGGAAGAACGGATGGACGGAGACATGAGGATGGACCCTGTTTGTGATTCTCTGTGTTTATTTTGCTGTTTATAGTTTCTGGCAAGCAGGGAGACCACCCCGACTTCTCACTGTTCCTCTTGCACGTTTCCCATCATCCATCTGGCAGTACCTAACCTTCCCAACACACACCCTGCATTAAATGAATGAATTATTCCTAATAATTAATAAAAGTATTTTTTCTACCGGCTGGCTAATTTTGTGACTTCCCAGCTATCCAGGAAGCCAGGGTTGGGAGTGGAGAAGAGTTGAAGCTCCAAATGACTGGGCTTTGAGAGACCCCACTTCAGGCAGCCAATTTAACCCTCACCATCTCTGCTATTGTCTCAGGCAATCAGCCCCCAACCTGAGTTGTCCTTGTCCAGTGGGTCCGCCACTCTCACCTTTCCCTGGCATGCCTAGTACCATCACCACTGTGCAGCCTCCCTGGTGCCGGCCTAGGTTTTCCTACATACAATCACCCCAGGAGACCACGGTTGCCTCCAATGCTCATAGTTCACGAGCTCTGTTGTTTACAAAGTACTTCCTAGCACCTGACTTACACCTATGCTGCAATTCTACCAATTTCTAGGTCCAGCCTGCATGGTTCCAGCATCAGAACCTCCAGTTTTTCTTGCTTAGTTCTTGCTCTTTCCATGGGAAGTGGGGAATGGCTTGTTTCCCATGTTGGATGCAGCAAACCCTGCACAGCCTCCTCACCATGTCAAGTCTGTCTCCTCACACCCTCTTTGCAATTCAACAAACAGGCCCTGCCAGGGACTGAGGACAAGGTGCCAAGGACTCAGGTCTTCCCAGAGCCATACTTTGCCTTATTGGACAGCTGTCAGAATATTCTTGGTTTGAACCAGGAAACACTACTGGTTCCCTGTAGTGTTAGTCGTCGATCATGTCTGACTCTTTGCCACCCCAAGGACTGTAGCCCACCAGGTTCCTCTGTCCATGGGGTTCTCCAGGCAAGAATACTGGAGGGGGTTGCCATTTCTTCCATTCTATTTCCATTCCTTGGACGTTGGAACAGAATGAGTCCCTCTCCCACCCATCACTTTGTTGCCTGGCCACCTTCTTCCCTTGGAAACCTCTTTTCCAGATGAAATACCCCTAGGTTTACCACCCTGGGCCCACCATTTTGAACAAGATACTTAAGGCGAGCAACTATATTGTGAGGTTCAGGATACAGTCTAACTTCAGTGTCTCCTTCAACCTCAATGCACAAAGCTCCCCTGCAATCCCAGGGGCAGAGGCTGTCTGCCTCAACAAGCTCAGTGGCTCCTTCAAGGGAAACACACTGAGCCTCCACTGGAAGGAGTGATCTGAGACTTGTCAGGTGACACGATGTCTGCTCCCTGGGGTTAGAAGAGACTGACTGCAGCTCCACAGCGCTCCACCTTTAGTCAATACTGGGGAGCTGATACTGGCACCCCTCCCCTCTGTCCTGTCCTAGGGAGCAAACAGGGTGGAATGTGAAGCTGTGGGACCAGCTGCAGGATTCTGAAGCTGGCCTTCCAGATCCATTAGGTCACATTAGTCCCCTGGAAACCGAGTCTTTGTTCAGCCAAGGGAACCTCCTTAAATGCAAATAGGGGGCCCCACCTCTCACACCCTAGAGACAAAGTATTCCTTCCTCCCCGCCGTGGCCATTACCACCTCTACCACCGGCCTCTACCACCACTGCCCCTCCCCCTTCTTCCTGCACTTTCTATAGATATCAGCGGGTATGCCATGAGGAGCCCTTGGATACCTTAAGTGAGTGGGGAGAGGTGAGGTTCAATATTTGAAATCCTGACCACGCCACCCAAAAAGTCTCAGTCTACCCTCTTAGATGACTTCCTATCTGACAAGGCTTACAGCAGCTGTGTTTTCAGAACCACCCCACCCCGCCCACCCCAGGGCGGGACCAGCTCCCCGTCCACTCTTCACCCTATTTATCAGGGTTCTAGCAGTCTTTCAGGAGAAGCCCGGCTGAGATGCAGACACCACTCCTGCTGGGGCTCTGGCTCTTGCTGTAGCGGGCACTAATCGAGGCCTGGATACCCAGGAATCCCAGAGTTGCTGAGCAAACTGGGAGAGGGGATGGTGGCTGGGAAAAAGGAGAGCTAGCAAACGGACTGGAAACAGGGGAAGAAGGGATGGCCCCTGGGCTGAATCCTTTATCTTACCCTGTCTCATTGGCCCAGACTCCACCCTAGCTGCTCCCAGTGTGAGGGGCTGGACTCCCGCTCAGTTGCGTATTTGGGTTGATGGTTTGCTCCGTGTCCCCGGGAGGGGCATGTGTTTCCTGCACTGTCACGAATGAGGGCCCCGAGGGTATAAGGCTCCAGAGAGTGCGGAGCCCAGGTGTCGGGAATAGCCAGGTCTCCATCCATCCATCCAATGTGCAAGCCTTTCCAGCTCCCTCAGGAACCCAGTCATTCATTTTTTCCTTTCATTTCTATTCGGATTAAAGATGCCCTTACTAATTCCTTTCTAGACCGCGGTGTCGCGGCCACTCCCCTAACAGAACCTGGCTTTCGCCGGGCTCTATCATCTACAGTTCCGCCCCCCGTTCAACCCGATTTATTGTCCTCTAATTGCAGCTTTCTGTCCTAAGGCCCGATCTGCTTTGTTTGGTAATTCGGTTGCTTACCCTCAGATACCGCCTGTCCCGGGGGAGGGGCCCTCAGCGTGGATTTCTTCAGCTGCTGCGGTCACCAAGGCGACTATCGCAACGCCCCGCCTCTTCACCCGGGGAAAGCCCCCGAAGGGCCCGTCACCGTGACAACAAACTCTGGAGGCTCTGCGCGCGCAGGAGCCGCGCCCAGTCTCGTGGACGGGGAGGAGCAAAACGAAACAAGAGCAGGATCAATGCGCCTAAGGCCACGTCCCCTGAAGAAGGCCCCGTCCAGACCCTCTGCGCCCACAGTCGCTTAACTTCACCGCAAGTCTTCCTGGACCTCTCAGGGCGACCCTTTCAGGGAGCCCAACCTCAGCCCCACTAATGCCTTCTCGTTGCGCTTTTATTTAAGAGAGGGAGTCAAACGGTGCTGTACAATTCCCTTCTGCCTCCCCTTTTCCTTTTTTGCTTCGAAAACAGCCCCCGCTCTCTGATTCTTTTTGTCACTCATTCAACATTTATATCGGTGCCAGGTGCTCCTCCCCAGTTCGCCATTACTCTGACTTTTCCCTAAAATAATTCTATTTTTATCGTGCCAAGGCTCTTCAGGTGAACGCAGTGGTGTCTGTTTTTCTCTCGTATTTTTTCTTTCGCGTCTGCCTTTCTTGGTGTGTCTCCATCCTTTCGTCCTAGCTTCCTCATCAGCACCCCAAGACCGGATGATTCTTGAATAATCTGGCACCACAGCAGGGAATCCTTGCGCTGGGCCCGGCCCCAAACCTTCAGACCAGAAGCTGGTGCAGGTGGAGCGTTCCTGGAAGCCTAGGATTTTCTGTAGCCCATCCGACCCTTAAAGCTAAAAACCTGAGACTCTCACAGAGACTGATCTGGCCAGATTCCGACGGAGCAGGCGAGGTGGGCCCAGGAGGACCCCCGGCGGAGGAAGCGTATGGGGCACCTGGAGCAGCATCCGGGTGTGGGAGGGATGTTGGCACCAAAGTGCCACCTTCGGGGAAGCCGCATAGTACTTTAGGTGATCCGCCAGGGCAGGCTTCCCTGGTGGCTCAGTCGGTAAAGAATTCGCCTGCAGAGACCTGGGTTTGATCCCTGGGTTGCAAAGATCCCCTGGAGGAGGGCATGGCAACCCACAATATTCTTGCTTGGAGAATCCCCATAGACAGAGGAGCCTGGAGGGCTACAGTCCAAGGGGTCGCCAAGAGTCGGACACGATTGAGCGACTAAGTATACACACACACACACCCCTGAGCGACTAAGTACACACACACACACCCCTGAGCGACTAAGTACACACACACACCCCTGAGCGACTAAGTACACACACACACACCCCTGAGCGACTAAGTACACACACACACACACACACACACACACACACCCCTGAGCGACTGAGTACACACACACACCAGGGCAGGATGCCTGGGTCCCCACGAAGCGCGCCACCTTCTCAGGTTTCTCTCCAGCCGCCTGGCCAAGAGCTTAGCTTGGGCTGGGGGCCACTGTCGCGTCTTCCCAAAAGCTCTGAGGTGCAGCCAGGCATGGAGAGCGAGCTCACAGTGCCAGAACCTGTGGGCACCGGAGATCAGACCCACTGACCTGCGGTTGAGCTGAGGCGGGACCGGAAAAGCAGGGTGTGTGTGGGGGGGTGGGGCGGTGTATGGAAAGGCTCTGGTTTTCTGGAACCCCTACTGGACTGAGTAGGGTCACTCATGACTCAGGTGTCCTTGCTTTTGGATTTCTGACACATCTTCCCCATCCTGAAAAATGGTATCACAGTCATCCTCTTTTGCAAGCCTATTCTCCCTTCCTCACCTCACATTCAGTCTAAGTCCATATCTGTCTTGTCTTCCTTCTAAATGCTGCTCAGTCATTCACTTGTTGGCTTCCCTCTCTTCTGCTAGACCAGGCCGCCATCTTGTGACTGAACTCAGGAATAGCTTCCTAACTGGTGTCCCCGCCTCAGAAATCTTTTACAAACAGAAATCTGATCTTGTACTCTTCTGCTGAAATCTCTGTCAGTGGTTTGCACTGCCCAAGTTCCCCCAGAAACACTCTTCCCCTTCCCCCCTTGTTGTTGACTTGTCTCCCACTCTAGATTGTGCTCTGTGAGGGTAGGGACTTTGTGCAGTATTGTATCCCCAATACCTGATGCAGTGATCTAACGAATGTCTGTGGAATTAATATGAAAGAAGGTTCCCCTCTCCTTCCCCCATTCCCCCCATCCTTGTTTCCAAACCAGGATGTTAGGGCGGTGGGTGAGGACACTCTGTCCCTTGGCTGTAGATTCTAGCATTGATTTCCACTACCAAAAGGATGTTGCCTCCCCGCTTCCTCTTTGCCCACTTCTCTTCGGCCAATATAAGGCCAAACTGGAGGTTGGTGGACAGTCATGTATGTTATGGAAGGCCATGCAGGTAGCCAGAATCAAACCCTGTACATAGTCCTCTTAATAGTGCTGGTCACGATGAGCTTGGTGTTTGGTAAGTGGTTCAATGGGATCAGAAGGGTTTCCTAACCTGCCGGATACAGAAACTCTGATACCAAGTATCTGAATACATGTACCAAGAATATTCAGGTAAAACCAGGCAGGAGGAAAGATGGGATGGCTGGGCTTGGTGGGATAATGCTCGGGGACTGATAATAGACTGATATTTGCTCTGAGGGAGATTTCTGGTGACTACCCCAAGGCTGTCTCACTCAACGGCAATAACCAGAATGGAGATACTAAGGGGAATCTCTTCGAATCTGAGGGCAATACAGGATGGGGAGGGTTGGGGGAACGTGCCAGATGACAGCCTCAGGATACACAGCATAGAACAAGCCTAAGTTCAGCCTGATAACTCCACCTGGCTGCAAAGCACCATCTACACAGAAACCAGATCCAGAGTGTTTGCTCAGCATCTGCCTCATACCAAGTGCTCTGCTGAGTCTGAAAGTGGGTTTTGGGGGCTCAGTAACGTGATCTGGGCCCAGGACCAGAGGAGGAGGGAAATGAATATGGAGTAGTTGGGGAGGGCTTTGGTGGAAGTTTCATGCGTCTGTTCAGTGAAAGGACCACCAACCAAAGAATGTGGCCCTGGGCTGTTTGAAGTCTCTTGGCTACAGAAAGGAGAAATTCTTCCTGTCCTGTGATGATACGCTCTGAGGTTTTCACACTCTGAACATTACAGATTAAGAAAGCATATTCAAAAGAGAATCTGGGGGTTAGGTGAGGGACAGTGAAACCAAGTCACAGAGGAAGGCACTGTCTTAATAGGGCTGCCAAAAGTTGGAATGAACTGCCTTGGCCTAACCTTTAAATTTAGAGGCTTGTAGAGTGCTAAGCCGGGGAAGGCAATGGCACCCCACCCCAGTACTCTTGCCTGGAAAATCCAATGGACGGAGTAGCCTGGTGGGCTGCAGTCCATGGGGTCGCTAACAGTCGGACAGACTGAGCGACTTCACTTTCACTTTTCTCTTTCATGCATTGGAGAAGGAAATGGCAACCCACTCCAGTATTCTTGCCTGGAGAATCCCAGGGATGGGGGAGCCTGGTGGGCTGCCGTCTATGGGGTCACACAGAGTTGGACACGACTGAAGTGACTTAGCAGCAGCAGCAGCAGAGTGCTAAGCATGTTAGCCCCTCAAAAGCTTGTTGAATGAATGAGTTCCTCATTTCAGGAGGTATGAGAGTAGAGAGTGGAAATTTATGAGAAATTTTTTATGAGAACTAAAGCTTCTGATGTTAGATTAAGCCTGATGGTTTTCAAGAATTAGTCATTTTATGGTTTTCTGAGTAGGGAGGTAGGAGGGAACAATGGGGTCGATCAGTCTGGGAATTAGGTGGGTTTGGGGTCAGTGCTTCTCTGTGTTTCAGGTCAGTCTGAGATACATGATCAAGAACCCATTAAACAGAAGTATTTCAACAAATACCTAAGCTGCTATCGATGCCTCTTTGAGACCAAGGAGTTGGGATGCCTTCTGGGATCTGACACCTGCCTTGTCCCAAAGGGCAGCAGTTGCATGACTCTGCTCATAAAGAACAGTAAGCTGCCTCTTCCTTTCATCTTGGGTCCAGTCCATTCCCGAACTGAGTCTCTACCAGCCTTCTAAGTTGCACCCCAACTGGTTCCCACAACTCTAAGATACTGCTCTATCACTCCCTCTCTCTCTTCTTTCCTTTAGAGCTACTCCACATCGCTACTTTCATTCCTCTTCCCTTCTTGGCTCACCCTCCTTATACCACCCAGCCTCGCAGACCTGGAGTTCACCAGATCCACTGGCCTTTCCTCAGGCTGCCTTCTCCCCGTCTGGCAGCGGTAGTTCCTGCTAGCACCATTCTTCTGCTACATCTTCCACTGCGTCTTCTCAGCCTCCTTCACTGAGTCTTGCCTTTTTCTTCTGGAGCCTTAACAGTTCATGTTCACCAGAGTTTGATCTTTCGCTGTCTTCCTCTTTACTCTCCCAGAGGAATTAAAAAAAAAACATTTATTTATTTAAGGTGCACCAGGTCTTAGTTGCTTCTAAGATCCTCTTCATGGGATCTTAGTTGCTTAGTGGGATCTTCCGGTTGCAGCATGCAGGATCTAGTTCCCTGACCAGGGATCAAACCTGGGGCCCCTGCATTAGGATCTCAGAGTCTTGGCCACTGGACCACCAGGGAAGTCCCTGTCACTGTGTTTTGAATGGCTCTTTCCCATCAACCTTCCATGGGAAACTTCCAGAGTTCATGGCTGGGGACTCCCTGGCATTCCCTGACCCTGTCGTTTCAGGGATCTGCCTTTCTGGGGTCCAGGGTAGGGTAAGGGGTCAGTGATGGTCAGTCTCTGTGGCATGAGGGGATGGGAGGGCTCGGGGCTTTGCCTGGGACCTCCATGTCACTGATTGCTGCTGTCCGTCCCCAGACAGTGGTTTTGAGACCATGGTGAGTGACTGCCGCAGCAAGGAACGGATGAGTGACTGCTCATACACCCGCGCCTCTCCAGTGTTTGGCTTCTGGATATTCTCTCGATGCTGCTTCCAGAATTTCTGCAATAACCCTCAGAATAGAATCCTTTATGTTCCTTAGAACTTTTCTAGAGACCTCAGGAGTACAATCCTGCCCATTTCCAGCCGCCCTCCTGATTTCCACCTGGGGACAGTCAGGACACTGCCCACCCTCCCCTGAGCAGCCCTCCCTGCCACCCTCAACGGCATGTACTAGACCCCAGCCCTATCTGCCTTTTGATTGATGCCGTTCAACACCCCTCAATTTCCACTTTGCCCCTTCCCACTCTCCCTGTGGAGCCTTAACAGTTCATGTTCACCAGAGTTTGATCTTTCGCTGTCTTCCTCTTTACTCTCCCAGAGGAATTAAAAAAAAAACATTTATTTATTTAAGGTGCACCAGGTCTTAGTTGCTTCTAAGATCCTCTTCATGGGATCTTAGTTGCTTAGTGGGATCTTCCGGTTGCAGCATGCAGGATCTAGTTCCCTGACCAGGGATCAAACCTGGGGCCCCTGCATTAGGATCTCAGAGTCTTGGCCACTGGACCACCAGGGAAGTCCCTGTCACTGTGTTTTGAATGGCTCTTTCCCATCAACCTTCCATGGGAAACTTCCAGAGTTCATGGCTGGGGACTCCCTGGCATTCCCTGACCCTGTCGTTTCAGGGATCTGCCTTTCTGGGGTCCAGGGTAGGGTAAGGGGTCAGTGATGGTCAGTCTCTGTGGCATGAGGGGATGGGAGGGCTCGGGGCTTTGCCTGGGACCTCCATGTCACTGATTGTTGCTGTCCGTCCCCAGACAGTGGTTTTGAGACCATGGTGAGTGACTGCCGCAGCAAGGAACGGATGAGTGACTGCTCATACACCCGCGCCTCTCCAGTGTTTGGCTTCTGGATATTCTCTCGATGCTGCTTCCAGAATTTCTGCAATAACCCTCAGAATAGAATCCTTTATGTTCCTTAGAACTTTTCTAGAGACCTCAGGAGTACAATCCTGCCCATTTCCAGCCGCCCTCCTGATTTCCACCTGGGGACAGTCAGGACACTGCCCACCCTCCCCTGAGCAGCCCTCCCTGCCACCCTCAACGGCATGTACTAGACCCCAGCCCTATCTGCCTTTTGATTGATGCCGTTCAACACCCCTCAATTTCCACTTTGCCCCTTCCCACTCTCCCTGTGTGGGGAAGGCAATGGCACCCCACCCCAGTACTCTTGCCTGGAAATCCAATGGACGGAGTAGCCTGGTGGGCTGCAGTCCATGGGGCCGCTAACAGTCGGACACACTGAGCGACTTCACTTTCACTTTTCTCTTTCATGCATTGGAGAAGGAAATGGCAACCCACTCCAGTATTCTTGCCTGGAGAATCCCAGGGATGGGGGAGCCTGGTGGGCTGCTGTCTATGGGTCACACAGAGTCGGACACGACTGAAGTGACTTAGCAGCAGCAGCAGCAGCAGCAGCAGCACTCTCCCTGTGAAGAATTCTCTGCAGTTTTCCTTCAAGTCCTCTGACATCGTTCCTCCTGTCTGCGCCCACCTCAAAGATACCCCTTTTCCCTGCTTCATTTCTTTTCCCACGACAGTCCTCTCACCCCAAGTCCCCAGCTGTTGCTCCAAAATAAATAGATGTACAAACTGTTTGGTTTGCCTCTCTCTTCTGGTGGATATGGAGGTTGAGGGATGTAGTACTACCTGACTATTCATTATGGGAGCAGGTAAAGGGCTCCCCGACCTGCAGAGCTCCTGCTTTGTCCTGCTGTGTCTGACTCAGCTCTCAGGTCGAGGAACTGGAAGCCCTCCTGTGGCTAAAACCAGAAGGGTAGTAGACGTCCTCAGAAATGCTGTCAGACCCAGAGCTGGGTGGGGACTGGCCAGGAGGTCCTTGTGGGTATGCTGGTGGGAGTGGAGCTGTGAAAGAACCAGTCCCAGGGAGGAGAGGGTAGGGAAGTTCTGTGGAGAGATGCTAATGCCTAGTGTCCTCTCTAATCCCAGGCTAATTTCCTTTTTCAAGGATCATGGTAACTCACCTCAATTTCAGGCCTTGGGCTTCTCAGGCTCTAAGGCTGCCTTTCAGTTTGACTTGCTAGAGCTGTACAGACCTGGGCCTTTGATTTATACTGAAGTCAGAGGTCATGGGGGGAAAGATGCAGGCAAAAGAGGAACATAGTGGCTTGTACCTCTTTACCTCCAACTGCTTCCTGATCTAGAAACAAACATTGGTTTCTCCCACCAGCGCACAGGCAGTCACAGGGGCCACAGAAATCCAAGTGCAAAATGTTGTATAGGTAAGAGTATATCCTGTGTGATGTCACTTTTACCAAGAACACAATGAAATTCAGGACAGTAGCTACTGCTGAGGGTTGGGACAGGGGAGGGTCTAAAAGGGGGCCCGAAGGCAGCTTTAGGTGCTGATAAAGGCCTTTACGCTAACTTGGCGAGTGGTATAACACAGGTGTGTAAGTTTACAAAAACCTATCTAAAAGTGTGCAAACATCTCTATGGCCAAAATGGTTTAAAACTAAATAGGGCAAAACCAGTGTGCTTTGTCTCTAAGGCATATCTGTTTTTGAGCCCATAACTTCTATTTGTGTGCACAAACTGATACACATTCTCTCTCAATCCTGAGACACTATCTCTACTTGAGAGGTGACCATAGTGAGGCCGAGACCAACTTGCCCAAGTGACAGAGGAGCTGGGGTTGGGCTTCCCAGCCACAGAGGTGCACTACTTTTCAGAAGAACGTTTCATAATTCTGGTACTGGGTCACCAGATTCAGAGGGGTGGATACCTGGCTGTACTCATCTGCATGTCCTGGTGCTTCTTAATACCAGGCCTGGCTCAGAGTGGTGTGTCCAGTATGTACTGAATGCTTGGGGGAGGCTTGAGTTATGAAAATTCATTACTGCTTTCTGCATGCTTGCAGTTCTTCAAATTAAAATCAAAGGGCCGGCCTCTGTGGCCCTACCTGTGTACCCTGTACTCCCTCAGCCCCTCCACCTAGACTTCCCACACCCATGAGGCGGTCCTGTCGCCTCAGCTCCAGGTGACTCTGAGACGCAGAACTGTTGTGTTTGCTCTTGTGTTTTCGTGCTGGTTTTTTCCTTCCTCTTGTGGAAAAACCTGACATCACCTGTGAACTTCCTAGATTTTGGAGGATACGTTTAAGGCTGGCAAGATTCATAATCTTCATTCTTTGATCTCCAGCTGAGCAGAGGGTGGGATGGATGTGGGCTATTTGAGGCAGGCCATTGAGGAAGCCACAAGGCCAAGTGAAGTGGGCAGGGCTCTGCAATGCTGTTTGAACCCCACGCCCAGTTACCTTTAACTTGTCTACACCTGCCCACACCTGACCCTGCCCCCATCAAAAATGTGACAAGGACTCTGGCCAGTTTGTTTATTGTGGTGGAGGACTAGGGAGTGCAGAACAAAGGACACACCCCCTCCTCTCCCTGGGAATCTGTGCAAATGGGTGTCATGGCTCAGGGATGTGAAGTGGAGCTGAGGAAGCCAGAGACCGGGAAAAGAGATGGGAGCAGGCAGTGGACCAGGCAGGAGCACGGGTAGGAGACAGTGAAGGAGGGGCGCCACAGTGCTCAGTCAGGAAACCTGCATTAAGTCCAGCTCTCACCCTTTCTGATGCAAGTGCAGGCTGGCACAGACTGAACTAGCGAGGTATAGGAGAGTAGAAACAGCCAGATTGAGAGAGATCAGGAAGATGTGGGGTGGGGTGTCAGTTAATAGGACAGCGCTGAGAAAACCACTGTGCCTTTACCCAGGTCAGCCTAGGCAGAATCTGCATTTGAGATTATATTCTAGGTGGTCGAAGGGCTCTGGGTACAGTGCCAACTGCTTTTTGGGGGGAGGAGACGAGACCAAAACTATATAGACACTGGAAGGACAAAGGAAAGGCAAAGGAAAGGAACTGAGAACCTACAGACCCAAGAGTGGGAGTGTTCTGAGAAGACAATGCATGATGCTGGGGTGCCAGGAGTGAGATGCTAGACCAGAGAGAAATCTATCTGCAAAGGGAAAGATGTCAGGGACCAGCCCAGGGAAGAGTCAAAAGTCCAGAACTGTTGAGGAACAGGTATATGCTGCGCAGGTCAGCAATGGACAAACTCAGATTAATGGGCGGGCCAGCCAGGGGGTCCAGGCGTTCAGAAGGCTCCTCCCCAGCAGGGAAGCTGGGCAGGGGCAGTGATAGGTCCAGGGTTTGGTAGAACCACAGGATCTGGGACTGAGACAGGGGCAGAGCCAGGGACCTGTCAGGGGGCCCAGGCAAGGTACTCTGGAGCTGGGGACTGTACCAGGAGTTGCAGTAGTCATACTGGCAGCACTGGGCCGAGTACCAGTACTCTGAGATGTAGGTGGGGAGCTTTTCTTGGCAGCGGTAGGAATTGTGTTGTCCACAGCCTCGGATTAAGAAGCGAGCTTTGTTCTCTGGAGAAGAAGGGACAACTAATAACCCTTGTTGCCTCCCATAGTCACCAAACCTGGTACCCCTTTCACAGACCTGCCCATCCCTCACCTAGACCCAATTTCCTTTCCAGACTCCTGCAGAACAGACCAGAAGAAATTAGCTTAGTTGGCTCCCCAGAACCCCAGACCCCTCCCCTACCAGAAACTTCCATCTCCTTAGACCTCAGGCCCTAAGCAGCCCTCATTTACAACAACGCCTTGGGCTATCCTGCCAGTGGCCCCTTCCCTGCCTGACTCAACTCACCATAATTGATGCTGATCACCATGCATGGGGATGAGCTGCTGATAGTGCACTTTTCCGAGCCTGAAATGCATCCTACAGCAGGATTTTCTAAGAGGCAGAGGTGGCAGGTCCGGACTTCAGAAACAGGAGCTGGGGAAGCGGAAGACACCGATGGTGGTGTTGGCCCACTCAAAGTTCCCTGCCCTGCAACATCCCGCTCATCCACCGCCACCCTCTCCCTGTACTCAGCCACCCCTCCTGCCCTGCCCCTGCCCCACTTACCCTTTCCCACCGTGAAGCCCACCATGACCAGTGCACTTATAAGCATGTGGGCCTTCATCATGGACTTCTGGGGAGAAGGGCATTCCCTGAGGGGTGCCTAGAAACCCCACCTTCCTGTGACCACACTCCTTGAGTCTGAACTGCAGGGTGGTTTTGACAGGTAGTCTGGGCAAGAGCTGCTGTAGGTACAAAGCTATACTCCTCCCTGGGGCAGGAAGCAATTAGCTTGGCAGAACATATCCTCACCCACCTGGTCTGGTTCCTGAATGTGGGAGTGGCAGCCCAGACAGGTGCAATATCTGGGCCCCAATCCAGCAGTCTACTTTTGTCCTGAGTGTCCCTCAAAGATCTGTTCCTGCCCCTCCACGGTCCATGGATTAGCTTTATTCTCTGGTCCCATCTGCCATCCTCCCTACACAACAGGGCCAGTCCCTATTGTTCTGGGAGAAACTTAAACCAGGAACCCAGTGACCTTCATCCTTCTGAGATGAGCATGTCTCAGCTCCCCCAGGAGGGGGCACACAGACACAAAACAGCAATTCTGGACCTTGAACCTCTTCTCCCCACCCCTTACAGTTCAGTTTATTTTGGGACCACTTTCTTTATAAAACTTAAAGTGAAAAAAAAAAAAAAAAAAAAACCTTAAAGTGATGTTGATTACATCCCCTAAACAGCCAACTGCAGGTGGCACAAAAAGAGCAAATATTTCTCCAGTCTTTGAAATCCGATTTCTGTCTTTTCCTTGTGATCTCTGTACATCCCTACACCCAGTCCTAAAAACATCACCCAAATCTTCTGGGCACAAATCTGTGCTGGTTTTCAACTTGAAGAGAGTGGGCTGGGTCAGGAGGGCTCCTGGGGCCCAGTATACCATTACTCGTGCTTCCCCAACCCCAAACACCAGCCAATCAGCCCATGGCCTTTTCTTCCACTTTATTTCATATTCCCACCACAATAATGACTCCTTTAATTTAAACTAAAAACCATAGAGGGTTCCTGAAATTGTGGCAGCAAAGGAATGAAAGTGTCAAAGACCGAGGGACAGGTGGGGTGGGGAATCAGCGAATCGTCTTCACTGGGCTCTTGAAGTTGCTGGCGGCTTGGAGCTGCAGCTGGTAGGCCATTGGATGGATCTTGAAACCGTAAAGCCTGGGTTGGGGCAGAGGTGAGAGAGGAAGTAGAGTGAGCCCCATCCTGGCCTGCCAGTGGCCTGCGTTCCCCCCTACCCCCGTTTCTTCATGGGTCTGCTCAGTACTTCAAGGCAGTGGTTCCCCAACTTCTCCCTTCAAGAATATTCGGAAATGTATTTTAAGTATCTATGAAAACTCAAATTCAAAGGTACAAATATGTGTCTGTACATATATACATGAGAATATACACATCAGTACTTGTTTTAATATAAAAGCTGAACTTTCCTTTTCTACACCAGAGCAAAAATGATACTCCAGGAAGATCACACACTTCAACCGTGGCTCTGAGAATTTCCTAGCAGAAAGTTGAGCACACAAAATGGCAACAAGGCTAGCTACTGCCTCATCCTCCCTTCTTTCTGGGGGATCCCAGGCACTTCTTTTGACCCTTGGTGACTCTGTCCCTGCTCCCCACCTGGGCACAAACTGGTTGGCGGGCCTCTTGGGCCGGTACTCGGGGTGCACCATGAAGAGCATGTGAGGGAAACCGGTGCCGAAGTAGGCGCCATCCGTGTGGTGGTGCCTCGATGACTTGGGTGTGTACACGTCCATGCACTTGGGGCAGTAGAGCTTCACCATGGCCTCACCTGGGATGTCTGAAAGGCCTAGGAGACAGCCAGACTCAGCAGGCCAGGTTACCCATGCCTGCCCAACCTCCCTCCTGGACTCAGGCCCCAACCTGCTGAGCCCCAACTCCATCCCAGCCTGCCATGGCCCTCCTTTCCCTTTCACAACACTCACCGATGGGAAGCATTGGCTGGTTCTCACAGTACACACGGGGACAGTATCCAAAGTCTCCCTGCTGGTACTTTTCCAACTGACGTGAATGAAATTGAAGGAGTTGGTGGGTAGGTATGAAGAAAAGAGGCAACCCCCTCCTCAGCCCAACCCACATCACTGTGTCCCCAACTCCTTCTGCCTCATAATGTCCAGAGGCCCCTTCTCTGGTTCAGATGGGCCTTCAGACTCCCCTGCTTCCTTTCATCCAGTCAGGCAGTCTGAAGATCATCAGACATTCACTGCTTATTCCCTGAGAAAGAGGCAGTCTACAACTTTCTGCTCTATGTCACATCTCCCTCCCCCAAAACACTCCCTTCACCTCAACCCTCAATCAGGTCTTAACCCCTAGGCCCAGATTCTGGGGTTCTTTCCCCTCTTCTCAGCTAGATTCCGTGACAAGGCTGAAACGAGTGACTTCTTGCTGAAGGAAACTCTGCTTCCCTGTTGCCTCTGAAGGAACCGAGTGGGAGTAGAGAGGCCTCACCATCTGGGCGATGCCACGGTTGGTGAGGATATAGCGGGCGTGGATCAATCCATAGAGCATTTCGGCTGCTTGCTCAATCAGGTCACTCTGGTTGGGGTTGTCTTCCAGCTCCTCATCTGAAACATGGCACCAGCCAAATGCAACCACTTGCCTTAAACTTTTTATGGTGCCCTGCCCACTCCGGGGCTGCTGGCTCTTCAGCCCAGCACCCAACTTGGAGCCTCACCCCACCCACAGCCTGGGCATCTGACCCAGAAACATGGGCCTCTGACCCTTCCACCAACCCAAGGCCTTCTTTCCATCCCTCTTAGCCTCTGCTTCCTTCTCTTTTTTAATAAATAAATGCAAAGATGTCAACTTGGAAGATATAACTCTAACCTGGAAGGGCCAAGGAAGAAGATAACACCCATGGAGAAATTAGCATTTTCGAAAAGTGCTAACTTATAGGATCAGAGTATGAAAACAAGTGGTAAAAGTCACAAAATTAGGCAAGAGTGAGGTATGGCATCAAAATGAAGTAAAGCGTTTGGGGTTAAAAGGGTTAGAGAACCAAAAGGAAATTTAGAAATTCATGAAGCAGATAAACAGGGTGTGAATAGGAAAAAAACAGCACACACACAAAACCACCCTGAGGGTGTCTCACCAGGCTCCAGGTCCAAGATCATGTCTAAAGCTTGTCGATAGTGAGGCACCTGTTCATTGAGTCCAGTGAGATTGAATTTGTCCTGGATATAGTCTTCATCCACCTGTCAGGACGTGAAGTCAAAAAGAAACCCAAAGCAGAATCCTCAGCTTTGACCTGGGCAGGTTGCTCTAACTTGTGCCTTATCTTCAATACAACTGCTTCGTTCCCTTTGTTCCGCACTCCCAACTCAGCAGAAGTACTTAAACCTCTCTCCCTAGTTCGTGTATACTGCCCACCCAGAAGAGGTCTGGCTTTTCTCTCCTAAACATAAGCAATCCCCTCCTTACAGAGGCATTCCTTTCAAGATCCCTGTCCCGATTCCTGTTCCTAGCTCTAGGAATCAGTTTTGGTCTTTCCTGAGGGGCAGCTGGCTCTCTGAGGAAGGTGGGGGCTGAACAGCTTGGTTTCTGAAGTCAGTTACACTCCCTTATGTTAACACACAGGCATGCTATAAAACATTTTAACGTGAAATGTTTTAATTCTCCTAATAGCTACCAGAAATATGTACTACCAGTACTTCCGTGGTTAAAAAAACAACAACACAGGTTGACATGTCCAACGTTAGGCTGCTGGAGGGTGGCAGGGTTGACTTGGGGTAAACCTTAAAGTGATGTTGATTACATCCCCTAAACAGCCAACTGCAGGTGGCACAAAAAGAGCAAATATTTCTCCAGTCTTTGAAATCCGATTTCTGTCTTTTCCTTGTGATCTCTGTACATCCCTACACCCAGTCCTAAAAACATCACCCAAATCTTCTGGGCACAAATCTGTGCTGGTTTTCAACTTGAAGAGAGTGGGCTGGGTCAGGAGGGCTCCTGGGGCCCAGTATACCATTACTCGTGCTTCCCCAACCCCAAACACCAGCCAATCAGCCCATGGCCTTTTCTTCCACTTTATTTCATATTCCCACCACAATAATGACTCCTTTAATTTAAACTAAAAACCATAGAGGGTTCCTGAAATTGTGGCAGCAAAGGAATGAAAGTGTCAAAGACCGAGGGACAGGTGGGGTGGGGAATCAGCGAATCGTCTTCACTGGGCTCTTGAAGTTGCTGGCGGCTTGGAGCTGCAGCTGGTAGGCCATTGGATGGATCTTGAAACCGTAAAGCCTGGGTTGGGGCAGAGGTGAGAGAGGAAGTAGAGTGAGCCCCATCCTGGCCTGCCAGTGGCCTGCGTTCCCCCCTACCCCCGTTTCTTCATGGGTCTGCTCAGTACTTCAAGGCAGTGGTTCCCCAACTTCTCCCTTCAAGAATATTCGGAAATGTATTTTAAGTATCTATGAAAACTCAAATTCAAAGGTACAAATATGTGTCTGTACATATATACATGAGAATATACACATCAGTACTTGTTTTAATATAAAAGCTGAACTTTCCTTTTCTACACCAGAGCAAAAATGATACTCCAGGAAGATCACACACTTCAACCGTGGCTCTGAGAATTTCCTAGCAGAAAGTTGAGCACACAAAATGGCAACAAGGCTAGCTACTGCCTCATCCTCCCTTCTTTCTGGGGGATCCCAGGCACTTCTTTTGACCCTTGGTGACTCTGTCCCTGCTCCCCACCTGGGCACAAACTGGTTGGCGGGCCTCTTGGGCCGGTACTCGGGGTGCACCATGAAGAGCATGTGAGGGAAACCGGTGCCGAAGTAGGCGCCATCCGTGTGGTGGTGCCTCGATGACTTGGGTGTGTACACGTCCATGCACTTGGGGCAGTAGAGCTTCACCATGGCCTCACCTGGGATGTCTGAAAGGCCTAGGAGACAGCCAGACTCAGCAGGCCAGGTTACCCATGCCTGCCCAACCTCCCTCCTGGACTCAGGCCCCAACCTGCTGAGCCCCAACTCCATCCCAGCCTGCCATGGCCCTCCTTTCCCTTTCACAACACTCACCGATGGGAAGCATTGGCTGGTTCTCACAGTACACACGGGGACAGTATCCAAAGTCTCCCTGCTGGTACTTTTCCAACTGACGTGAATGAAATTGAAGGAGTTGGTGGGTAGGTATGAAGAAAAGAGGCAACCCCCTCCTCAGCCCAACCCACATCACTGTGTCCCCAACTCCTTCTGCCTCATAATGTCCAGAGGCCCCTTCTCTGGTTCAGATGGGCCTTCAGACTCCCCTGCTTCCTTTCATCCAGTCAGGCAGTCTGAAGATCATCAGACATTCACTGCTTATTCCCTGAGAAAGAGGCAGTCTACAACTTTCTGCTCTATGTCACATCTCCCTCCCCCAAAACACTCCCTTCACCTCAACCCTCAATCAGGTCTTAACCCCTAGGCCCAGATTCTGGGGTTCTTTCCCCTCTTCTCAGCTAGATTCCGTGACAAGGCTGAAACGAGTGACTTCTTGCTGAAGGAAACTCTGCTTCCCTGTTGCCTCTGAAGGAACCGAGTGGGAGTAGAGAGGCCTCACCATCTGGGCGATGCCACGGTTGGTGAGGATATAGCGGGCGTGGATCAATCCATAGAGCATTTCGGCTGCTTGCTCAATCAGGTCACTCTGGTTGGGGTTGTCTTCCAGCTCCTCATCTGAAACATGGCACCAGCCAAATGCAACCACTTGCCTTAAACTTTTTATGGTGCCCTGCCCACTCCGGGGCTGCTGGCTCTTCAGCCCAGCACCCAACTTGGAGCCTCACCCCACCCACAGCCTGGGCATCTGACCCAGAAACATGGGCCTCTGACCCTTCCACCAACCCAAGGCCTTCTTTCCATCCCTCTTAGCCTCTGCTTCCTTCTCTTTTTTAATAAATAAATGCAAAGATGTCAACTTGGAAGATATAACTCTAACCTGGAAGGGCCAAGGAAGAAGATAACACCCATGGAGAAATTAGCATTTTCGAAAAGTGCTAACTTATAGGATCAGAGTATGAAAACAAGTGGTAAAAGTCACAAAATTAGGCAAGAGTGAGGTATGGCATCAAAATGAAGTAAAGCGTTTGGGGTTAAAAGGGTTAGAGAACCAAAAGGAAATTTAGAAATTCATGAAGCAGATAAACAGGGTGTGAATAGGAAAAAAACAGCACACACACAAAACCACCCTGAGGGTGTCTCACCAGGCTCCAGGTCCAAGATCATGTCTAAAGCTTGTCGATAGTGAGGCACCTGTTCATTGAGTCCAGTGAGATTGAATTTGTCCTGGATATAGTCTTCATCCACCTGTCAGGACGTGAAGTCAAAAAGAAACCCAAAGCAGAATCCTCAGCTTTGACCTGGGCAGGTTGCTCTAACTTGTGCCTTATCTTCAATACAACTGCTTCGTTCCCTTTGTTCCGCACTCCCAACTCAGCAGAAGTACTTAAACCTCTCTCCCTAGTTCGTGTATACTGCCCACCCAGAAGAGGTCTGGCTTTTCTCTCCTAAACATAAGCAATCCCCTCCTTACAGAGGCATTCCTTTCAAGATCCCTGTCCCGATTCCTGTTCCTAGCTCTAGGAATCAGTTTTGGTCTTTCCTGAGGGGCAGCTGGCTCTCTGAGGAAGGTGGGGGCTGAACAGCTTGGTTTCTGAAGTCAGTTACACTCCCTTATGTTAACACACAGGCATGCTATAAAACATTTTAACGTGAAATGTTTTAATTCTCCTAATAGCTACCAGAAATATGTACTACCAGTACTTCCGTGGTTAAAAAAACAACAACACAGGTTGACATGTCCAACGTTAGGCTGCTGGAGGATGGCAGGGTTGACTTGGGGTCTCAGTCTTGACCCTTCACCACAAGTTAGAGAGCTACTAAGGGGACTCCTTGACAAGAGTTTTTACTGAAGTATGTAAGAGAAGTGTGTGGAAGCTTTATGTACAGGAGAATATGTGGCCAGATTACATGTGGAAGTGGATGGCAGGGTTGAAGAGAACTCACCTCACAGAAGAATTCATTGCCACGGAGCCCACAGAACCAGGAAATCCAGGACACCTCCTCTGAGCTGCTCATCTTCACGTCGGCTAGAGACAGAAAAGTATAAGCCTAAGCTCTCCCTCCCAACATCTGGTATCCTCACTCCTCCCACACTTTGCCCTCCAACCATGGAAGAATTTGGAGCCACCCTTTTCTTAAAGAACCTGAGACTGGAGGACCTCACTCTAGTTCCTCTTATTTACATTCCAGCCCTTTTCACTGAGATTATATAGAGAAATTCTTTGGGGTCCACCACCTGTGAGAAACCGACAGGTCTTGACCCCACTAGTCCTACCTACATCCCTGACGCTCCTGAAAACCAGGCCCCTCTCTCCCCGGTGTCAACTCCGGCAGGGTTGTGGCTCAGGCTCCCTACCCCCCGCAGGTCTCTGGCTCCATTCTCAAGGGTTCCGAAGTTTATCCTTTCCAAGCAAGAGCTGGGTCCCTCCTTTTCTCATGGCCTGTGGGTGGTCGTCAGGTCCGTTTCATGAGAGTCCCGACATCCCGCCTCCACTCTTCAGGCCACCTCTCCTATCCTCAGTGCGGGACCTGGTCATTTCCTTTCCCACCCCCACATCAAGACGCGGAGACCCCATGTGCCGCGCCCAGGGACAGGGGACATGGCGTGGCGACGACCACCACACTCACCGACTGGACGGGGACTGGGACCGGGGGACGGGGAGGGGAAGGGGAGTTTCTGCTTCCAAAGACCGCGACGACGGCTACAACGCAGGCCGCGGACCCGACCGCGGCAGGCGAAGTGGGGTTGGGGGAGTGGAAACTGGGGAGGGTGGGGAAGAGGGCAACGCGCAAGTGCTTAGAGTTAGGAGCCGCGGTGCATGCCGGGAAATGGAGTCCTCGGAAAGAAGAAACTGACGAAACTAGGGAAAAGCGAACTACGAATCCCAGGATGACCCGCGCACGACCCTGGTGTCACGAGGCCCCGGGGGGGAGGGGGACGCTGGGGGCGGGGCGCAGCAGAGCACTGCGAGCCGCCACCGGAAGCGGAAACTCAGTACCGCGTTCTGGGCCAGGTAGCCTGGGAAATATAGTCGTGTGATTCCGGGGACTGTGGGGCCATGGAGGGGAGGGGATGGGCCGGGAGAGGAACTAGGCTGGCTGGTTGCTTCTTGCTTCTCCCATCAAACAGCGAGCCTCAGGCCTCGGCGAGACTTTGCTACCCGGGGCATTGACCTCATCCCCAGCCAGCCAGTCCTCCTGGCCCTTATCTCCTTGCTCCTTGGAGTCAGCCCGCCAAGGAGACCCGCGACGGGGCCCATGTTTCATCCGGGGTTCGCGCTCCGGAGGCGGGAGGTGAGGCCGGGTTCGATGCTGAGGGTCCTGGGTAGGGTGTACTGGGATGAGTTGAGCGGTGTGAGAACCAGGACGGCCCCGTGAGCTAACCTGAGGTGGTGCCAGCCATTCTGCTGCTTGTCCCCTTGCACTTCTCTATTTCCTCTTAGGGCTTGAACGGGGCTGCTGTGGGCGCTAAGTGCGACCTTCGAACCCTGGTCAGAGTAATGGTGAGGGGCTGCGTGACGTTATTTCATTTCAGGGTTTCTGGGCATTCTCCGCCTCAGAGCCTTTTTTAACCCTGAGAGTGGTTTCCCAGGTCCAGAAAATGAGCTCGGAGCGGGGGCCACGTTGAGGGAGGAGGCGAAGGGCATTGTGGGGGCGTTATGTAAAAACAGGACCCCAACCGACGGATCTTTCTCAGTCCTCGCGCTACGCCGGCACGTGGTGCGTTGTGCTTCTGCTACGGAAACATTCCAGGGCGGGAAACAACCTGGCGCTTGCGCGCGCCTGCACCCTCAGGTATTTTGTTGTGTTTTTCCCCAGCCACGCATGCGTCTTTGTGCCCTGTGATCATTTGTCGACTCCTTTGCTTAGAGTAGCGCCATTTTGCAGTACGGAAGCTACAAAGCGACACAGACTGGAACCTCTTCCTGAAAGCTGCTTCCTGCTTCCGGAGACGTGTCGCGTTTGTTTTTGGGAAGAACTTACCCCGAAATAGGAAGATTTAAAGAGCCAATTTGATTGTTTTTCTTAATGGTATGTTTTACGCTGTGATAAAGTTGTCTCAGAGAGGCCGGTATTGGTGCGGATGGAAATAGGGGCGGAGCGCAGGGTTTCTGGGCAATTGTCTTACGGAGACTTCTTTCTTACCTTTATTGAGGGGCATTGTCTGTTACTGGCCCTGCAGGGTCCCAGGTTGTGGGGTCACTTTTGGGTTGGGAGAGGATTTTTGACTCTAGGGATACTTTTTGTTTATCTCATTAGGTGTCTGGAACTGGCTCTGGTCGCTGCAGGACCACCAGGGGCTTGGCTTCCTAGTCTCATTTTCCTAGATTTCCTAAAAGCCATGTCTGGGTCTTCCCTCATTAACTTTACCCCAGCCACTGATGCCAGTGATCTGTGGAAAGATGGGCAGCTGCAATCACAGCCTGAAGAGCTGGAGCCCACCCTGGACGGGGCTGCAGCCCGGGCATTCTACGAAGCCTTGATTGAAGATGAGAGCAGCACCCCTGAAACCCAGAGAGCTCAGCCTGGGCCTCCCAAGAAGAGGAAGAAAAGAAGAATGACGAGGGAGACTGCAGCAGGAGCAGCAGAAGGACACGGACAAAGGAGATCCCTTGACGCAAAGGACAAGACGACCCAGCAGATACTGAGGGCAGCCCAGGAGGGGGACCTGGCAAAACTAAAAAGGCTGTTGGATCCCCGTGAGGCAGGAGGAGCTGGAGGGAATATCAATGCTCGGGATGCTTTCTGGTGGACCCCTCTGATGTGTGCTGCCCGAGCAGGCCAGGGGGCAGCTGTGCGCTATCTCCTGGGCCGTGGGGCTGCCTGGGTAGGGGTCTGTGAGCTGGGGGGCAGAGATGCTGCTCAGTTGGCTGAAGAAGCAGGTTTCCCTGAGGTGGCCCGCATGGTCAGAGAGAGCCCTGGAGAGACAAGGAGTCCAGAGAAACGGTGAGGGAAGCCTTATCTTTTATTATTATTTAAACTTTTAAATCTATTTTTGTTTTATTGAAGCATAGTTCAAGTATAATTATATAAATTACATGTGTACAATATAGCAATTCAGGATTTTTTAAAGTGATATTCCATTCATAGTCATTGTAAAATATCTGCTAAATTTCTGTGTTGTACACACTCTCTGGGTTTAAATCCTGATTGTACTTCTTGGGCAAGCAGCCTAGTGTCCATGTGGCTCAGATTTCCTATCTAATAAATTAGACTATACTTCTTATAGGGTTGTTAGGGTTAATTAAATGGGTTAATATACATAAAATGCTAGAACAGTGCTTGTATTTAATAGTACAATAAGCACTGTACAAATGTAAACGATAGTAATTATTATTTCTCACCCAAGAACCTTGTGAGGCCTTAACCATTCCTTCAGGTCCACTGTTGCTAACTGGGGAGGAAAGGCAATTTGTTTCTTGGCAGAAATACTGGAAAGATCTTGTCCCACCATGCCACCCACCTCTAAGGCCTAAACCCTTGTGCTGCCCTTGACCTTTCTCTTTTTTTCTCTCCAGGTCCCGATCCCCCTCCCCCCAGTACTGTGAGACTTGTGCTGCCCACTTTCAAGACTCTAACCACTGTACATCCACTGCTCACCTGCTGTCGCTGTCTCGGGATCTCCGGCCCCCCATCCTGCCACTTGGGGTTCCTACCTCTAGCCCAGGCTTCAAGCTGCTGCTGAGGGGGGGCTGGGAGCCTGGAATGGGGCTAGGACCCCGAGGTGAGGGCCGTGCCAGCCCTATCCCCACTGTCCTCAAGAGGGACCAGGAGGGGTTAGGCTACAGATCAGCACCTCAGCCCCGAGTTACACATTTCCCAGCTTGGGATACGCGGGCAGTGGCTGGGAGGGAGAGAACCCCTAGGGTGACCACACTGAACCGGAAAGAGGAGAAAAGGCAGGAAGAGAAGGGCAAGGCCTGGGAGCGGGATCTGCGGACATACATGAACCTCGAGTTCTGACTTGGGCAAGTTCTGACCCTGGTGTGTTGCTGAAGTCTGAACTTGGGCCCCAAACTTAGACACTTGGGCTTCTACTTCCTGATGTCTGCCCAGGTTCCACACCTGGTTTTGATCAGTGGACTCTGCCTTCAGTAGAAAGAAGCCAAAAGTTGAGAAATAAAGTCAAGCTTTTCTCCCTCTTGGTGTTTCATTCACTTTTGTGGAAGCTGTTGCAGGGAAGCCAGACGAGACGAGACCACATGAAGCTCCACCAGAGCTGGAAGAGGCGGCTCCTCTACGGGGCCTCATAGGGTTGCCTCTGCCAGTCTGGTTCACTTCTAGTCCCCAGACACTGTCCCTAGTGCCCCACCTATTTTTTCAACCCCTGAACCAGGAATTACCCATCTCTGTGCAAGTCTATGCAGAGCTTCCCTGGTGGCTCAGATGATAAAGAGTCTGCCAGCAATTCAGGAGACCCAGGCTTGATCCCTGGGTTGGAAGATCACCTCAAGAAGGAAATGGCAATGCAATCCAGTGTTCTTGCCTGGAGAACCCACCCCATGGACAGAGGAGCCTGGTGGGCTACGTTCATGGGGTCGCAAAGAGTCAGGCATGATTGAACGACTAACGCTTTCATGCAAGTTTGATTTCTCCCAGAAAGTACCCTCTGTCCACTCCAGCCAATTCAGTCACTGATTTCACAAGTTTGTATACTATGTGCTAGGAATGGGAATGAGACATGCCCAATCTTCAGGTTGCTCGCACCTGTAGGAGACAAGATGTGATAGAATGGATGGTGATGGGGAAGTCAGGAAAGGCTCAGAAATGATCATGGGTGGTGTCTTGCAAGGAGAGGGCAGTGTGATAGGAAGACCAAAGATGCAGCCTGTAGGCTGTTAGCTGAGCTGGAACCAGAACTCTGGCCTCCCAAATCTACACTTTAAGCCAAGGTTCTTCATTTTGATATCTGAAAACTCCTAAGGGCAGGAAGCACATCCTGTTTGTCTCTACTTGTCTTCCCCACACTTCCTCTCCTGCTCCTCCTGCCTCATACCAAGTGCCAGGCACATGAAGTGTCCACTGTTGTCAAATCCAAGAGGTAAACATCTGCATGGAGGAGCAAGGAAGGGCTACTCAAGCCCCAAGCCTCCTCTCAGCTTTCTCTTCTGGAAAAGCCTTTCATGAAATCGTGAACTAGAAGAGGAGTGGAGCGGGATGCAGGGAAGAACTCAAGGGAACTAAAGGGGGCGGGCGAGCTTAAGGGGATACCGGCGGTCGGGGGTCTCTAGGCGACGAAAATGGAGCCTGGGCTTATATTCACGCTTTTGGCTCCTGTGACCTCGGCTGTATGCCCCTCGGTACGACCGGTGCGCACTGATGGCGCGCACAGGCAGCTCGGGCCGGGGGCGGGGGTTGGGGGGCGGTCGATCGACAGGGTCCGCCCCGCGAGCTGGGGCTCCGCCTCTGCCTGTCCTCTAGTCCCGGTGCGGCTGCTTCCGGGCTCTGCGGCTCCGGGCGGCTTCGCGAGGCCGAGGCCCCGACGCTGGGCCCTGGAGGGGCTGCATCGCTTGGATGCTTGGACGCCAGGCTCCCCAAGCAGGCGCGCGCCTTGCCTCGCTCCCGGGATCTCCCAGGACATCTCCGGCTGACCTTGCGAAGACTGAATCTCCGCTGCGGGCTGGGGTGCCAGTGGGGCCACTTTATAGGAATCACAGCCCTCTGAATCAAAGCAGGAACGTTGCTGGCTGGAGTTTGCCGGATACCTCACCGCCCACTCACTTAACAGGAGACTTCTTTCTGAGCTGCCTTAGGGCAGCAGCTAGGACTCTCCTGGTCGGTCGGGAGCACCTAGGATCCGAGGCCACCTTCCTTCCTTCCTTCCTTCCTTCCTTTTTGGATGGAGAACCGCCTCCCCCGTTTCTGGGGCACCTTGGGGCGTGGCCTTGGTGAGTGAAACTTGGGGTGCTCCCTGCTGGGAAGGAAACCTAGAAGACAGGGAGGGCCCTGTGACGGCGTCCCAGGCTTTGTCAGATCCGTAGACTCTTGGAATCGTGTGTGTGTGTGTNTCCTGGCCCTTATCTCCTTGCTCCTTGGAGTCAGCCCGCCAAGGAGACCCGCGACGGGGCCCATGTTTCATCCGGGGTTGGCGCTCCGGAGGCGGGAGGTGAGGCCGGGTTCGATGCTGAGGGTCCTGGGTAGGGTGTACTGGGATGAGTTGAGCGGTGTGAGAACCAGGACGGCCCCGTGAGCTAACCTGAGGTGGTGCCAGCCATTCTGCTGCTTGTCCCCTTGCACTTCTCTATTTCCTCTTAGGGCTTGAACGGGGCTGCTGTGGGCGCTAAGTGCGACCTTCGAACCCTGGTCAGAGTAATGGTGAGGGGCTGCGTGACGTTATTTCATTTCAGGGTTTCTGGGCATTCTCCGCCTCAGAGCCTTTTTTAACCCTGAGAGTGGTTTCCCAGGTCCAGAAAATGAGCTCGGAGCGGGGGCCACGTTGAGGGAGGAGGCGAAGGGCATTGTGGGGGCGTTATGTAAAAACAGGACCCCAACCGACGGATCTTTCTCAGTCCTCGCGCTACGCCGGCACGTGGTGCGTTGTGCTTCTGCTACGGAAACATTCCAGGGCGGGAAACAACCTGGCGCTTGCGCGCGCCTGCACCCTCAGGTATTTTGTTGTGTTTTTCCCCAGCCACGCATGCGTCTTTGTGCCCTGTGATCATTTGTCGACTCCTTTGCTTAGAGTAGCGCCATTTTGCAGTACGGAAGCTACAAAGCGACACAGACTGGAACCTCTTCCTGAAAGCTGCTTCCTGCTTCCGGAGACGTGTCGCGTTTGTTTTTGGGAAGAACTTACCCCGAAATAGGAAGATTTAAAGAGCCAATTTGATTGTTTTTCTTAATGGTATGTTTTACGCTGTGATAAAGTTGTCTCAGAGAGGCCGGTATTGGTGCGGATGGAAATAGGGGCGGAGCGCAGGGTTTCTGGGCAATTGTCTTACGGAGACTTCTTTCTTACCTTTATTGAGGGGCATTGTCTGTTACTGGCCCTGCAGGGTCCCAGGTTGTGGGGTCACTTTTGGGTTGGGAGAGGATTTTTGACTCTAGGGATACTTTTTGTTTATCTCATTAGGTGTCTGGAACTGGCTCTGGTCGCTGCAGGACCACCAGGGGCTTGGCTTCCTAGTCTCATTTTCCTAGATTTCCTAAAAGCCATGTCTGGGTCTTCCCTCATTAACTTTACCCCAGCCACTGATGCCAGTGATCTGTGGAAAGATGGGCAGCTGCAATCACAGCCTGAAGAGCTGGAGCCCACCCTGGACGGGGCTGCAGCCCGGGCATTCTACGAAGCCTTGATTGAAGATGAGAGCAGCACCCCTGAAACCCAGAGAGCTCAGCCTGGGCCTCCCAAGAAGAGGAAGAAAAGAAGAATGACGAGGGAGACTGCAGCAGGAGCAGCAGAAGGACACGGACAAAGGAGATCCCTTGACGCAAAGGACAAGACGACCCAGCAGATACTGAGGGCAGCCCAGGAGGGGGACCTGGCAAAACTAAAAAGGCTGTTGGATCCCCGTGAGGCAGGAGGAGCTGGAGGGAATATCAATGCTCGGGATGCTTTCTGGTGGACCCCTCTGATGTGTGCTGCCCGAGCAGGCCAGGGGGCAGCTGTGCGCTATCTCCTGGGCCGTGGGGCTGCCTGGGTAGGGGTCTGTGAGCTGGGGGGCAGAGATGCTGCTCAGTTGGCTGAAGAAGCAGGTTTCCCTGAGGTGGCCCGCATGGTCAGAGAGAGCCCTGGAGAGACAAGGAGTCCAGAGAAACGGTGAGGGAAGCCTTATCTTTTATTATTATTTAAACTTTTAAATCTATTTTTGTTTTATTGAAGCATAGTTCAAGTATAATTATATAAATTACATGTGTACAATATAGCAATTCAGGATTTTTTAAAGTGATATTCCATTCATAGTCATTGTAAAATATCTGCTAAATTTCTGTGTTGTACACACTCTCTGGGTTTAAATCCTGATTGTACTTCTTGGGCAAGCAGCCTAGTGTCCATGTGGCTCAGATTTCCTATCTAATAAATTAGACTATACTTCTTATAGGGTTGTTAGGGTTAATTAAATGGGTTAATATACATAAAATGCTAGAACAGTGCTTGTATTTAATAGTACAATAAGCACTGTACAAATGTAAACGATAGTAATTATTATTTCTCACCCAAGAACCTTGTGAGGCCTTAACCATTCCTTCAGGTCCACTGTTGCTAACTGGGGAGGAAAGGCAATTTGTTTCTTGGCAGAAATACTGGAAAGATCTTGTCCCACCATGCCACCCACCTCTAAGGCCTAAACCCTTGTGCTGCCCTTGACCTTTCTCTTTTTTTCTCTCCAGGTCCCGATCCCCCTCCCCCCAGTACTGTGAGACTTGTGCTGCCCACTTTCAAGACTCTAACCACTGTACATCCACTGCTCACCTGCTGTCGCTGTCTCGGGATCTCCGGCCCCCCATCCTGCCACTTGGGGTTCCTACCTCTAGCCCAGGCTTCAAGCTGCTGCTGAGGGGGGGCTGGGAGCCTGGAATGGGGCTAGGACCCCGAGGTGAGGGCCGTGCCAGCCCTATCCCCACTGTCCTCAAGAGGGACCAGGAGGGGTTAGGCTACAGATCAGCACCTCAGCCCCGAGTTACACATTTCCCAGCTTGGGATACGCGGGCAGTGGCTGGGAGGGAGAGAACCCCTAGGGTGACCACACTGAACCGGAAAGAGGAGAAAAGGCAGGAAGAGAAGGGCAAGGCCTGGGAGCGGGATCTGCGGACATACATGAACCTCGAGTTCTGACTTGGGCAAGTTCTGACCCTGGTGTGTTGCTGAAGTCTGAACTTGGGCCCCAAACTTAGACACTTGGGCTTCTACTTCCTGATGTCTGCCCAGGTTCCACACCTGGTTTTGATCAGTGGACTCTGCCTTCAGTAGAAAGAAGCCAAAAGTTGAGAAATAAAGTCAAGCTTTTCTCCCTCTTGGTGTTTCATTCACTTTTGTGGAAGCTGTTGCAGGGAAGCCAGACGAGACGAGACCACATGAAGCTCCACCAGAGCTGGAAGAGGCGGCTCCTCTACGGGGCCTCATAGGGTTGCCTCTGCCAGTCTGGTTCACTTCTAGTCCCCAGACACTGTCCCTAGTGCCCCACCTATTTTTTCAACCCCTGAACCAGGAATTACCCATCTCTGTGCAAGTCTATGCAGAGCTTCCCTGGTGGCTCAGATGATAAAAGAGTCTGCCAGCAATTCAGGAGACCCAGGCTTGATCCCTGGGTTGGAAGATCACCTCAAGAAGGAAATGGCAATGCAATCCAGTGTTCTTGCCTGGAGAACCCACCCCATGGACAGAGGAGCCTGGTGGGCTACGTTCATGGGGTCGCAAAGAGTCAGGCATGATTGAACGACTAACACTTTCATGCAAGTTTGATTTCTCCCAGAAAGTACCCTCTGTCCACTCCAGCCAATTCAGTCACTGATTTCACAAGTTTGTATACTATGTGCTAGGAATGGGAATGAGACATGCCCAATCTTCAGGTTGCTCGCACCTGTAGGAGACAAGATGTGATAGAATGGATGGTGATGGGGAAGTCAGGAAAGGCTCAGAAATGATCATGGGTGGTGTCTTGCAAGGAGAGGGCAGTGTGATAGGAAGACCAAAGATGCAGCCTGTAGGCTGTTAGCTGAGCTGGAACCAGAACTCTGGCCTCCCAAATCTACACTTTAAGCCAAGGTTCTTCATTTTGATATCTGAAAACTCCTAAGGGCAGGAAGCACATCCTGTTTGTCTCTACTTGTCTTCCCCACACTTCCTCTCCTGCTCCTCCTGCCTCATACCAAGTGCCAGGCACATGAAGTGTCCACTGTTGTCAAATCCAAGAGGTAAACATCTGCATGGAGGAGCAAGGAAGGGCTACTCAAGCCCCAAGCCTCCTCTCAGCTTTCTCTTCTGGAAAAGCCTTTCATGAAATCGTGAACTAGAAGAGGAGTGGAGCGGGATGCAGGGAAGAACTCAAGGGAACTAAAGGGGGCGGGCGAGCTTAAGGGGATACCGGCGGTCGGGGGTCTCTAGGCGACGAAAATGGAGCCTGGGCTTATATTCACGCTTTTGGCTCCTGTGACCTCGGCTGTATGCCCCTCGGTACGACCGGTGCGCACTGATGGCGCGCACAGGCAGCTCGGGCCGGGGGCGGGGGTTGGGGGGCGGTCGATCGACAGGGTCCGCCCCGCGAGCTGGGGCTCCGCCTCTGCCTGTCCTCTAGTCCCGGTGCGGCTGCTTCCGGGCTCTGCGGCTCCGGGCGGCTTCGCGAGGCCGAGGCCCCGACGCTGGGCCCTGGAGGGGCTGCATCGCTTGGATGCTTGGACGCCAGGCTCCCCAAGCAGGCGCGCGCCTTGCCTCGCTCCCGGGATCTCCCAGGACATCTCCGGCTGACCTTGCGAAGACTGAATCTCCGCTGCGGGCTGGGGTGCCAGTGGGGCCACTTTATAGGAATCACAGCCCTCTGAATCAAAGCAGGAACGTTGCTGGCTGGAGTTTGCCGGATACCTCACCGCCCACTCACTTAACAGGAGACTTCTTTCTGAGCTGCCTTAGGGCAGCAGCTAGGACTCTCCTGGTCGGTCGGGAGCACCTAGGATCCGAGGCCACCTTCCTTCCTTCCTTCCTTCCTTCCTTTTTGGATGGAGAACCGCCTCCCCCGTTTCTGGGGCACCTTGGGGCGTGGCCTTGGTGAGTGAAACTTGGGGTGCTCCCTGCTGGGAAGGAAACCTAGAAGACAGGGAGGGCCCTGTGACGGCGTCCCAGGCTTTGTCAGATCCGTAGACTCTTGGAATCGTGTGTGTGTGTGTATAGTGGGGTGGTGGTGAATGGATTTGAATGTGCCTCTCTTTACCTTAAAACTGAAACGGAAACAAGCCGCTTCAGGCTGCATGACCATCCCGGGAAGAGGAGAGCCACTCCTGAGTTCAGAGTAGGACTCTCCAAGCAGACACCTGTTCTTCTGAGCCTAAACACACTCTGGTTTCTGAGGAAATCCTAAGTCCCCCATCCAAGAGCCTAAGCCGTGCCAGGAAGCAGCCCCAGAAGTGGGGGACACATTGGACACCCCAGCCATGTTCCTCCGACGCCTTGGTGGCTGGCTCCCTCGCCCCTGGGGCCGCCGAAAGTCGACGAGACCAGACCTGCCCACCCCAGAACCCAGACGGATGGACAGCTCCTCTGAGAATTCAGGGAGTGACTGGGACAGTGCCCCAGAAACCATGGGAGATCTGGGGTCTCCCAAGACCCAGGATTCAGGTGCACAGAGGAGCTCTGGGGCTGCTCCAGAACCAAGCAGGGAGGCCCAAGTTGAGCAACTGGGGTACAAAAGAATGGATTCTCTCAAGTGGGAGAAGACTGCTTCCAGCACCCAAGAGTCTGGGAGACCAGAGGCTGGGGAGACCATTCCCAAACTAGGACAGGATCCTGTGGACTCAGATGGCACCGGGAAATGTGGAGCTTCCCCTGAAGAGGAATTGAGCCCCTCAGTGGCTGAAGCCCCGGCGGAGAAGCCTGGCCGGCGTCAGAAGCTGCTGGGCTGGTTGCGGGGGGATACAGGTGGGGGAGCAGGGGCTCCCCACCAGTACCTGGGGGACCCAGAGGAGTGTCTGCAGATCTCCACCAACCTGACCCTGCACCTGCTGGAGCTGCTGGCCTCAGCCCTGCTGGGGCTTTGCTCAAGGCCCTTGCGGGCAGCCTTGGACGCACTGGGCCTGCGTGGACCGCTGGGCCTCTGGCTGCATGGGCTGCTATCCTTTTTGGCTGCTCTGCATGGACTCCATGCCGTGCTGAGCCTACTGACCGCTCACCCCCTGCACTTTGCCTGTCTCTTTGGTCTTCTACAGGCCCTGGTGCTGGCTGTCAGCCTCCGGGAGCCCAGTGGGGATGCGGAGGCCACTGACTTGGAGGGGGAGAAGTTAGGGAGGGAGGGGGAGGAGCAGAGGGGAGACCCAGGCAAGGGGCTGTGACCAAGGGGTATGGTGTGACCCAGGGTCCTACCCTCAGTGGGGTGGGAGCAAGGATGAAGATAGTGTGGGAGGTATGATCCAAATTGTAAGCACAGGGACCTCAGGGATGGGGCAGAAACCCCAGAGTATGAGGGCACAGAGCCCCTTCCACACACAGGAGAGCTGTTCAGGGTGTCTGTGTTTATGGACAGTGGGGGCCTTGCCCTTTAATTCACCAGCTGTTGTTAATTTTTGCTTTTACATTTTTCCCACTTTGTTTTTTTCTTCCACCTCCACTTTTTAAAAGCAAAAAAAAAAAAAAAAAAAAGTGGGGGGCGGGGCTGTCNGAGCTGTTCAGGGTGTCTGTGTTTATGGACAGTGGGGGCCTTGCCCTTTAATTCACCAGCTGTTGTTAATTTTTGCTTTTACATTTTTCCCACTTTGTTTTTTTCTTCCACCTCCACTTTTTAAAAGCAAAAAAAAAAAAAAAAATGGGGGGCGGGGTGAGAATAAAGACTGAAGGGTCCTCTCTACCTTTTAAAACTCTCCAGGGGTGGAGAAAATCAGTCAGGACAGACAGACCTCTGGGTGGGGTAAGAGGGTGGTTGAGAGACTCGGGAGATCCCTTGGATCCTGGGATCTGCACCATCTAGGGAAGAGCAGTACTCCTAGGTGGGCGGGTTAGGGAGTCTAGATGGGGTTCCCACAGGTGATGGGGAGCCTGAAGGGAGGACCTGAGGATTCCTAGGAGCCAGGGGGAGTGGGGCTGGGTGCAGGCAGTGTTGGCAGGATGGCCAGCTCATAGGGGCTGGCAGCTCACAGGCAGCATGGGGAGCACTGGCGTTTGCAGACCCCACTAGGGGGTTGGGTTTGCTCACTCAGCAGTAAATAACTGTGTCACACCAAATGCTAAATATACCACTACAGAGCGAGAGTTACCACTGCTCAGTGTCCTTCCTGACGCCGTCCAACTGGGGGTTGAGGTGGGAGAAGGTCCGGGGGAGGACTGAAATGAGGGGAGTGGGACTGATGTTGGGAGACAAATCCCCAAATGAGACGAGGATTGGAAAATCATCTTTATTACTTTTGAAAGAGAGTTGGGAGTCTCCAGCTTCTCCCCTCACCATACAAGTTCCCGTTGTATCCATCTGGGGGGCATAGGTGAAGCCACAGGTCAGTTACTGGACAGCTCGCAGGCGTCTGGTGAGAGGAGAGAGAAAGAAGGGTGGACAGGAGGGAGACCCAGCGAGAGAGGCAAGGCTGATGGCACCGGGATGAGGCAGAAAGCAGTCTCTCACGCCCCATGTCAGACAAAGTCTCTGAGGTCTTTTTTTCCCCTGCAGACCTCTGCCCCTCTGCCCGTCTGACCTTATGCCCCGTTTATCCACTGCAATAGCCCAGAGTCCATCCTGGCTCCCTCTGGTACCATCAGTCTGTGACACAAGTGGAAGTGTCAACATAGCCAGTGTGATGATGTCAGCCTTTGGCCACGCCCCCCTGGTGACATCACTTGAGTCCCTTTCATCCAGCTTTCACAGACTTGCTAAGTCCTAGTTGTCTTCTGTAAGACTTTACTCCCTCACCTTGATTCCTGGGGGTCAGTAAGAAGGCCTTAAAGTCCAGGCAGGAGGTCAGGGACTGGAATTCCTCCACACACTTCTCAGGAGGGTGGGGTGAGCGATCTGGAAAGGGAGGGCTTCTCAGCACAGCCCCTGGTGAGGACCTCAGGGAAGCAGCCAGCCCTTCCTGAGATGATGTCACAGGACCCAGATAAAGGGACTCTATTGCCTCCTCCCAACCCCCATCCCTCTTCCTCTTCTCTTTTCCCCCAGATCTTCTTGCCTGGCCTCCCCACTCACTGTAGAGGAGGAAGCGCTGGTAACCCTGGCCTGTCTCTTTCAGCATGATTCCACCTGGGCATGCACTGGAGAAGAGCTTGGTCTTCATGTCAGGGCGGCCTGTCATGGTTGGGGGGCGGTTAGTGTGAAGACAGAAGCAAGCCCAGGGGACCTAAGGAGAGTGAGGGCTGGAGAAAACCAACCTTCGGTTCTGAGATCTGTGCTCCCGTCAGACAGGTGGTAGATCCATTTCCGGGGCACACAAAGCCCGTTTTTCCTGCAGAAGTGGTGGCAAGGAGGAGAAACAGTGACACCTCAACCACGCAGTGCCAGCCTCTATTCCATCTTACTCTTTCTGGAACCCTGGGTCCCCTTGGGTTTCAAGTTACGAAGGGATGGTTAGGTCCATCTCTCTCCGGAGGGAAACTAACAAAACTATTGAACTCAAGTGGGCCAAGAATAATGGTATGCCAAAGAGCCCAGCTCTTTGTGGGCGAGTGCTCACACTTTGAGCAGAGACCGCACCTACTGGTGCCTCTGCCTCCTCACCACTCACGTGCGGATGGTCGCTCGAAGCTGGAGCTGCATGGGGGCAGAGCCCACAGCCATGTTGAAGACAATGTTGTCCACAGGGTCAAAAGTCGCCAACTCCTCCTTGGTGGGAGCTGCCCCTGCGATAAAGTACCACTGGCCCAGGTGGGGGTCTGGGAACTGGAGAGACAAGGAAGGGAGCAGAAGGTGGGTTTCACTACAGAATCCAACCTCTTCATCAGTCAGAATGACAATACTTAGGGATGAGAGTGTTGGCTGCCTTTTTCCAGCTAAAGACTGGATCCGTGACAAGGAGTCACTAAATGACTTTTCCTCTTTGCTCCTCTTCAGTAAATTCCACTCTCCAGTTCTACATGTCTCCATATTGATGCCCATAGTACTTATATATATTTTTAACTTATTGCTTTCATCATCACAACAATCACACCCTTTTTTCCTTCCAGTGTGGCTTTCTGGTCATGCTGGGCCTCTTACCCTAGTCCATCAGAGCCCCCTCACCCCCAACTCAGCAGCTTCCATGCTCGGTGCATACCTCTTTCCCATCCACTCCTTCAGTTGTCAGTTGCCTGTGCTCAGGGCACTGGTAGATGGAGTTAAGGAGAAAGCCAAAGAGGTAGAGAAGAGCTGCCCAAATGTGGTGGAACATCTTCAGGCAGGAAGGAGCTGGTGCTCTGTGTGGAGTGGCTGGTGCCTTAACTGCTCTCCCCAACTCGCTGCTCAGTATAGTCTGCTTCCAGCCCCCTTGCCTCGACCCTTGACCCTTTCACCTGCTAATGAGTAACTTCAATCTTGTTTTCCAACCCAACCATGGATTCCTTACAGTGTTCGGGACTTCCTCCCCCTCTTCGAAATGCAACCACTCCACAGTACATACTGGCACATCCAGGGTCTCCCAGGAGTTAATACAGCTGAGACCTCCAGGTGATCTTTCAAACCCTGAGCTGGTATATCTGCTGTGCTGTGCAGCACTGAAGAGAGATGGATTGATTCTACCAGTCACTCACTCACTGAGCAAACTGTTTTTGAGTTCCAGTTGTTTGTCAGGAACTGGCTAAGCCCTGGGAACATAAAAGTAAGACATAGTCCCTGGCCTTGAAGAAGTCAGTCTAAGGAGATCTAGCTGTGTAAACAAATCATTGCAATACCACCTGGTAAGTGCTTTACAACAGGGATGTACCAGGTGCTGAAGTATGTGGATGGGAGGCTTTCTCTCTCAAGTTGTTCATTGGAGAAACTATGTACACCATCCAGAAAAGACTGCTGACACACGAGTTCATTCACTTAATGTTTATTACTGCAAGAAGCTACAGAATCTAGTGGTTAAGAGTATAGACAGTGGTGTCAAGCAGGGTGGGTCCAAACCCTTACTTTGGACAATTTTATTAATCTTGCCTGTTTTCTCATGTATAAAATGAGCAAATCATTAGTCTCATAGGATTAAAAGAGCTAAGGCATATGAAGCCCTTAGCCAAGGCCTGCACATAAATCCAAAGTAAAAATTCCCTATAATTAATAGTAATGTTTGTAAAGCATTTATTAGTCTCTCGTGGGTATTATGTTCTCAAGTAATAGGAGGTAGGCAAAGAATTGTCGAGAGGCAATCATTGGGTACTGCCAAGAAGATGGAACTTCCTGGATTATTTATAACCCACAGGCTGCCATAAAGATTTGTTCTGAGAGGTGAGGCTTGCTCTGGGCTTGCGATTTAGCTAAAAGAATAAAATATGGGTGATGAATAGCTGAGGGTTCATTATATTTTTTAACAAAAAACTAAAATGCAAGCTATTGGGGCAGTAAAATAGAAGTGGTTGACCCAAGGGAGTCTGGTAGGCCTGATTTGTCAGTTTTGCCACTTACATTCACCTATAAAAGGGATGTAATAGATGTTGAAAGGCTATTAAATGTGACAGTATGTGAAACCCTCAGCAAACTGGTTGGCACCAACTACGGGCTCACTATACAGATGCTTATTAAAACTTTTAGTACTGGGACTTAAGTATAAGCTACAAATCCCAGAAAGGACAGGCACCGGAGGCAGGTACACCGGCAGCAACGGCTTTGGCTGGAGGAGTGGCAGCACTGCGGGGCCCAGGCCGTTGCCCGAGGGGCAGGGGGAGAAGAGGGCAGAGGGACGGTAACTCTACCGGACCTTCCACCTGTAGAAGCCCTTAGGCGGCCCTCTCAATCCCCCAGGGTCAGAGTCTTGTGTTTCACTCCAGTCTGACCCCATGTTTCCAATTCCCAAACTCGGAGTCGTCCTTTTTAAGACAAAAGTNTGTTCATGTTGTATCCAGAACATTTTCTGATGTTTCTTCTTTGGCTTTTGTTGGGTGAGGTAGATTTTTTTTTTTTTTTGCCTTCCTCCACCTCGGTAAAACTCAATGCAGAGGGAAAGAAAGAAGGAGGAATATGTATGCCAACATGATAGTTGGGCCCCAGCCCAAAGGGACAGATGTGGCTCCTGCCTTTGGGAAGACAAACAGAACACTAGGACCTAAAGTAGAAGAGCGTCTTAAAAACTGATGAGGTCTATGCTGTGTTTTTAAAGGATAGGAGTCGGATCCCATAATGCTCATAATGCAGGTAGACAAAATCGTAAGGAGGTTGATCCATAGTTTTAAACACATTGTTACGTGTATTTAATGAGACTGTGTAGGTTTTTGTGATTAGGTGTTTGTAAACAACTGGGTACTTCTCACAAGTCAGTTGTCTAGTTAGGAAAAATATTTTTCTGACTTTGCCCCTTTTTCTTCTTGCTTGAGTCTGCCTTCCTTAACCTGATTCTCTACCACATCTTCTTTGTCGTTGCTTTTATCTTTAAGATTACAGTGTTGTATCATTTTGTGTTTGTGGAGGGGTCACTGGTATCTCTAGGCACACATATTCCTTTTGGAGCCAGGCAGAGAAAGAGAGAAGAGAATGTCAGTTGGTGTTTCTGCTCTTCAGCCTTGTAGTTTTCTCCTGGGCCTGTACCTGAAGTTCCTTACGTTTATTGTATGTATTTTGCCAAGTGTTGCCCTAGTTCAGGGCTTTGCTCAATAATTACCTCACAATTAAGACAGATGGGTAGTAATTTTAGGTTGGGATGATTTTTACCCCTTACAAGTCAGCTGTCCCTCTTCTGTCCTTTTTCTTCCACCCCCTGATTCCTCATCATGTTTCTTCTTCCCTGCAGATGAACGTAAAGGAGTTTAAGGAGCATATTGCTGCTTCTGTTAGCATCCCCTCTGAGAAACAACGGCTTATCTACCAGGGACGAGTTCTGCAGGATGATAAGAAGCTCCAAGAATACAGTAAGGGGGTGGGGGAGGCAGAGCAGAGCTTGAGGCTGCTGTCCGGAGCAGTGAGCTGAGGCCATGGGTTTCCCCGATCATGTCATGTTTTGGTGTGTATCTTTTTTCTGCAGATGTTGGGGGAAAGGTTATTCACCTTGTGGAACGGGCTCCTCCTCAGACTCAGCTCCCTTCTGGAGCATCTTCTGGAACAGGGTCCACCTCAGCCACCCATGGTGGGGGACCCACGCCTAGTACTCGGGGGCCTGGGGCCTCTGTTCATGACCGGAATGCCAACAGCTATGTCATGGTTGGAACCTTCAATCTTCCCGTAAGCTTGTGTTCCTCACGGGAGGGTTTTTGTGGGGGCAGTTGTTGTGGTAGCAGCCAAGAGTTCATAAGAGAGGTGTCTCAGTCTTTAAAAGGGCTTTGGTGGGCTCTCTGGTCCGGTAACAGCCTTTGTCTTTGAAAAGCTAGAGGGGTCAGGCGCCAGAGAATCAGTTGGAGGTGTGGGGGCCTTAGTATTGGGCTTCTCCCAGAGCAACTTCCCTTACCCTTTCCCCAGAGTGACGGCTCTGCTGTGGATGTTCACATCAACATGGAACAGGCCCCGATTCAGGTATCACAGGGCCTGGGAGGGTCAAGGAAGGGGATCTGGGAGAAGGAGGCCACAAAGTGGGGGATGGGTCTGCCTGAAGAGATGGGGCTGGGTCCTGGTTTAGTAGGTAATGGAGCTTGTGGCTTTATCTCCAACCTGCCCTGATTTTCCCTCTCTCATTGTAGAGTGAGCCCCGAGTGCGGCTGGTGATGGCTCAGCATATGATCAGGGATATACAGACCTTACTCTCCCGGATGGAGGTGAGTGGGCAAGGCTGGCCACTGTCTGCCTGTCTCACTCCATCCCCCCTACCCCTTTTGTCTCAGCGTAGGGATGAGGGCATGACTGGTCACATCCACTGGGTTCTCCCCTCTTAATCTAATCTCTTTTCTGCAGTGTGTGCTCTTTTGGGCAGAAAAAGTATCTTTTGAGGCTGTCCTGTCCCTGCTGATTCTCTTTGCAATTAAAGAAGGATTCCTTGCTTTCCTGTTCCTTGGTTGTCATATTTGATGCTGGGATGGCTTAGCTTCATTAGTTTGTATTTACAGCCAGTGTCCTTTCCTTCTTTTCTCTTGGAGGTTAGGAAACCACAATCCCTAGTTTTTGTTAATAGTTTATTTGTAAGTATCATAGGTGTTTGTCACATATCTAATTTGTGTACATTTTAGGGAGTCATAGATTCAGATGCAGAGCCCTGCCTTTGGGGCGCCTAGTTAGTGCCCCTTCTCCACTCAGTCTGTTCTGACCTGAGTGATCTGCTACAATCTCACATTGCCTTTGTTGTCCTGACTCTTCCCCTGCTTCAGTGCCGAGGGGGAGCCCAAGCCCAGCACAGTCAGCCGCCACCCCAGACACCAACGGTGGCCCCAGAGCCGGTGGCCTTGACCTCCCAAACATCAGAACCGGTTGAAAGTGAAGTGCCTCCTCGGGAGCCCATGGAGGCGGAAGAAGTGGAGGAGCGTGCCCCTGCCCAGAGCCCGGAGCTCACCCCTTCTGGCCCAGCCCCAGCGGGCCCAGCATCTGCCCCAGAGACAAATGCACCCAAGTGAGAGAGGGAGAGCACCTTCGCGGGTGGGAGTGGGTTGGGGATTCTGAGTGAAGTGAAAGGACCAGGAAAAGGTCTGACGAGAGAGAAAACATTGTTCAGAGGTGGTGCCTGTAGAGTTAAGTGTTGAGGGGCGGGGGGACTCTGGAGTAGGTAAATGAGATTGAGACTGGCCACTGAGCCAGAGGCACTGCCCTTCTTCGGGTTAGGAGGTCCACATGGTGCTCCCGAAGGTGGCAAGAATCTCTCCCCTGATACCCAGAGGCCCCATCTGGTTTTTAAGAGTTGATGTTTTGCCATTATAGGTACAGGATTGTGTTGTGGGAAGGGTGAAAGCAGTTTGTCTTTTCCTGTCCTTCCCCCGCCTGGGTGAGGTTAAAGAACAGAATCTCTGCTAGTTCCAGGGGGTAGGGTGGGGGGTTGGGCTGGGGCTCTAGGAGACCAGGGAGAAGTGGGGCATGGGTGGCAAGGGCAGGAGTCTGAGGGAAGCCTTGGCTCACGGCTGCTTTGGGTTTTGCCCACAGCCACCCTTCGCCTGCAGAGTATGTTGAGGTGCTTCAGGAGCTGCAGCGGCTTGAGAGCCGCCTCCAGCCCTTCCTGCAGCGCTACTATGAAGTTTTGGGCGCTGCTGCCACCACGGACTACAACAACAACGTGAGCCCACCCACCCCCTCACCTCCAGCACCCCCAGATGGAGCAGGGCGAAGCGTAGATCACTTCCCCTGCCCCGCGCCCTAAAAGGTGTAATCTTCTACAGAGCAGCTTCTCTTTAGATTAGGAAGGAAGTGATTGTTTCCTCCCTGACAGGAAAGCGGGATCTTTTCCTTCTTGACATCTTTATGGTGTTCACTGTCTTCTCGCTTTCATGATCCCCTAAATTAGTTACTTAGGAAGTTTATAAGGGAGATTAGCAGGTGATAGCTTACTGATTCACTGTAGGATTTATTATCAAAGGAAGCTATTTGTGTGTATAAACTAGAGCTTACTTGCAAAGATTTAATGTATACAGAAGCTTCAGAGGATGTACCTAAAGACATAGTGCTCACTTGCTCAGTCGTGTCTAACTCTTTGTGACCCTGTGGCCTGTAGCTCCCCAGGCTCCTCTGTCCATGGGATCTTCCAGGCAAGAATACTGGAATGGGTTGCCATTTCCTTCTTCAAAAGACAAAGAGGATGTGATGATCAATTTCAAGAAGGCATTACTTTTTTAATGAGGTGGATCCTTGCCTAATGCTTTCTGCCTTTCTGTGTCTGGCCCCGGGGAGTACAGCAAGAGGGCCGTGAGGAGGATCAGCGCTTGATCAACTTGGTTGGGGAGAGCCTGCGGCTGCTGGGCAACACCTTCGTGGCACTGTCCGACCTGCGTTGCAACCTGGCTTGTGCGCCCCCTCGTCATCTGCACGTGGTCCGGCCCATGTCTCACTACACCACCCCCATGGTGCTCCAGCAGGCGGCCATCCCCATCCAGGTGGATCAGGGGAGCCTGGAAGCGGGCAGATGGGGGGCTGTTGATGGAGTGACCCATCATAGCTGTTGGGATGCAAGGAGGTTGGGAGGGGAGCAGACTTGCAAACATGGGGGCCCAGGTTGGAGGAGACTTTAGAAGTGTGTCATGGGGTGCTCTGGGTTAGGCTCTCGTGTTTTTCTCACGTCTGCCCCGTCGCCTCGGTCGTCCAGATCAATGTGGGGACCACTGTGACCATGACGGGGAATGGGACACGGCCCCCCCCGACTCCAAGTGCGGAGGCACCTCCCGCTGGTGCTGGGCAGGCCTCGTCCCTGGCCCCCTCTTCTACCGCCGTTGAGTCTTCGAGTGAGGGGGCTTCCCCGCCAGGGCCAGCTCCCCCACCGACCACCAGCCACCCGAGGGTCATCCGGATTTCCCACCAGAGCGTGGAACCCGTGGTCATGATGCACATGAACATCCAAGGTGAGCTGGGAACAGCCGCTGGCAGAGCAGAGCAGTGCAAGGAGGGGTCTGGGGTTGGTGCTGAGATGTGGGGGCGCCAGGGTGGGAAAAGAGAGGCCAGGGCTGGTGGTGGTGGCTGATGGTGCAGAGCACAGGCTCTTTAAGTTGGCGTGTGTGGGGAGGGGCAGGAAGAACGGCTTGTCCTCAGAGAGTTGTGTGCATGGTGAAGGGAGCGTCTCCTCCCCATCTAGATGGAGTGAAAGGCCATTTTTCTGGTCGGGGGAGTGGAGGCCTGAAGCACGCTGATCTTGGGAGGATCCAGTTAGACCTTGGTCCCGCCTGTCTCAGGCCACTGTCTCTGTCTCCTTGCTCAGATTCTGGCACACAGCCTGGTGGAGTTCCGAGTGCTCCCACTGGCCCCCTAGGACCCCCTGGTCATGGCCAGACCCTGGGTAAGAGTGAGGGCATCAGAGCAGGCCGAGCTCTGGGTAGAGAAGGGGTAGGGCCGAGTGGGTGGGTTGAAGGGGGGTCCAGGGTCAAGGTTACATCAGACCCACCCCCCAGGCTCCACCCTCATCCAGCTGCCCTCCCTGCCCCCTGAGTTCATGCACGCCGTCGCCCACCAGATCACTCATGAGGCCATGGTGGCAGCTGTTGCCTCCGCGGCCGCAGGTAACAACCTGAAAGGGGAAGTCTGGGAGGGGGCCCCAGTCCGTGGTGGTGGGCGGCGTCTGCTGGCCTGCTCGGACTGGGCCCTCAGCCTTCTTCGGTCTCTCCCCTCTGCCGCCCACAGGACAGCAGGTGCCAGGCTTCCCGACAGCTCCTACCCGGCTGGTAATTGCCCGGCCCACCCCTCCACAGGCTCGGCCTTCCCATCCTGGGGGGCCCCCGGTCTCGGGGGCTCTGGTGAGTTAGGGGTGGGGGTGTCCCATCAGGAGAGAGTGTGGGGAGAAACTCCTGTGGCAGGGCATGGAGAGGCCAAGTCTGAAAGCCTGCCCTTGTCTTCTCCCCTCAGCCGGGCGCTGGTTTGGGTACCAACGCCTCTTTAGCCCAGATGGTGAGCGGCCTCGTGGGGCAGCTTCTTATGCAGCCTGTCCTTGTGGGTGAGTCCGTGTCCTTCCCCACCTCAGATGGAAGCGGTTTCCCAGTTCTCTCCACCAGAGTGGAGATGCTGTGGGGTCTTGTTTTCCTTGAGCTTTCCGCTGTCTTTTGCTCTCTAGCTCAGGGGACCCCAGGAATGGCTCCATCTCCAGCCCCTGCTACTGCTTCGGCTAGTTCCGGCACCACCAACACGGCTACCACAGCTGGCCCTGCCCCCGGGGGACCCGCCCAGCCTCAGCCCCCTCAAGCCTCTGCCTCTGATCTTCAGTTCTCCCAGCTCCTGGGTAACTTGCTGGGGCCTGCTGGGCCGGGAACTGGAGGGCCTGGTGTGGCTTCTCCCACCATTACTGTGGCGATGCCTGGTGTACCCGCCTTTCTCCAGGGCATGACGGACTTCTTGCAGGTGAGTGGCTGGTTGACTCTCCGCTTTAGCCTTCCTTTTCCTGCAGCCAGGTCCTGGGTGTCTTGTTGCCACTGGGAAGGAACCTTGGGAATTGATTGTCTCAGCACCCTCCATTTGGTAGACGAGGAAAATGGGCTGGGAGAGAGAAGCACAGTAATTGTGTCACTGCTTTCCTGAGCTAACCCGTTCAGAGGGTAACTGCTCAACCCAATTCAGCTTATGAGAAGCCGCCATGTGTATTCTGCTGTAAGGCACAAAGACTGGAACAGAGAGCACCATACCTTCCAGACTCCTATGGATTTGTGCTTCCCCAGTGCCATTTTTGGGGCTTCCCTGCTAGCTCAGCTGGTAAAGAATCTGCCTGCAATGCAGGAGACCCCGGTTCGATTCCTGGGTCAGGAAGCTCCTCTGAAGAAGGGATAGGCTATCCACTCTAGTATTCATGAGCTTCCCTGGTGGCTCAGCTGGTAAAGGATCTTCCTGCAGTGTGGGAGACCTGGGTTGGGAAGATACCCTGGAGGAGGGCATGGCAATCCACTCTAGTATTCTTGCCTGGAGAATCCCTTTGGACAGAGGAGCCTAGCAGGCTACAGTCTATGGGGTTGCAGAGTCGGACACGACTGACTGAGCAGCTAAGCATAATGCCGTTCTGTGTCCTTATTCTAATTTCACTCTCTGTTCTTTATTCCTTTTCTCTCGTGCAGGCAACACAGACAGCTGCTCCCCCTCCTCCGCCGCCCCCACCCCCACCACCCCCTCCGGCCCCAGAGCAGCAGACAGCACCCCCACCGGGGTCCCCTTCTGGTGGCAGCGGGAGTCCTGGCAGCGTGGGTCCTGAGAGCCTGCCATTGGAGTTCTTCACCTCAGTGGTGCAGGGTGTGCTGAGCTCGCTGCTGGGCTCCCTGGGGGCCCGGGCTGGCAGCAGTGAGAGCATCGCTGCTTTCATACAGCGCCTCAGTGGGTCCAGCAACATTTTTGAGCCTGGGGCTGATGGGGCTCTCGGTGAGAAGATAAGGGTGCCCTGCCTTCTCTAGGGATTGGACAGCCAGGGGAGAGTGGGTGGCCTTTGTTGATGGTGGGATGAGGCTGATGGGCTGGAGGGCAGGCCAGGTGGTAAAGGCCACTGCTGACCAGTCCCTGTCCCTAGGCTTCTTCGGGGCCCTGCTCTCTCTCCTATGCCAGAACTTTTCCATGGTGGATGTGGTGATGCTGCTTCATGGGCATTTCCAGCCCCTGCAGCGGCTCCAGCCCCAGCTGCGGTCTTTCTTCCACCAGCACTACCTGGGTGGCCAGGAGCCCACACCTGGTAACATCCGGGTAAATGAAGACCTTGGGCCCAGAGTTCTCCATCTCACCTTTTGTTCCTTATTTCTGACTTCGTTTATGCCTTGCCTAAAGCTGTGACTGCCCCAGCCGAAGCTCTGGGCTTGCTAGGGGAGGAGGGGGACATGTCTTGAGGGGTGGGGTTTATTCTAACCTGTGCTGTCTCCACCCGCCCGCAGACGGCAACCCACGCATTGATCACGGGGCTTGAAGAGTATGTGCGGGAGAGTTTTGTGAGTATCCCTTTTCCAGCCGCTCCTTTCCTGACTGTGGTCAGGGTGGCTGTTGTTCCAGCTGCTTCTTCCCTGACTCCCAGTCTGTCTGGGTTCTGATTTGGGGGTCTTTGTGTGTCGTCTTTCTCAGTCTTTGGTGCAAGTTCAGCCAGGTGTGGACATCATCCGAACAAACCTGGAATTTCTCCAAGAGCAATTTAATAGCATTGCTGCTCATGTGATGCACTGCACAGGTCAGGGGCTGGCTGAGCCAGGGTGAGGGGGCATGTTGGATGTGCAGGGCTCCCAGGTACCAGTATTCTGTCCTTCTGTGTTGCCCACAGACAGTGGATTTGGGGCCCGATTGCTGGAGCTGTGTAACCAGGGCCTGTTTGAATGCTTGGCCCTGAACCTGCACTGCTTGGGGGGACAGCAGATGGAGCTTGCTGCTGTCATCAATGGCCGAATTGTAAGCATTACTCAGCCCCAGATCCCCAGCCTTTTGCTTTCCCTTAGGTTTTCTTTGGTATCCTGCAGTTTTCTTTTTTTTTTTTCCTCCAAACTGCCACCCTTTATGGTTTGGCGCCGTTCAAAGGTCAGCTGAGGGTTTTGTGTGGTCTGCTCACTTCCCCCCAGCGTCGCATGTCTCGTGGAGTGAATCCGTCCTTGGTGAGCTGGCTGACCACTATGATGGGACTGAGGCTGCAGGTGGTACTGGAACACATGCCTGTAGGCCCTGATGCCATTCTCAGATACGTTCGCAGGGTTGGAGATCCCCCTCAGGTAAGAGGGTCCTCTTGGGCTGTGGGCTTAGGGGACTTGAGGGAACCAGAGAGATCTGAGAGAGGGCCTTTTGTGGTGGTCTCCTTCTCTGCCCCCTTTCACAGACACTTCCTGAGGAGCCAATGGAAGTTCAGGGATCAGAGAGAACTTCCCCTGAGCCTCAGGTACCAGGGAGAGGTTGAGGAGCCAGCTAATGTGGAGTGGAGGGCTGGGCGGAAGGGCTGGAGGCTGAGAAATCTGAAGCCTGGGTCTTCCTACTGTCTGACTCCCAGCGGGAGAATGCTTCCCCAGCCCCTGGAACAACAGCAGAAGAGGCCATGTCCCGAGGCCCACCTCCTGCTCCTGAGGGGGGCTCCCGAGATGAACAGGATGGAGCTTCCACTGAGACAGAACCTTGGGCAGCTGCAGTCCCCCCAGTGAGTGTCAGGAGGGGGTTGGTGGGTTAAGGCAGCAGAAGGCTGTGGCGATTGCTACTTTCTCATCATCCTTCCCTCCCCAGGAATGGGTCCCTATTATCCAGCAGGACATTCAGAGCCAGCGGAAAGTGAAACCGCAGCCCCCCCTGAGCGATGCCTACCTCAGTGGTATGCCTGCCAAGAGACGCAAGGTCGGTTTACCTCTTCCGAGGATCCCTCTGTATCCAATTTCCCCTGTTGTGCTTAGAATCAAACTAGAGACATTCTTGGGTTTTAGTCCCCTCATTTAATTGACAAGGAAACCCTTCTGGGACCTTTGCATTGCTGTTTGCCAGCAGTCTTATAACCCCACAATTGCCCAAATCCCGTTTGACTAGGGCCCATCTTTCCTAAGCCAGCATCCTCTTGTGGGCTAGCTGAGAATGCTGGATGGCTTGACCCATCCTCTCTCTCTTGCTTTGGAGACCAAGTCCAGCACATTCAAATGCCATTTTTGGCCAGAGCTGGACAAAATTAGGAAGGCGTCTCTGCTGTCAAAACCACACACGGGCTGTCTCCGTTCTCTCTGCTAGCGTGGAGACTGAGTGCTTGACTCATGCAAAGGGTGAGCTGGATGGTGGCATTGGATCTGACCTTGATCCTCTTTTCCCTCTCAACCCCCTGTCCCCCAGACGATGCAGGGTGAGGGCCCCCAGCTGCTTCTCTCAGAGGCCGTGAGCCGGGCAGCTAAGGCAGCCGGAGCTCGGCCCTTGACGAGCCCCGAGAGCCTGAGCCGGGACCTGGAGGCACCAGAGGTTCAGGAGAGCTACAGGCAGCAGGTGCCCCCACCTTGAAGCAGCATAGGGATGGTCTAGTGGGAGGGGTTGGGCTAGGGTCCCTCTTCCCTTGATCCCTTCAGAGGTGAATTGGTGAGTCTGGGACTACCACTTGGTTTTACAGTGTTTTCCTGGAGGCATCTGGGAAGGCTCAGTGATGCTATTACTGGGTTCCTGGACGGCGTACGGCCGGTGGGGGGAAATGGTACCTCCTAAGGGATGGCTCATGTGCTTGCTGGGGCCTTAGGGTCTGTGACGGTACCACTCCAACCTCCTTTGCTTTCTCTAGCTCCGGGCTGACATACAAAAGCGACTGCAGGAAGACCCCAACTACAGCCCCCAGCGCTTCCCGAATGCCCACAGGGCCTTTGCTGAGGATCCCTAGCTCCATGGCCCTCCATCAGGGGACCATTTCCCCTCCTTCCTTTACAGTATTTAAGAAATAAAAGTCAGATTTTCCTGGCTCTCTTGTCTGTAAATTGTCTTCATTAAATAGTCTAAACGCTTTAACCTTCTGTGAAGTTGGGTTTTATAATTTCCAGCAACCCAGCTGTACTAGACAGCTTTTAACATTTTTACCATGAACAGATGAGCAGTATCCTGTTTGAGTTGGCCATTTTCAAGGAATACTTCCTTGCAAAAATGATAAAAGAAACCTGCTCAGGTGCACACTAGGATAGGGCTCTCAAAACAGGAAAAAACCACTTAATTGCCAAGTAGCTGCAGACCTATGTAAGTCTTGGCTTGACTAGCATGCGGTGGTACCAGGGTAACTCAGCCAACTTTGATTATGGTAGAACTGGTCTACCCAGTTCAAGCAGCCCACTGTTCCTGTTTGATCAGAGTCTGACTATAAAGACACTTCCGGTTTGCAGACAGGACCAAAGTGACATGTGGTTGTGGGCTGTCCACTGTTCCTTTTTAGAAGCAGTTGTCATGCCCCTCTTTTAGCTAGCTTGGTGCTGGACAAACAAAACCTGGCAGAAACCTAGGGCCAAGTCATAACCTTTGCAGCGTCTGCCAAGACCTCTGGAACGCTGGCTCAGGGACATGAAAGGCCTGATGACTCAGAATATCTTGATGGGAGAAGCCACGTAAAGACACTGGTTGACAATCTAATGGCCTTCTACCATCCAGATGTCCTACCATGGCCCCATATATGCAAGCAAAGCTCTACAGGACCGACCCAGCTGTCAGGTACAAACCAACCTCACTGGCACAAAAAACAAAATCTAATTCCTGGCCCACAAAACTTCTAAGATAACACCAGGAGCTTGTTTTGAGGTAGAAGTGGTCACTGAGGTAAAGGAACAAATAGCTGCCTAACGGAAACCACTCTACAGGTCACTTGGCATTGAATATGCCATAAGAGACTGCAACCAACCCATCCCCCAGATCATTTTGGAATTTTTTTTTAATCCTTTTATTCTTTTTTAACAAACGGCCCCAGGGATAGGGGACAAGGGGAGGGGAAAGGAGGGGAAGCGAGGCACCAGCCCCACAACCCTTCCCCACCCACCCCTTTCCCCCTTATATATTTATAATCTATATACAAGCCCCGGGGGGTGGGGGGCAAAGGGAACTCCCTCAGCGGGGTGGGGGCAATCCAGGCTCCTTGTCCCCTCTGGACCCAGGCTCCTCTGCCCTTCGGGATGGCCCCTCTCGAGAAGGTGGCCCTGTCCGCTCCCAAGGCTTCGGCATCCAGCGCAGGGCATCTGGTGGGGAGACCTGGGGGGCGGGCACATGTGGAAGAATTAAGTCAAACAGGGAAGTCAGGGATAGAAGAGCGGGAACTCAGGAGGAAACTCCTCAACTCGGACTTGTGCCTACAAGGGTTTCTCCTTCACCTGCTGGTAGAGGTCGATGCGCTGTGTGCGGAAGACTCCGCTATAGGTGGAAGGTGGGGCCTTGAGACGGGAATTGAGGCCAGAGAAAGACCTGGAAAAAAGACATTTGAGGCAACCTTCAGACTCACCTATGGTCCCCAAAGAAAGTAAATCCTTGGGGAAGGATGGGCCATCTGCACCCCTATTCCCTTCTCTTGCCTTCCAGATGGGGGAGTCCGTGATGACCCAGGTCCCCCAAGGTTGCTATTCAGTTTTCGATAATCCTGGAACGGCTTCAGTTCTACTGGGTGCAACTGAAGGAAAAAAGACTCATGAGCGTCCTGCCTCTCCACGTCTTCATCCTGACACCGAATCCTTACCCCTGAGTCTCGGGGTTCCCTAGCACTTCAGCTCCTGTACCTTACCTCTGCTCGCCCCAAGCTAGGGCCGAAGGGCCTGGCCGGCGAAGGCAGCACCCGAGTAGCAGGAGCAGGTGGGGGCCGCACAGCCAGGCTAGGGGGCTGCAGAGGAGGGCCCACAGGTAACAGAGAGAGGGGGGGTGGGGCAGGAGGCGGCGCCGGTGGCAGGGAGCCAAAGTTCACCACAGGCAGCTGTGAGTCCACCATGGGCAGAAGCATCTGTAATGAGAGACACGGGAGTGTGTGTTGGGAGCAGGGAGCAATGTCAGAAAACCACGAAGAGTCCAAACAGGTAACAAAAAACGCTACAGAGTTGGAAGGCAAAGCACACAAAGAGGACTGGGAAGATAAAAGGTACCTGCTGGGCAGGGGCCCCTGAGGAGAGGAAGCCGCTTTGGCCACCAGGCTGCAGAGGAGCAGAATAAAAATCTGAGGGGGATGGCAGATCCTGTCGCACCTGTTGGGGAACAGGGAGGACAATGTCAACTCCCCCCAAGCACCCCACTCCTACCCCTAAGCCCAGCATCCGCCCGCCTCTCACCTGAAGCAAGGGTGGGTCTGGCAGAGGGCTAGGGCAGAAGGCTGGAGAGTAGAGGAAGGAAGGTGGAGGATAAAGAACGCCTCCAGCTGGCAGCTTCCCCAGCTCTGTTGCTTGCAGTGCAGAGAAATCCAGAAACTGGCTCTTGACAGCTACCCCCGAGAGCAGTGCCGAGGGTGGGGCTGGGCCCGTGGGGAGGTACAGGGGCTGTGATCTGGAGGGAAATTGGGCCAAGGCGGAGGAGAAGTATCAGGAACCAGTGAACTCCTTTGGTCCAAAGTGGAAGTCCACCACCCTCCAGGTACCCTAGAGGTGTCTTCCCCTTCTCTTTCCCTGAACACAGTTCCATGTCCTTCTGAAAGAAGTCTTACCTGTAAGGGTGCAGGGAGGGTGTCCCAGGACGGAAGCCTCCACTGTTGGGATGTAATTGAGAGTCTATGGCTCCTCCTGAGACCTGCAGGACAGCAAGAATGGAACAGCTCGTTTTCCTGGTCAAGAAAAGCTCACCCGCCCCACCCACTATAGCAAAAGCAGGAAGGAAAATTTTAAAACTGCAAATGGGAAAGGCTTGATTTTAGGGGACAGCAGAGAGGGGTGCTTGAATAGGAGGCAGGACCCACCTGAGAACTGTGAGGCCCAGGGCTGCCATAGAAGATCTCTGGGTACAAGCGCTGGCCTGAAGAGCTGGTCTCAGGGCCACAATGCCCAGAAGCCAGGTTCTTGGATTGTGGCTCAGCTGAGGCAGAAGCACTGGGAAGCAGCTCCCAGTCTCGGGCCATGGGAATGGCCTGGGAAGGAGAAGTCTTGTCAAGAGGGCCGTTTGCGCAACCTGGATGCCCAGGTCACTCCCAGACACTCTCCTCCAGGTGTCCAAAGCCTGTCCTCAAAACCTCTCTCTCCCACTTACCTCAGTAACTGATGCTGTTAGCTCCTTCTCTGCTTTTAAACTGTCTCCCACCACCAGGCACAAGTCTGAGTCCTGTGATCACGAGGCAGGGGAGATGGTCCATGATTCAGACAAATGTCCTCCCCCACTCTCAGTCCTTCCCCTCTCTCCACCCAAGCCAAGACAGCCCGATCCAGTCCACGCAGACCTTATCATTGGTACCAAACTGGACTGGAGGACCAGGTCGATGGGACGGCCGGAGGGAACCAGGCTCTGGGCCTCGGTCGGTACGCTGCAATCGTTCTGTGCCAATGGGCCCAGGGGGCAGAGGCTGCTCCTGGGGCAGCTCCTGAGTGGGGCAACACAGTGAAGTAGGGGTGGGGGGAGGAAAAGGAAGCTCAAATCAGCACACACAGGCACAGGAAAGGGGAGACAAAAGCAAGGCCAAAGTCCCAGAAACATTCTTCTTATCCTTTCTTGGTCACTTACCTTTCTTTCTCCATCATGGGGGGCAGGTGGCCGTCTCCTAGGAGGTTCAGAGGGTTCAGAGCCAGGTGGACCCTCACCAGCAACAGCATTCAGGGGTGAGGGGCCTCCAGGTCGCTTGGGGGGCCCCTCTGCTGCCCCCTTGAGTCCTCCATCAGGGGAACTTCGCTGGCTGCAGGGACCTGATGACACCTGAGAATCCCCACTCAGGTCCACCCCACTGTCAGACTGACTCATCTGAGAGGAGTGGAGAAGGAGTTAAGTCAGAGCAGGAAGCACCCCCATACCTGAATGAGGTGCACACATAGACAAACTATAGAAAGGAGACGACTCTGTGATGGAACAGCCCCACGCTCATCCCAGGACAGTGGGGCAAGTAGGGCCGGTACTCAACAACACCCTAGCTCAGACACTCCTCCCACTCTCACTCACCTCTGTGCCAGCCACATCCTCAAAAGGACTCAGGGGTTCCATCCAAGGCTCCATGGAGCCAGGCTGGTAACTCTTTCGGCCAGTGGCTGGGAAAAGCACCAACATACAGAAGTGAGAGAAGACAGTTCTATGGTCCATCTTGCTCTAAGTCCTCTAACATAGTCCTGCCTTTTCAGCTGAACTCACCAGTATGTAAACGATTCCAGACTTGAGGGGTCAGGGCCTCTGTTCCTGCATCTCTGGACTCTCCCTGAGGGCCTGAGCCCTCGGGTTTGGGGCCCAAAAATCCAGAGCTATGAGGAGGTGGCAGTGATTCCTAAAAATGAGAGTCCAGAAACAAGACATGAATGAGATGGGAACTGGGCAATGCAAGCAAGTAGGACATAGAACCACAAGTGTGTGGCAAAGCAGGAGATACGAGAAATAAGCAGTGACCAATACTGAGAATTTGGGGTGAAAACACAATGGCAGTAATAGGAAAAAGAGTGGAGAAAACATGAAGTTAGAGCTTTCAAAAATGACAGCAGTGAAACACTTCAACCCAGTCCCTCACCTCCTGCAGCAGCTCCGGTTTTCTAGGTGGCCGCTCTCGCCGTTTAGCAGGGAAGGAAGTAACTCCAGCAGAGTCCTGGGATGTCCCGCCCATCCCTCTCACCATTGGCCCTGGCTCCTCAAAATGGGGGTCTGGGGAGAAGGGGAAATTCATCAGCGTCTGCCTTGACTATCACCAAACTGAGCTTTGCCCCCTGTACTCCAACTCCCAATCCTACACAACCAGTGAGACACCCAGCACCAGGACTCCTGGGCCACACACGTCCCCCTTCAACACCCTGGGAACCCTTAGCCCCTCCAGCATACCTGAGTTGACGTCGTCATTGTTGGCCCTCTGAGGGTCATACCGGGCGGGGGGCCGAGGAGAGGGGCCTTGAGAGGCTTGGGGAGGCCCAGGCTTGGGCCTTGGGTGCCCCACTGATGCAGCTGCGCTTCCCTGGCGGCTGCTGAGCTGAGCCAGAGCCTGCTGGATGCCAGCAGGGTTGCTGTGGATAACTTGGTCCAAGCGGAAGACCGCAGAACTGCTGGGGGGCGGTGGAGGCAGAGGGAGCCCTGGGGGACGTTCCTCTGGGGGACGGCTGAAGAGAACAAAGAATCAGCTCCAGTGTTTACAAAACTGCTACTATTTTCCCTACCACTCTCTTCCACCTGTTCACCTTCAACCTGTTCTCTGTGCTGAAATCCAGGTGTTTCTGGAGCACTTTTTTTCTGGCGGCACCACCCAACTCCTGGGATCTTGGTTCCCTAACGAGGGATCAAACCTGAGCCCAGACAATGAAAGCGCAGAGTCCTAACCTTGGGACCGTCAGGAAATCCTTGTTTTCTCACACTTCTAAGGAAATTTTACTCGTACAGATGCACAAAGGAAAACAAGGAATATGGCTGTTTCCGATGCTGTCCACTGCTTTCCAGCTACTTCACCTAAACTCAGATGACCTGGTGCCCTAACAGCTCACCCCATGTACTGACCTCCAATTTCATTGCATCCAACCCGACTTCTCTTAACAGGTTTTCTCCCCTCCCCCAACCTAACAACTCCAAAGAATACACCTAACCTCCTGCCCATACCCACCTCCGATTCTTGGGAGAGGGCCAGCTCCTCTTGTCCCCTCGCCCTGGGCCGGCCCTCCCCCCAGGACCCCCGCCACCTCCTCCACTGCTGCTGCCACCACCGCCAGGCTTGCTGCTTGGGCCCGGGCGCCGGTTCTGCCTCTCCATGCCAGGTCGCTGGCTCGAAAAGCTCCGCTTGCTCAAATCCTTGGCTCTCTGGCTCAGATCTCCACGGGACATGGTCGAGATGCCTGGTCCAGCACCACCTCCACTCCCTCCATGAGTCCCCACAGCTTTAGGGGTGAGCAGTGCCGGTGGCGGAGCCTCCTTGTCCCCCCGCCGCTCACTAGCAAAGTCGCTGCTCTCAGAGGCCGTCTCCCACTCCTCGTTGGCTTGGTCAGAGTTCTGGTTTGATAGATCAGGAGACTTGGCCGCTGCCCGGCGAGGTGGTGGGGGCACCGTTGTGAGGGCTTCCTCTGACCCGGGTGTAGAGGCTGGAAGAGCTAGGGAGGAGGGCTTGCCCTCAGCCCCTCTGGCAGCGTTCTCTCGTTCCTGTTTCAGTCTCCGGAAACGAGGTGGTTTGTCCTGCTGCTGAGCCCTCCCATGTCGCCTCCTTCTGGGCCGCTCCCCGTCTTCCACACCCATGCCTCCATTGTTGCCTCCACTGCTGCCTCCTCGGGCCATAGGGCACAGAGGCCCCGGGGTCAGCTTCTCTTTCAAAGGCTCCTTACTTGGTGGCACAGGACCTGTTGGAAGCTTCTTTGGAGCCAGGGACTTGGTTGGAGGGCTCCAGCTGGGGCAAATGGGGGGAGGGGGCCGCCCACCCCCTCGACCCCGACGGGATGGCACCCCTCTGGGAGTGAAGACTCGCCCACCTCGGGCAGTGGAAAAGCGGGCTGGGGCTGGTGAAGGGGGTGCTACTGATGATGGGGGAGCAAGAGGGACCTGCGTAGGTACTCCTTCCTTGGGAGTGGGGGCCTCCTTGTCCGAGGGGGCCAGGTCACTCTCGTGGGTCTCACTGCCTGTCTCTGAGCCCCGCTGCCGGCGCCGCTTGGGGATTTCTTCATACTCTGAGCCCTCACTCCGTGTCTCGCTGGCAGTGCGGCCTCGGGGAGGAGGATGGTTTGGTCCCCCTGTCCCACCTCCACGTCCATCATCTCCTCGAAACTCTCGGTAACTGCGGAACTCTCGGCTTCGGGCTCCCCGCCCCCGCCCCCCATAGGTCCCCCGAAAACCCCTCCCTCTGGCAAAATACTCCCCTCGGCCCCGACCCCGGCAAGAGGTAGGACCCACTCTTTCATAGGAATAGTCCCTCCGAAGCCTTGGGGCAGGGGAAAGATTCCCACTGGGTGGNCCCCCCATAGGTCCCCCGAAAACCCCTCCCTCTGGCAAAATACTCCCCTCGGCCCCGACCCCGGCAAGAGGTAGGACCCACTCTTTCATAGGAATAGTCCCTCCGAAGCCTTGGGGCAGGGGAAAGATTCCCACTGGGTGGGGTCTCCTTGGGGCCACCTATCTTTCCCTTCACTGTCTTCAATGGGTCTGGCTTTGGAGCCTTGGGGGTTTCATCCCCCTGTTCGAGGGGCTTGGGGTTGGGGGGCAGCTCTTCAACTTTCGCAGGTGGTGGGGGTTTCTTTATCGGCCCGGCCCGGCGGGGAGGGGCCCCTGACTCCTCTGGAGGGATCCCACGACGACTGCTGCCTGGGCGTGGGCCCCAGCGGGTCTCCGTGCGGCTCTCTCTGCGAGGTGGCGGGGGGCCTTGGCCTCCAATTCCTCGGGAAGGTTTTCGACCAGTTTCTGGCCCCGTCAGCTGTGGAGCCTCCTCCCTGGGAGTTTCCTTCTTGGGTGGTGGAACTTGCATCTTGGCTGCCTCCTCATTGCCTGGGGGCCAGGGGAGTGGACGGGGCCCTGGGGGAGCTGGCTCCTCCAGAGGAAAGCGAGGGATTGGGGGCCCAGGGGCTCCATTCTCAGGAAACCCTGGGTAACTGGCCAGATAGGGTGGTGGGGGAGGTACTGGAGGGGTCTCGCTCCTGAAGAGGGAGACAGAAAAGATGGAAGTAAGTATCTCAAGATGAGGAAAATGAACTAGGTGGGGAAACAGACACTTTATTATTATGACCCAAACACTCCTTTCGTGTTTATTCCTATCACTTCACTGATAATCCAAAGTACCTATTCTTCTAGATAAGTTTGCTAGAAACCCTTCCATTTCTCTACTCACACTCACCTCATCCCCTTCTCATCCTCATCAGCAGCCTGGCGCAGTGGTGAAGTAAGTGGGCGGGGGTCAGCAGGTGTGGTGGTGAAGACATCTCCTACCCAAGCCAACTTTGGATCCACTGGTGGGGTGCCCCGATCCCGTAAGAGAGGGGGTGCATGGCGCTCAAATGGCTCTGAACTTGAGCCCCCACTGTCTGAACGCTCCCGGGGAACTAGGCCTGAGAAAACCAAACAGTATGAGAAAAAGTATCCTTTTTTATGTTACAGGCCCTCCAGGCCCCAAAGCACCTCCCCAGTTCAATCCCCCACATCAGTCTGGTCAATGTCAGTGCCTCCATCTCCTGGGAGACAGTGCCTGCTCTCCTAAAACATGGTGAACCACTCCGCTTCCCTACAGAAGATTGAGGGATTGATTAATCTATCAATCCCTCCACCCAGGGGAATCTAGGTTTAGGTAGGTATCAGTACTTCACTCCTGCAACAAAGAGCTATCTCGGGAGTGCTAAGCTCCCCTCTTGATTGGTTGCCCTTCATCCCCATAGCAAGATGAGGATACCTACTTCCCAAGACTAAAGGGTCCCCGACGCCCCACCTCGTCTACGGTGCCTTACCAGAGGGATGCACACCGGGAGGGTAGAAGTCCAGAGGGGGCCGGCCTTGGAGGAGCCGAGGGTCCACATAAGGAGGAATCATCATCCAGCGGGGATCAAAGTTCATAGGGGGCATGGGTGGGGGCCGGCCCAGAGCACCTGGGTACAGGGCCTTGGGGGGCGGGGGCGGAGCCTGTGGAGCTGGCACGGCCCCCATGGTCACAGGCTGTGGTGGTGACGGGGGCACTGGGGTAGGCTGGGCAGAGCCCTGCTGATGCTGCTGCCACTGCTGCTGCTGTTGCTGCTTCAAAAGCTGCTCCTGGGGAAGGACAAAAGGGAGTGAGATGCATCAAAGGACCAACCAGAACACAGGACTAGCAAAAACAAAACACACACCAACGTGACACTTGGACCAGACAGAAACTAGGGTGACACAACGGAGACAGAACTGGTAGAGGGACCCAGGAAGTAACTTATGGGTAAGCTAAACATTGAAACCAAGCAGAGAAGCAGCCCTTAAGAGAAGTAATTTAGTTTCACCTGCTGCTGCCGCTGGAAACGAGGAGGCAATGATTTCTGATATTTGGGATAGCCCAAGCCTTGGCTGGGGGGCTGCCGGGTGGGACCAACTCCATCACCCTTGGGTTCCACCTTTGGGGCTGGGGGTGTGGCAGGGGAAGGAGCCTCTTCTGGTGGTTCAGGACCCTCTTTTGAGGGCACTTGAGGTTCCACTGCATTGAAAAAAAGATAATCAGAGCGATCTAGTCCACCAACAGACATTGCATAAACACCCCATAATTTCAGCACTCACTTCTAACAGCCCCTCTGACAAGAAGACCATCCCATTTAAAACCCATGAAAACACTTCAAGGTCTCTCAAAAGCCAACAGTGGTGGCATCGATTTCCCATGAAATCATCACAAAGCAACACTTCCTTCACCCTTGCTCCACTCTAGGCCTAGAGGGAAGTGGTTTTAGGTTACTACTTATTCAGGAACTCAGGTAAGAAAACCTTTCCCCCTCAGACGTCCACAGAAGCAAAAAGATCCATTTCACCCATACCAGTGACAGTCCAATGAACCGAAACTGCCTTTTATTTCCTTTACTCACACCCTTACCGCCTGCACCCTCAACCCCAAGCCGACAGAAGGTCTACCCATCACCATCGCCATCATACCTGCACTGGCTTCCGCGCTGCCACTGCTGGGGCTACTGGCACTGCCCCCACCGCTCACTGTGGTGGGGGCCGGAGCCACACCTGGAGTGGGGGTGGACTGGGCAGAAGAGGACTGCGCCGGCTCTTCCGGCTCTTTTTCAGGTGTCGGAAGTGGAGCCGGTGGAGGAGCTGGAGGCGTGGGGAGTTCTTTGGGGACTGCAGGTGGTGGAGCGGGAGCAGGAGGGGGAGCAGGTGGTGCAGCAGGCTCTGCTTTGAGCCGCTTGTCAGGTGCCCCAAACTTCTCATCAAGTCGCTTGAGCTTCTCGGCACAGGCTGCCCTGCGCTCCTCCTGCATGCGCCGCTCCTCTTCCTCTCGCCGGCGCCGAGCCCGCTCCACAGCCAGGGAGATTTCAGACGAAGACTGCTTTCGCCGCTGCCGCCAAGCCTCATCCTCATCTTCGGGTGCTGGGGGCTTGCAGGGAGGGCCCCCGCGATCCTGTCAGTGGGCAGACCCAGCAGGGCCAGAGGTGTCAGTTCCTATGTTTCTTACGATCTCTCTCACAGACTAATCAACTGTCTCTAGCTGCAGGTACAAAGACCAGGCCTTGGGGTTGACGGCCTCTCATGGCAGGGACAAACTCATCATCCGTCTTTTTTTCTTCTTTTTCAAGACCCGAAGACCCCAGGTGTCCTTGTTTTTCCTAACTAGCATTCCAATTTCTCTCTTCACCCTAACCTGCCTAACACTAACGATGTTCCAAACCTTTTCAGATATGCTCCACAACTCTAGACTTACTGCAGCCCGTTTTTGGCCCTCCCTCCAGCTTCCTCTTATTACTGCTGCTTCAATTACTCAGCTGCAACTAGTCTCCCCAAAATGACCCTCTCAACCCCTCATTGTAGACACTCACTGGGTAGTCCCCAGGGGGGCCCCAGTTCCCGGCGGGGCCTCGGTGGGGTGGGGGTGGGGGAAGCTTTGGGGCAGGAGGCCCCGGCTCTGTCTCTGGAGGCCGAGAGGTCTCTGCCCAGGCCGTCTTGGGAGGGGGCGGTTCGCTGCCAGGGGAGTTGCCCTTTTTGCCATCTGCTTCAGGGGGCCGTTCCTCACCAGCAGCTGACTGGGACTCCTTGCTGTGAGTAGACCAACAGTGGAATTAAAATCAGCTGCAACCCAGCTCCTTTAAGAGTCTATTACCGTGAGACAAACAGCCCCTCCACTCCCCAGAGAGCCCTAAACTCACTGGCCCTCAGCTCCCTCCTCATCGGAGTCTCGCCCGTCTTCCTCATCACTGAACTTGAGTTTCTCAGTGTAGTCGACCTCCTCATGGGCCCCTAAGGGGAAAAGTGAAGCATGGTAACCCAAGCATTCTGCTCTGCCATCTCGAGTATCATTACATGATCGGATGCGCTACCAAAGCCAACTGCCCTCTTCCCACTGGCATCTAGATCCACCACGACTGTCAATTTCACTCCTCTGACTCCTTCTCCACCAGGATTGGGCTTCCCTCCAGGTATCTGCCTTATCCCTCAATGTTTATTCCCACAATGATCCACTGTTTTCTCATCAGATTTTGCTTTTTAAAACTGAAATACCTGAGAATTCCCTGGCGGTCCAGTGCTTAGGAATCCACACTTTCATTGCCAAGTGCCTGCGTTCAATCCCTGGTCAGGGAACTAAGACCCCACAAGCTGTACAGTGCAGCCCAAACCAAACCTCCAAAATAAAACTGAAATACTTCGTTCTTAACATTCACTCACCTGCCCAACCATCATCATTCTCCTGGTCCAACTGGTCAAACTCTTTGAGATTATCTTCTTTAAGAATGGAAGGCCGACCCACAGGCTCTACAAGACGCATTGGCGGCCCTGACCCTCGGGGGCCTGCCACACGGGGGAAACGGCTGTGTGTGAATAGGGAAAGGAGAGAAGAAGATAGAAGGCTGGATTGTATAATCACAGACCGAGCCTCCTGGCTAGAAAACCATCTCCTCCTCAGCAGGCTTCCCCTGTCCCCAGGCACAAATCCAGACCTAGATTACTCACCTGGGCCCATCGGGGGTAGGGTATCTGTAAGGCCCCTGGGGTCCATAGGGCGGAGGGAATGGGAGATATGGGGGATACATCTGCAAGAGCCCAACAGTAGCCGCTTAGAGGAGCAGCCCAACAGCCTACCACAGCCCTAAGCCTCTCATCCTCCCACCCTCACAGACCTCTGCTATCCAGCTGTCCCCTCCAAAGACTAAGTTGTAACTCCTAACTCTAGCTTCCAGCACAATCAATCCAAAACAAGATATCCAAACTTACGAAGGGCGGCATCATTCCGCGGTAGGGAGGGAACTGGGGTGGGCCCGAAGGCTGCAATCCACCCCGGGGATCATGGCCGTGATGAAGTTTGGAGTCCGGGCCCTCCAGCTCATCAGGGCCACGTCCACCTCCGTCCCTCCAAGTTGTAGAATCTGTATTTTGGAAAAGACAGAGTGAACATAACTGAAAACATTGGGGAGAAAGATGAATAAGCCAGCACTTCACTCTGAAATGGAATAAGGTGATGTCCTGGTCAAAAGGTGGGTTCCTAACCCATTCACTCACTAATAGCGGCCACTCACTTTGGGGGCGGAGGCTTGGTCCGGGCCCAGACGACTGTTCGGCAGACTCCCTTTCCTTGGCAGCCTTGTCCTGGTCGCCAGCCGCCTGCAGGGTCGGAAATTCCTCTCGAGAGAATCGTGACAGTAGGCTTGATGCCCTTCCACCTGTTGGGGTTGAGGCACAAGAGTAAGAGACACGAGTATCTTCACTGAGGATGCACTGTGAGAGTGGAAGGCTCCGACAGGCACCAGACCCAGTTCTGCCTCCAAACTCATCCCCTATGGATTAAGTGTTCATTCCTCAAAAACAAGATCAGTTTGGGAATACCCACCACTCACTTTCATATAAATCTGCGACAATCTTGCTCATGTGTTTCCCAAGAAACCAAATATGTGATCCAAAATTTTGCCAAAAGAGTATGAGGACACTTTGCTCAAGGTATAGTGCAGGACTCCTGGCTACTATGGTGCCCAAAGAGACCTCCTCGAACAGCCTTGCACTCACCATCTCCATGTGCTCCATGGGTGACGCTGGCTTGTGCCCAGGACTTTACCCCGCTTGGAACCGAAGGAGTGTTCTGGGGAAGCAGAGAGATAATGGTGACATAATGAGAAGCTACAAGCCATTCTTGCCCCTGCTCCCTAAAAAACATCCAGTTTTTCAGATACCTCGGGGGCTGCTGGCGGTCGTTTCGATTGGTTGGAGGCAGGCGTCTGTGAAGCCGGCAGTGGCTGCGATTCCGGCTGCTGAGCGGTTGAGGCATCGGAACTGAGGGGATGGTATGATGGGAAGGTTATTCAGAGTCTGAGGTGGTACCGGCTCCTCTGCTTCTCCAACTGATGGAGGACAGGAACCGAACCCAGGCCTTCTCACTATTTTTTACAAGTTTTAAGACAAAATACCATAAGCTCATAAAGCTTGCATAGACTGTCATCTGTTCGTCAAGCTTTCCTTACACCTGACAAAAACCTAAAGGTACCATTCCTTAGTCATTTAACAGGAGTCCTGCAATAGGCAGGAGAGGGTCTTTCCTTTTTGTCTCTGACTCTCATCTGGCTACGTGAGACCAAGCCACAATTCATCCTGAAGTTCAAAGTTAAAATATTCCTAACTCTAGATCCCCTAGGTCTCCACCTACCTCTTGGGGTCGGACTGCTCCTGTTTGCTTGCCCATCCTGTTCCGTCTTTCGGCACTAGTGAGACATTGGGGTCATTGCCTTTGTTCTCGGCTTTCAGGCTTGGAAGGTTGGCCGGGGGTGGCATACGCCGAGCAATGGCAACTTTCCCGAGACTCTGCAGGCCATGGCGAGGGGCAACTGGAGAAAAGATGGAGAGAGAATGGAAAATGCCTCTAATAGGAAATCTGACAGCATCCTACCCAAGGCCCCGTTTACAGACATCCCCAACATCTTCTCTTAGACAGCTTCTCTCCCTTTGCCCTAGGCAGTCTCTGAAATTCTATCAACAAGGAAGGCTGAAAGGCTTTACACTCAGTAATTCTATGTGGGATGGTTGATCTTGAGCCTGCAAGGAGCAAGCTGGCCCTAGACTTCTCCAAGTCCACATTTCTTTGCCTCCAATTCTTACGTGTCCAAAGACAGGAAACCACAGACACGCCTTTGTAGGAGGATGCTTATGTTCACCAAAAGCACAACGTCCCCTAAGGGATCCAAGATAAAATTAGAAAGCCTCTAGTGTTTCTCTAACCTTTTGATATATGTATTACAGGTGTTCCCTTCAAAGAGCTCTGAAATACATGACCCATTCATGCTCATCCTCCAATAATTAGGAACATCAGTGCAGGACCCTCACCAGCGGGTTTCTGGATCTCTAAGGACTTGCCCTTATACGTATCAAACAGGTTGAGCGAGGAATACTTCTTTCCATCCTTCCCCTTGGCAGTCGGCCCCGAGCGATCGGACATTGCGCTGGAAGCTCATTGAGTACGTTGGGTCCTGCAGGCGCCTCCCCCAAAACGTGCCGGAGCCTGTGACCAGACACCAAGTGTTTCACTCTCTGCTCCACCAAGGGCCTCCCAATAGAAGCCTAGATGCTCCCTTTTATTCTTACTGGGGCCCAGATATATGGCCCTCTTATGCCTCTTCCTCCAGCCTATTCAAACACCCCAGTTCCTTTAAGCAACCATCGTATCTTCTTAGTTCCCCACAGAGCCCAAATGCCATATTCCCTCTTTCCCCCAGACACCCCTTGCCAAGGAAACCCAAATAAAAATCCAGTATCTTCCTAGTATAAACACGCTCCCCTTTGTGCCAGTCTATAAAGGGTAACAACCTCATTATGTCCACAAGTAATAATCTCTCTCCATCAAAATCATTTCAGGTACCTACAATAAAAACAGCAAGTCCAAGCCCTAGAGAAAACCAGAGAGAGGCATACAGCTCTGTCAAGTAAGGAAGAGAGGTTTAGCTCCCCCTCATTTGACACCAGCTTCCTAAGTTTGCCCTGGGTTCTAGTTCCTGCAGTCTCCCTCCCATCCAGGGAGGTTTTGCGGGAAGGTATGCAGGAGTTTAAGGATTTTATGAGCTTGCTCAGCCAGACTGGGGGTTGGTGCCAGAGAATTCCTCAGGGAACAACTGGGGCACTACACATTCCCAAGCTACAGAATCAAGTATTTTCAATATTCCATCTTTTCCTACACTTGCCCCCATCCCAGCTCCTGGAAAAAAGTCTGTCTCCAGATGGAATACTGGTGGGCTCTGGTTTACCCTACATACACGTGGGTAAAACAAAGCATTATGGATCCACGTCAAGAACACCAAATAACCATGGGGCCAAGACTAGAATCAACTTCATTTTCCTACCCCCTCCATCAGCAGTCATTTCTTTCCCTGATTCTCCTTCCTCCCCAAGCTGACCAAACTCTCCAACATCGGTAAGTGTTCCTGAGTGACCAGGCATTTGTTTGTAGACAAGGATGTAAAGGAAAGAGATAGGGAGTTGGTGAGATATCCAGACAAGACCAGGATGATAACTAAACTCAAGAACTTTAAGCCACATTAAATGAGGAGATGGGGGTTGCTTTGGAGGTGTTTAAGGCCAGTCTTTGAAAATTTATGAAGGGAACGGGGAGAGAGTAATAAAAAAACAAACTAATAAGAGAATTATGAAAGACGGTGGAAAATAATACACGTAAGCGGGAATGGCAGAAAAAGGATGCAGACCAAAGGGAGCAATGTCAGGAGACTCAGGAGAAAGGAGTTGGGATAGAAAGGTGATAAGGAAGATGAGAAATGAAAAAAGCAGAGAAGATATTGAGGAACGTATAAAGCACAGATGCGGGATAAAAGCAGGGTTCCAGAGTGGGAGTGACTGGACGCGAAGTGGGGCGTCAAAAAAGGGGGACCTTAGCGCTGGGTGATGGGAGGGGTCCACTATGGAGGAAAGAAGACTTCTGGGAGAGTAGGACAGTCAGGCGCGGCCCACCCCAGAGCGGCAGCAAGGAAGGGGACCCAGAAATAGGGGTGATAGTCCAGGAGCGCAAGGCGAGTGGGGAGTTACGGCCCAGGAGCCGGGGGGAGGTCTCCCCATGAAGCCAGAAGATGAGTGGGTACGGAGAGGTTATAGACTCAGAGATGGGCTAGAGATGCGGGTCCCAAGGTGGGAGTATCGGAGGGGGAGGGGCAGGCAGGGCCCGGCAGCAGGAGGACAAAATGGCGGCGGCTAATGGCAGCTTCTCCTCCCCCCGGCCCGCCGCCGCCGCCGCCGCCGCCGCCGCCACTGCCACCACCGCTCCCGCGCCGGAAAAGGGCGTTGGCATTCGGCTCGCCCAGACTCACCTGGCCGGGTGCGCGGGGGTCCGGGACCGGGGCCTAGGGGCCTCCCCGGGGTGGGATGGCGGTGGGGCGGGGGCGGATGGCGGCGGATGGCGCCGGGTTCCGCTCCTCCCGTCTCCCTCGCTCACTCCGCGGCTGGGCTCCGACTAACGGCCCATCCGGGCAACCGCCGCCCCCGGGAGCGCCCCCCCTCCCGCCTCCCTCCGCGACTAGACACGCCCCTTTATTTGCATAAAGGGCGGGGCGCTTTCTACCCTATCCCTCTTTACTTCCAGGGCTGTCCTTTTTTAAAAAAAAAAAGCAGAGCGTGCGAAGCTGACATAAGTTATTTGCATAAAGAGGAGGGACTTATAGGCGCTAGGAAGCCGGTTGGCTGAAGAGGCAGGCTCCCGGCGTCGGCCGTTGAGACGTGTAGAGGGGGGGGGAATGCGGTGCCGGTCGGTCAAGTTGTTGGGACGCAGGATTTGCACGACGACTAGGGGGAGAAAGAGGCGGAGCGTGCGTAGTGCGTTCGTGGAAAGATGGGAACGGAGAGACGTAGAGACGCCAAGAGTGGAAGGAAACGATGCTAGGCCTATAGTACTATCCGCGAAGGAGAAGAGCTAGAAGACTGGGCGGAAGGGATTAGCTGCCGGAGGGCGGAGCTGACGTAACCAGGGAAGATCTCCAACTCACGCTTATCTTCGCGAGAGGTGAAAGCATGAAGGGGCGGGGCCTTTATTTGTTAAATCACGTCATGCAAATAAGGTAGATTGACAGGCCAATCCAAGAGTCCAGGGGAGTGCACCACGGAACATAGGCATTCTGTGAGTAGTTCTACTTATTTGCATAATATATGCAAATCTTTTGGACAAAGATAGGGTACAAATAATCTATTCCTCAAAATATTGGCAACTAATGACTAAGACAGGCATTTAATTTTATAATCTATAATTTCCATGAATATATTTGTATATCTGATATTATTGACAGTTTCCTTTTACTTCATAACGGGTTTAATTCTGCGGAATGCAGTACCATTCCCCTCCTTTGTCACCTATCACGTGTGTGTGTGTGTGTGTGTGTGTGTGTGTAGTCGTTCAGTCGTGTCTGACTCTTTGGGACCGCATGGACTGGGACCGCATGGACTGTAGCCTTCCAGGCTCCTCTGTCCGGTGGAATTTTCCAGGCAATCTTGAACTGGGTTGCCATTTCCTACGCCAGGGGATCTTCCCAATCCAGGTATCGAACCCATGTCTCTTGCATCTCCCACACTGGCAGAGAGCCACCTGGGAAGCTCTGTTACTCGTGTGTGTGTGTGTGTCTGGCAGAGACCCACCTGGGAAGCTCTGTTACTCGTGTGTGTGTGTGTGTGTGTGTGTGTGTGTGTGTGTGTGTGAGAGAGAGAGAGAGCGAGAGAGAGCGCGTGCGCGTGCTGAGTCCTCTCCGACTCTGCAAACCCATAGATTTATTCTGCTCTAATCATACTCCCTACTTGTTCAGCAAATCATTCAACAGCTATTTTTTACCCATTGGGTATATATTTTAAAAATAGGGGTTTCCCTGGTAAAGAATCTGCGTGCAACGCAGGAAACCCAGGTTGGATCGCTGGTTGGGGAAGATCCGCTGGAGAAGGAAATGGCAACCACTCCATTTCTTCAGTATTCTTGCCTGGAGAATTACATGGACTGAGCATTCTGGCAGGCTACAGTCCATGGGGTTACAAAAGTCGGACACGACTGAGCGATTAACACACACACACATGTAAAATAGATTTTTATTAAAGCGGTTTTAAGTTTACAGAATAATTGAGCAGAAAGTACAGGGAATGCTAGTATATTCCTTTCCCTACCTCAGTTTTCCCTATTATTAACATTGTGCATTAGTGTGGCACGTTTGTTACAATTGATGCACCAACGGTGATACATTATTTTTTCTTCCAGTTTTATTGAGACAGAATTGACACACAGTACTACATAAATTGAAGGTGTATTCGCTCAGTCCTGTCCGACTCTTAGCGACCCCATGGACTGCAGTCCACCAGGCTCCTCTGTCCATGGAATTTTCCAGGCATTGTGTGTGTGTGTGTGTGTTTCTACACAAATTTTCAGATTTTTTGTTCTAGTTCTTTGAAAAATGCCATTGGTATTTTGACAGGGATTGCATTGAATCTGCAGATTGCCTTGAGTAACATAATCATTTTAACCATTTTAATTCTTCCAATCCCTGAGCATGGTGCCTTCCCATTTGTTTGTGTTGTCTTCAGTTTCTCTCATCAGTGTCCTACAGATTTCTGAATACAGGTGTTTTGCCTCCTTAGTTTGATTTGTCCCCAGATATTTTATTCTTTTTGATATAATTATAAATGGGACTGTTTTCTTACTTTTTCTGTCTGATAGTTCATTGGTAGTATGTAGAAATGCAACAGATATCTGTGTATTAATTTTATATCCTGCAATTTTACCAGATTCATTGGTAAAGTTACAAATTTTTAAACTTACCAAATTCATTTAGAATTTCCTATGTATATCATTTTCAGACTGACAGTTTTACTTCTTCCTTTCTAGTTTGAATTTTTTATTTCTTTTCTTGTCTGACTTCCTATAGCTGGGACTTCCAGTACTTTGTTGAATGAAAGTGGTGAGATCTTAAAGGAAATGTTTCAGCTTCTCACCATTGAGTATGATGTTAGCTGTGGGATTGTCATATATGGCCTTTATTATGTTGAGGTGTATCCCCTCTATGCCCACTTTCTAGAGAGGTTTAATCATAAATGAATGTTACATTTGTCACAAGCTTTTTCCTATATCTACTGAGATGACCATGATTTTTCCTCCTCAGTTGGAAATGTTTCAGCTTCTCACCATTGAGTATGATGTTAGCTGTGGGATTGTCATATATGGCCTTTATTATGTTGAGGTGTATCCCCTCTATGCCCACTTTCTAGAGAGGTTTAATCATAAATGAATGTTACATTTGTCACAAGCTTTTTCCTATATCTACTGAGATGACCATGATTTTTCCTCCTCAGTTTGTTAATGTGGTATATCGCATTGATTGATTTGCGGACAGTGAACCATCCATGCATGCTTGGGATAAATCCCACTTGATCAGGGTGTACATGTGTAATGTATTGTTGAATTCCATTTGCTGATTTTTTTTTTCATTTGCTGATTTTTTTTGAGGATTTTTGTATCTCTGTTCATCAGTGATATTAGCCTATAATTTTTATATTTTCATGGTATCTTTATCTGGTTTTGATATCAGGGGGATACTGGCCTCATTGAGTGAGTTCAGAGGTGTTTCTTCCTCTTCAGTTTTTGGGAATAGTTTGAGAAAGATGGATGTTAAGTCTTCTTTAAATGTTTGGTAGAATTCATCTTTAGTAGAAGCATTCTGGTTCTGAACTTTTGCTTGTTGGAAGGTTTTGTTTTTTTTAATTACTGAGTCAATTTCAGTAACTGGTCTATTCATATTTCCTGTTTCTTCGTGATTCACTCAGGAGATTGTACGTTTCTAGGAGTTTGNCAGGTGTTTCTTCCTCTTCAGTTTTTGGGAATAGTTTGAGAAAGATGGATGTTAAGTCTTCTTTAAATGTTTGGTAGAATTCATCTTTAGTAGAAGCATTCTGGTTCTGAACTTTTGCTTGTTGGAAGGTTTTGTTTTTTTTAATTACTGAGTCAATTTCAGTAACTGGTCTATTCATATTTCCTGTTTCTTCGTGATTCACTCAGGAGAGTGTACGTTTCTAGGAATTTGTCCATTTCTTCTAGGTTGTCCATTTTATTGGCATATAACTTTTTGTAGCAATCTCTTATGTTCCTTAGTAGGTCAGCTGGTAAAGAAATCTTCCTGCAACGCATGAGACCCCGGTTCGATTCCTGGGTCGGGAAGATCTGCTGGAGAAGGGATAGGCTACCCACTCCAGTATTCTTGGGCTTCCCTGGTGGCTCAGCTGGTAAAGAACCCTCCAGCAATGTGGGAGACCTGGGTTTGATCCCTAGGCTGGGAAGATCCAGTGAAGAAGGAAATGGGTACCCACTGCAGTATTCTGGCCTGGAGAATTCCGTGGACTATATAGTCCTTGGGGTTGCAAAGAGTCGGACACGACTTAGCGGCTTTCATTTTCACTTACGATTCTTTCTATTTCTGTGGTGTCAGTTTGACTTCTTTTGCATTTCTGATTTTATTGATTTGGACTCTTTTTCTTGATGAGTCTGGCTAAAGGTTTATCGATTTTGTTTATCTTTTCAAAGAATAACTCTTAGTTTCATTAGTGTTTTTTTTTCTTTATTTCATTTATTTCTGTTCTCATCTTTATTATTTCTTCTCTTCTGCGAATTTTAGGTTCTGTTTGTTCTTCTTTATCTAGTTCCTTTAGGTGTAAAGTTAGATTGTTTACTTGAGGTTTTTCCTGTTTCGTGAAGTAGGTTTGTATCACTATAAACTTCCTTCTTAGAAATATTTTTGCTGTATCCCATGGATTTTAGATCATTGTGTTTTCATTTTCATTTGCCTCCAGCTGTGTTTTAATTTCCTTTGATTTCTTCAGTGACCCATTAACAGCAACTATGTTCTGAAGGCACCAGAGATATGCACAGGAAATTTTAGAAGCTGTTGTTGTCCAGTCAGCTGCTCAGTCCTGTCCAGCTTTTTCGACTCCATGGACTGCAGCATGCCAGGCCCTGAAGTTACTCAGACTCATGTCCGTTGAGTCACTGATGCCATCTAACCATCTCATCCTTTATCTTCCCCTTTTCTCCTGCCCTCAGTCTTTCCCAGCATCAGGGTCTTTTCCACTGAGTCAGCTTTTTGCATCAGGTGGCCAAAGTATTGGAGCTTCAGCTTTAGCATCAGTCCTGCCAATAAGTATTCAGGGTTAATTTCCTTTAGGATTGACTGGTTTGATCTCCTTCCCGTCTAAGGGACACTCAAGAGTTTTCTCCAGCACCACAATTGAAAAGCATCAGTTCTTCAGTGCTCAGTCTTCTTTATCGTCCAACTTTCACATCTGTGCATGACTACTGGAAAAACCATAGCTTTGTCTATACACTTTGTCGGCAAAGTGATGTCTGTCCTTTAGGATTGACTGGTTTGATCTCCTTCCCGTCTAAGGGACACTCAAGAGTTTTCTCCAGCACCACAATTGAAAAGCATCAGTTCTTCAGTGCTCAGTCTTCTTTATCGTCCAACTTTCACATCTGTGCATGACTACTGGAAAAACCATAGCTTTGTCTATACACTTTGTCGGCAAAGTGATGTCTGTGCTTTTTAATACGCTGTCTAGGTTTGTCATAGCTTTTCTTCCAAAGAGCAAGCGTCTTTTAATTTCATGACTGTAGTCATCATCCACAGTGATTTTGGAGCCTGAGAAAACAAAATCTGCCACTGTTTCCCCATCTATTTGCCATGAAGTGATGGGACCAGATGCCATGATCTTAGTTATTTTATTGTTGAATTTTAAGCCACCATTTTCACTGTCCTCTTTCACCTTCATCCAGAGGCTCTGTAGTTCCTCCTCTCTTTCTGCCATTAAAGTGGTATCATCTGCATATCTGAGATTGTTGATATTTCTCCCAGCAATCTTGAGTCCACCTTGTGCTTCATCCAGCCTAGTATTTAGCGTGAAGTACTCAGCATATAAGTTAAATAAGCAGCGTGACAATATACAGCCTTGACATACTCCTTTTCCAGTTTTGAACCAGTCCATTGTTCCATGTCTGGTTCTAACTGTTACTTCTTGACCTGCATACAGGCTTTTCAGAAGGCAGGTAAGGTGGTCTGGTATTCCCATCTCTTAAAGAATTTTCCATAGTTTGGTGTGATCCACATAGTAAAAGGCTTTTGTATAGTCAGTGAAACAGATGTTTTTCTGGAATTCTCTTGCTTTTTCTATGATCCAGTGGATGTTGGCATTTTGATCTCTGGTTACTCTGCCTTTTCTGAATCTAGCTTGTAGACCTGGAAGTTCTCAGTTCACATACTGTTGAATCCTAGCTTGAAGGAATTTTGAGCATTACCTTGAAAGTGAAAGTGAAGTCGCTCAGTCATGTCCCACTCTTTGCGACCCCATAGACTGTAGCCTACCAGGCTCCTCTGTCCATGGGATTTTCCAGGCAATAGTACTGGAGTGGATTGCCATTTACCTTGCTAGCATGTAAAATGAGTACAATTGTATGGTAGTTTGAACATTCTAGCCTTGACTTTCTTTGGGATTAAAATGAAAACTGACCTTTTCCAGTCTCGTGGCCATTGCTGAGTTTTCCAAATTTGCTTGCATATTGAGTGTGGCATTTTAACAACATTGTCTTTTAGGATTTGAGATAGCTCAGCTGGAATTCCATAATCTCCACTAGCTTTGTTCATAGTAATGCTTTCTGAGGCCCACTTGACTTCACACTCCAGGATATCTGGTTCTAGGTGAATGACCACACTGTTATGGTTATCTAGGCCATTAAGACCTTTTTTGTATAGTTCTTCTGTGTCTTCTTACCACCTCTTCTTAATAGCTTCAGCTTCTATTAGGTCCTTGCTGTTTCTGTCCTTTAGTGTGCCCATCTTTGCATCAAATGTCCCCTGGGTATCTCCAATCTTCTTGAATAGATCTCTAGTCTTCCCATTCTGCTGTTTTCCTCTATTTCTTTGCATTGTTCACTTAAGAAGGCATTCTTATCTCTCCTTGCTATTCTCAGTCAGTTCAACTCAGTCGTGTCCGACTCTTTGTGACCCCATGAATTGCAGCA
>SJYX01005889.1:7946-25772 GCA_006410675.1 Oreotragus oreotragus | reverse complement strand
GAGTAAGCGTCTTTTAATTTCATGGCTGCAGTCACCATCTGCAGTGATTTTGGAGCCCCCAAAAATAAAGTTTGACACTGTTTCCACTGTTTCCCCATCTATTTCCCTGGAACTCTGAATTCAGTTGGGTGTATCTTTTCCCTTTCTGCTTTGCCTTTTGCTTCTCTTCCTTTCTCAGCTATTTGTAAGGCCTCCTCAGACAATCATTGTGCCTTCTTGCATTTCTTTTTCTTTAGAATGGTTTTGGTCACTGCCTCCTGTACAGTGTTATGAACCACTGTCCATAGTTCTTCAGGCACTCTGTCTACCAAATCTAATCCCTTGAATCTATTCATCACCTCTCCTGTATAATCATAAGGGATTTGATTTAGGTCATACTGAGTGGTCTAGTATTTTTCCCTGCTTTCTTCAATATAAGCTTGAATTTTGCAATAAGGAGCTCATGATCTGAGCCATAGTCAGCTCCATANGCACTCTGTCTACCAAATCTAATCCCTTGAATCTATTCATCACCTCTCCTGTATAATCATAAGGGATTTGATTTAGGTCATACTGAGTGGTCTAGTATTTTTCCCTGCTTTCTTCAATATAAGCTTGAATTTTGCAATAAGGAGCTCATGATCTGAGCCATAGTCAGCTCCATATCTTGTTTTTGCTGACTGTATAGAGCTTCTCCATCTTAGGCTGCAAAGAATATAATCAATCTGATTTCGGTATTGACCCATCTAGTAATATCCACGTGTAGAGTCATCTCTTGGGTTGTTGGCAAAGGGTGTTTGCTATGACCAGTGTGTTCTCTTGACAGAACTCTGTTAGCCTTTCCCTGCTTCATTTTGTACTCCAAGCCCAAACTTGCCTGTTATTCTGGGTATTCTGTTATTCTGACTTCCTACTTTTGCATTCCAGTTCCTTGTGATGAAAAGGACATCTTTTTTTGGTCTTAGTTCTAGAAGGTCTTGAACTGTTCAACTTCAGCTTCCTCAGCATTAGTGGTTGGGGCATAGGCTTGGATTACTTTGATGTTGAATGGTCTGCCTTGGAAATGAACCAAGATCATTCTGTCATTTTTGAGATTGCTCAGGTACTGCGTTTTGGACTCTTGTTGACTATGAAGGCTGCTCCGTTTCTTTTAAGAGAGTTTTGCCCACAGAGTAGATACAATGGTCATCTGAATTAAATTCACCCATTCTCGTCTATTTTAGTTACTAATTTATATTATAGAAGTAGAGAATAAGAATCAGACTGTGCCTGGGTAGGTTCAGAAATGTTTCTGGGAAAGTCTGAAAGTGATTAGGGAAAGTTATTAACTGATATGAAGAACTTGTTAAGATTTAGCCAGGTTTGAGGAGTGCGTGCACATCTCGGGCCCTGTGAACTGATAAGCAGAGGCATAGATTTGGAACCTACGCCTGCCTGTCCATTATGGAAAATGAGAGTGGAAAATTTAGTAAGAATCTGGTAAGAATTTTATCCTGAGGCTCATTAAGATGGTTGAGATGGAAAAAAAAAAAAAAAAAAGATGGTTGAGATGACTTCAGTTCTCAGACTTTCAAATGATTCTCTGTCCCCTTCCCCTGGACAGTTACCACAACAAAATTTCTTGGAAGCTCTCTCTGTACTCACTATCTCCAATTTCTCTCCTCTCTTTCTTTGTTAAAGCCACTCCAGTCAAATCTTCATCCCCACCTTCTACTCAAACTGCAAATGTCAAGGGTATCAGCCTCATGGCTTGAAATGTTTATATGCTAATAACTTCCTAATGTGTATCTTCATCAGAGACCTCACTTCCAACACTGGACTTGTATACACACCTGTGTACTTGCCATCACCTCTTAGATGTCTAACAGATGGTTTCAAATTCAGTATGTCCAAAAGCAAACATTTTGATCGCTGCTGCTGCTGCTGCTAAGTCGTTTCAGTTGTGTCCAACCCTGTGCGACCCCATAGACAGCAGCCCACCAGGCTCCTCTGTCCCTGGGATTCTCCAGACCAGAACACTGGAGTAGGTTGCCATTTCCTTCTCCAATGCATGAGGGTGAAAAGTGAAAGTGAAGTCACTCAGTCATGTCCTACTCTTCACGACCCCATGGACTGCAGGGATTTTCCAGGCAAGAGTACTGGAGTGGGTTGCCATTTCCCTCTCCATTTGATCTCTAGTCTTTCAATAACTTCTCTGTCCACAACCTTCACCATCTCAGCTGATGACAGTTTAAAAATTCCAGGGACTTCCCTGTGGTCCAGTGGCTAACACCTCACATTCCTAATGCAGGGGGTCTGAGTTCGATCCCTGATTGGGGCACTATATCCCACATTCCACAACTAAACATCCTGCATGTCACAACGAAGATCAAAGATCCTGTGTGCTACAGTTAAGACCCAGCACAGCCCAATAAATAAATATAAATAAGTAAATGTTTTATAAAAATGAAAATTCCAGTTAAGTCGAAAACCCTGGAAACCTCATCAATTCCTTTAGTTGTGACACTCTACACTTTCAGTCAGACAGGAAATCCTAGCTTGAGAAAACATCCAGAATCCCACCTCTTCACTTCCACCACTTCTGCCTTGATCTGAGCCATCCTTATCTCTCACCGGGTTTACAGGAACAGCCTCCTAACTGGTCATCTTGCGCTTACCTCTGCTCCTACAGTGTTCTCTACACTGAAGTCAGAGTGGGCCTTTTCTCAAAGGAGGTTGCAGAGCATTCCTTTACTCAGAGTCCTGCAATGCCACTCCATTTCTCTCAGAATAAAAGCTGAAGTCCTTACTGCAGCCTACAAGATCCTAGATGAGTTGGCCCCCTGTTCAGTTCAGTTCAGTTGCTCAGTCATGTCTGACTCTTTGCAGCCCCATGGGCTGCAGCATGCCAGGCCTCCCTGTTCATCACCAACTCCCGAAGTTTGCTCAAAGTCATGTCCATCAAGTTGGTGATGCTACCCAACCATCTCATCCTTTATCTTCCCCTTCTCCTCCTGCCTTCAATCTTTCCCAGCATCAGGGTATTTTCTAGTGAGTCAGTTCTTCGCATCAGGTGGCCAGCGTATTGGAGTTTCGGTTAGCATCAGTCCTTCCAGTGAATATTCAGTTCTGATTTCCTTCAGGATTGACTGATTTGATCTCCTGGCCCCCTATTGGGTTTTTTTAATCTTATTACTCTCTATATCTTATTACTGTCTCTATCGGAGAAGGCAGTGGCACCCCACTCCAGTACTCTTGCCTGGAAAATCCCATGGACAGAGGAGCCTGGTAGGCTGCAGTCCATGGAATTGTGAAGAGTCAGACCCGACAGGGCAACTTCACTTTCACTTTTCACTCATGCATTGGAGAAGGAAATGGCAACCCACTCCAGTGTTCTTGCGTGGAGAATCCCAGGGACGGGGGAGCCTGGTGGGCTGCCGTCTATGGGGTTGCACAGAGTCGGACACGACTGAAGTGACTTAGCAGCAGCACTCTCTCTATCTGCACAGGCCTTTCTCACTCTAGGGCCCTCTCTGCTCCTTTCCTTGTGCACAAGTGGCTCTTCCCCCAGAAACCCGCATGGCTCGCTGCTGTATTTTCTTGAAGTTTTTGTTCAGCGTTGGTCACCTCCTTACCGAATCCTCTCCTGATTACCCTTTCAGCATTTTAATCTTCCCTGACCATCTTGGCACCCCTTTAACTTGCTCTTTTTTTTTTTTTTTCATAATACTGTCATTTTTAAATAGAGCATAGACATTTAAAATGATATTTACTCTTCGTTATCTGTCCTCCTCTCATACCAGTTACTGCAGTACAAGATAAACTTCATAAAGGCAGGAATCTTTGTTTTGTTACTTTTATATCCCAGGCGCCTGGAATAGGGGATGGAACATAGTTAATAATGCCCAATAAATGATTTTTTAAATCTTATCAAAGTATGTGTGTGTGTGTGCATTATATATATATACATACATGCATGCCAAGTCAATTCAGTCCTGTCCCACTCTTTGCGACCCCATGGACCGTAGCCTACCAGGCTCCTCTGTCCATAGGATTTTCCAGGCAAGAGTACTGCAGTGGGTTGCCATGCCTTTCTCATATATATATATATAGAGAGAGATAGATAGATATGAAATTTTCATAACTTTTCATGAACTGAGCAGAGCATGTAACCAAAAACAGAGCCTTAACTAGCACAGAAGCTGCCAAGGGCTCTCTAAGTCACTGTCCTCCCCCAAGGCTAACTATTATCCTGATTTCTAATAATATATATTAGTTTTGCTTGTTTTGTACTTGATTCGACTGGAATTGTGCAGTGAGGGTTCTTTTCTGTCTGCTCTTCATCAACATTGTATTATTGAAATTAATCTCATTGTTGCATGTAGTAGTCTGTTCATTCTTGCTGTTATGTAATAATAGTCCATTGTATGAATATAACCCAGTTTATCCTGAATGAACAAATTTAAGCCCCATATCCTTTCTGTCCTTTGTGTCACCAGAGTTGTTGGGAAGAATTAATACACAGAAAGCATCTACCCAGTATGTAGTAGGTGCTCAATTAAGGTTAGCTATTAATTTTGTTATAAGCAGATATTTTATTGAACCCACACTGATCTCTTCCTCATCTGAAGTCCTATACAGTTACTGTAGCACTCTTAAGATGACAACCTGGCTTTACCACTGGAAAGGGCCAATACATGTGACCTGACGGGCCTGGTCTCTCCTCGGGACATGAAACAAGCTGGGGCAATTTGACTTTTGCTTTCCAGGGAGTAGGGAAATCTGAAACAGTGGCCAGCAACTCGGAGTTGCTGGAGTTTGCCAGGGTCCAGCCCCGGTGGATCCAGGGAATTCGAAGCGGGAATGGCATTGGCGAGGAAAGACTTATTTATTTATTAATACAAGATTAGATTAGGAAGAAATAGTGTAGTGGGAAAATTAAGTGGAGAAAAAAGGCTGAATAACTTGACTTACGGGGAAGACCAATAAAATCTCAGGACAAGAGATTTGCACCATCTACGTTGGGCCACCGGCGCCCGTTTGAATATCAAAGGGTGCCCCGCCTTAGGCTCCCTTTCGCGTGGGTCTTAGAAGCCAGGACAAGTAAGTAGACTTGGTGAGCCGCCCCGCTCCAGTTGGGAATTCAGCCAGAAATTAGAGTAAAGAGAAGAAAGAGAAAGAGACACAGGGGAAACCAGTCCAGCGACTGGCTCCGGCCTCTATTGTTCAGAAGGCCTTTTATACTTTTGATTGTACATAGAGATCAATGGGTAATACAAAATTATGCAGCGTTAGCAGCCCTGACTTTTATCAAAACCAGGCTTTTCTCTCTGCATACCTAATTGTATACACAAGTCTTAGGTGATTTACATCATCTTCTGGCCAAAAGGGCCAATTAACATTTTACAGCCTTTTTTCTGATAAGGGTTTGTCAACCAGAAGACTTATTTGTGTTGATCTTCCCAAAGTCTGGTGCCACTCTCAGGAAGCACTAAATAAAGTTACATTCTTACATAGCAAAGATACAGCAACTTATAACAAGTAAAAGGAGTACAGTGATTTATAACAAAAGTAATTAACTCAAAAGTCTAGTGTTGCTAACATCAAAACTACTATATATCTTTCCCATATCCCGTTTACATTGATTAACATCCTCCCAGGTGCCTAAAAGATAAAGAATATGGAGGCCTGGCATCAGTAATTGAGTCAACAATGAAAACCCGTCACCAATATGATTTTTAACTCTTTAGAAACGTCTCTGTATCTTTAAGATGCTTTTAAGCTTTGTGCCTCTCACGGTTTGGGGGCTGTAAGCAATTCACAAGCTGTAAGAGGTCTGGGGAACCTGTTAGGCAAGCTAGAGAGCTATCAGAGGGGGTTTAACTGAAACATCCCTTTTAAATGCAGAAGAATAAAGCCCTGATTTGACTTTTTCCAGAGAATATCAGACGAGTGGAAAAGTACAATACAATAAGGCAGGCATAGTCTTATATTTTTCTGGGGGGGCGGTACATGCTCAGGAAATACCAGGGGGAAAACCTGAGATCTGACTTGACCGTGCACATCAGATCTCTGCCGCATGACCTTGTCACAGGTGGGATTCCTCACGCTGGCCCCCGGCAGGAGTTAATTAGACTGGACCCTTTGAGGGAAAAGTTCAGGAATAACCTCACCAATGGGAACTCTCAGGCTTCTTGCCTTCCCTGAAGTTCGCTATTTAATCCTATCTGCCATCCAGGGATCCTGTATTCCTGGAATCTGCCCTCAATACTCTCCTAGTACAAGCCCCTTTTCCTTTTATTAGGCTCAGTTTTTGTAGCTTGCCTCCGAAAGGGCCTCAAGACTCATTTTCGCTTAGATTATCAGCCATTATAGTGTTGTGAATCCTTATAAATGAATAACACCTGTCTCTTATACACATCTGGAGATCAACTTTGCACATCAGATCTCTGCCGCATGACCTTGTCACAGGTGGGATTCCTCACGCTGGCCCCCGGCAGGAGTTAATTAGACTGGACCCTTTGAGGGAAAAGTTCAGGAATAACCTCACCAATGGGAACTCTCAGGCTTCTTGCCTTCCCTGAAGTTCGCTATTTAATCCTATCTGCCATCCAGGGATCCTGTATTCCTGGAATCTGCCCTCAATACTCTCCTAGTACAAGCCCCTTTTCCTTTTATTAGGCTCAGTTTTTGTAGCTTGCCTCCGAAAGGGCCTCAAGACTCATTTTCGCTTAGATTATCAGCCATTATAGTGTTGTGAATCCTTATAACTGAATAACACCAGTTCTTTTCGTCTATCCATCCATCCATTCGAGTTTTAAACATTATTGAGGGCTTATGATATGTCAGGCACTCCAGGGTAGATCCTGTTATTCTCATTTTCAAATGGAAGACTCAGAGAGGCTGAAGGATTTTCTGAGGTTACAAAGCTTATAGTAATAGAGGATGTTGGTTCAAGGTAATTTTTACTCTTCATCATGAGCTTGAGTGATCTTTTTTTTTGTCTATACATGTCTTTTGATCCCACTTAGATTCCTTGAGGTCAGGCTATCTTATACATCCCCCCTGATGGACAAAATCATCTGCTATGTGGTAAATATGCTACAGAATTGTTGATAGACTGCTCATATGGGCAAATCCTTGCTACCCTTCTCTCAAAGATGCTTCATCCCTTCCCAAACCCAGGGGGAAAAAAATCAAACAGTGACCAAGCTGAATTCATCTGAAGGAGGGTAATTTATTTAAGTTAGTCTGGCTCTGGCTCACAATTTTGTCTTCTTTTTCTACGTTGGAGTCATTAGAAGCCCCTTAATCCCACCACATCTCCCTCACCACAAAATCAGGGCAACTCAGAGATAGCTTTCTTGGCCGGGAGACCCGTTGGCTTCTCCTGTTCTCTTGCTTTCTCTTCATACATCAGGATCCTGGTTGAGATGGGAAGAGACACGGGGATCAGAGGACAATGTTCTCAAGAGAATAAGTTTTAGTTTAGTTTGCTGTGAAAGTCCAGAAAAGGATGAGGGTTGTGAGGGTGGGAAGAAAAGGAGAAAGGGCAGGAGTGAGGGTCCTGTGGGCTGTGGGGACCAGAATCATGGATAAGAATAGGACCTGGGAAGGGTCTCTCAAAAGACAGAAGAGAATGCACGCTGGGCTATGTGTAGAAGGTGAGCCTGGGGATGGAGGCAAGGGGAAGAGAAAACAGATAAGTGTAGGAGAGGCTGGAACTGGACTCTCACATTTTTAGAATGGCAGATCTCTTGCCCAACATCATCTTGAGAAAGTCAGAGTAGCTGAAAGTCTCCCCAGGGCCACTGGATACCTCCATGATTAATTTCTTTAGCTCCAGGTGGGTCTTGGGGACCCCAAGTTTCTCCATCATTCGCTTCAGGGACATGATATCTGGAGGCGCAGAAGATGGGGGTGAGAAGGAAGCCTTTCTCTCTCTCTCTGTTCCACCTCCTCATTACCATTCCCCATCCTACTCTGGTGGAGAAGGAAACGGCAACCCATTCCAGTATTCTGGCCTGGAGAATTCCATGGACAGCGGAGCCTGACAGGCTACAGTCCATGGGATCGCGAAGAGTCAGACACAGCTTAGTAGCTAACACACACACACACACACACACACACACATCCTACTCTGGTCACTGTCATCTCTCTCAGTGGAGAAATGGAGCACTGTAGGAAAGACCTCCCTCTGCCTAGATCTGCACACTTCCCCCAAATCACCCTTTTCTCACCGATACCTCCGTCTTCATTCAGGTCAAACTCCATGTATTTCTCTGGATGAGGGGAGAAAGCAGAGAGGGTCAGCACTGGCTGGAGGGTCACAGGCAGAGGCAGGGCAGGGATTGAGAAAGGGGTTGCAGATGGGAGAAGAGGAGGAAGAGATGGGGCAGGTAGAGGAAGTAGGGGTTGGGGAGCTGAGGGGCCCTGTTAAGGTGCAGGGAACTAGAGAGAGTACTGAGAGAGGGGCAGGCCAGGGAAAGGGGCTGTTACTAGGATGGCAACAGAGGCAACCTTCCTTTTTCCCACCTCAAAAGTAGACTTTCTGTGCTTCCCTGATGGCTTAGCGGTAAAGAACCGGCCTGCCAATGCAGGAGACACGGGTTCGATCCCTGGCCCAGGAAGATCCCATATATGCCACAAAGCTAATCAGCCCAAGTGCTACGACTAAGACCGTTCTCTAGAGCCCAGGGAACGGCAACTACTGAAGCCCTCTTGCCCCCAAAATGAGAAGTCCATGCAGCACAACTAGAGAGTAAGCCCTGCTCCCCGAAACTGGAGAAAAGAGCCTGTTGAGCAATGAAGACCCAGCTCAGCCAAAATAAATAATAAATAGATAAAATTATCTTTTAAAAATAGACTTTGTTTCTTCTGTCCTCTCTCTTCCTGGGGAAATCCTACCCTCCTCACCCCCTTCTCCACCCCTACAGTTGTCCCCTCACTCTTGAAGGCTTCCAGTTTGGAGGGCAGGTCCTCATCACTGCTGTATTTGGGATCATCCAGGAATTGCTGTAAGGGGAAAGCAAGAACCTGGGTAGGGCCCCCACCCCGGTCCAACAACATTCCCCCTATCCACCCCACCCACTGCCCTGGCCAAGGCCCTTCCTTTTACCTGGTTGATTTCATTGATTCTCTCTTCCTGCTGGGCCTTCAGAAGCCCAAAGGCTTTTCCTCCTGAAGGAGCGCAAAGGTTAATGTAGCCTCACCCCCACCTTCCTCTCCTCACCCCCAGCTCAGCCTGAAGCCGTTACAGTTCTGCTTTCATAGGCCAGCTTCCCAGCCCCCGAGCCCAGTACTGTCCAGCTCCTTTTTCCCATTTTAGAATCCTGCCTATTCCACCTTCCCTACCCTGTAAATCCCTAGTTTCGCTCATGGCTTAGCAGGTGCTGGTTGAGATGTTGGAGGAAACAACCCAGACTGGGTGCCTTCTCCGTCTGCCAGCTCTCCTCTCCCATCAGCTTCCTGGAGGCCTGCCTCCCAAACTTCCCCTTTCCCCTCATTCCCTCCTCCTTTAAGTCCCAGGCCTCACTTCCTCATCAGCTTCTGCTGACAGTAGCACCCAAGAAGAACGGGGAGTGGGGTCTAGAAAGGAGACGAGAAAATAACATTCTTAATTCCTCTAAAGGAGAGCCCAGGGTGTATCTGTAAGAAATGTTCTGATAAACCATGGGGGAAGGTCTGTAAGACCCCAGGGGCATTGATCCTCAGGAAGAGAGGATCTCTGAACAGGTCTGGAATTTCAGGTGACTGAGGCCCAGGTTTCACAAGTCTGGACACATAGGTTTGGACAGGAAGCTGAGGAAAGGCGGACTAAGTTTTTCTGCACACTGGACCAGAGAAGAACCTGAAGTCGCTGGCAGACCCGGGAGGGTGGCGAGATGAGTGCAGGGTCTGGAAAGGGAGAGACACTTCACTTCTGGCCTGGTGGCTCCAGTGAGGCACTTTGATATAAGGAAGTGTCTGACAAGGGAGTCTTAGTTTGTTTGCTTTAGAATATGCAATGTAATCCCTTCATCTTATCTCCTTTGAAATTTTCAGTGAAGTCTACAGATCTCTGAAATTTGAGAATTTAAGTAGATTCTTTGGTGGGAGAATTCCCTGATGATTCAGTAGTTAGGACTCCTCTCACTGCCTCAGGCCCAGGTTCAGTTCCTGGTCAGGGAGCTAAAATCCCACAAGCTGCATGGCACAGCCAAAAAAAGACAGTGGATTCTTTGGAGGCCACTGGTGCTGAAAAAGACAGTGTTAGTGAATAAAAGAGCCAAAGGTGAGGCTAACCTTTGGGATGTGAAGGATGCTGGTCACTGTGGGTTCGACAGAGTGGGAGTAGCTCCCCACTCCATACTCAACAGAGTGGGCAGCAGCCCCTGATAAATGCCCTCCTAGGCACACTCCTTTGGGCTAGTGGCTTTAGGGGAGACGAGGACTGTGCATCCCCCTCACTGAGACACTTCTGTCTAAACTCCCTGCGCTGAGCTCCAGCCACAGTCTTAGCACTAATGGGCACACCTTTCCTTTTCTCTGCCCTCCACCCCCACCCTGACCTATTTCCCCTTCTGCAGAAGGGAGTTTTCACTTCTCACTGCCCTTGCCCTGACCCATACGGGTTGGGGAGATGCTGGAGGGGACTCTAGCCTCTTGAGTTCCCTTTATTGCTATCTCTTCCTCTGCAGGGAAGACTATAAACCTGCCCTCCCAAAGGTCTCAGTGCCTAGTGGGGGAAATCCATTTTTTAAATTCATACACTCAGTCAACAAATGTTTATTGAGTACTTACTATATGCCAGGCGCCTTGCTTGGCCCAATGAGGTCCTCATGGACAATCTAATTAAGGAAGACAGATAAGAAAAACAAGTATATCAAAGATGGTAGGTGCCTATGGAGAAGAGCAAAGTAGGGACGGAGATAGAAAGGGCTGCATGGACTGCAGATTTAAATAGGGTGCTCAGGGGGACTTCCCCGGTGGTCCAGTGGCTAAGGCTCTGTGCTCCCAATCCCAGGGGCCCAGGTTTGATCCCTGGTCAGGGAACTAGATCCCACGTGCCGCAACTAAGAGTTCTCATGGCGCAGTGAAGATCGAAGATCCTGTGTGCTGCAACTAACATCTGGTATGGCGAAATAAATAAATATTACTTAAATAATAAATAAATAAGGTGCTCAGGGAGGCTCCCCTGAGAAAGGGATATTTCAGCAAAGATTTCAAGCAGGTGAAGGAACAAGCCTCGTGGATATGCAGGAGAGGAGCACTGCAAGCACAGGGAACAAAAAATGCAAAGGTCCTAGAGTGAGGACATGTCTGGATGTCTGAGTATTCGTGAAGCAGCAGGAGGCCAGCGTAGCTGGAGCTGGGTGTGTGAGGGGAAACAGAGGCAGGAGATGAGGCCAGATTGCCTACGGCCTTGTAGGCTGTGGGGGAGAATCTGGCTTTTATTTGGACTGAGATTGCCTCCCCACGCAGCCTTTCCCTAAAGGTGACTTGGCAGATGACCAAGGTGAGGCAGAGCTGAGACGCTCAGGACTCCCTGGGAAAGAGAAAGTGACAGTTACTCTGACCATGGGACAAAGGTGAAGAGCAAAGAGCAACAAGATGGGCAAAGAAGTGAAACTCAGCATAAACACAGACATGGGAAAGCCTGTGAAGAGCAGCGATGCAGGAAGACGCCACCCACCCAAGCCCAGGGGCCTCTGCCCACCCCACCCTCCTCAGACCGCAGAGAGTCTGCAGTCAGAGCTGAAGGGGAGGCGGGGCTTCTGGGCCGAGAGCTGCCAGGGAGCCGGGAATCCACCACGAACCTGGAAATAAGGGAAGTGGGTAACTTTCTGACAATGAGGCTGCAAACTCTAGATCTCAGCAGAGACAAGCAGTCTCCTTAAAGCAGTGGCTCTCAATGAGTGATCCTTCCACCAGCATATGTCAGAAATGGATCCGTCCTAGACCTACTGAATCAGAAACTCTAGGGGTGGCGTCCAGCAGTAGCTTCTCAACAAATGCCTCAGATGATTCTGACACGCACTCAAGGTTGAGAGCCATGGGCCCTGAAGTGATTGACTGACTCCCCAGCCTGCAGGACTTGCTGTACTCACCAAAGGTATAAACGTGGCTGAAGTATGTGACATTGGGCAGTGGGGCTGTGGGTCTTGGAGGCAGAAAAAGAAGTGTCTCCAAGACCAGGGTTGTTAGTCTCCAAGCCAAGCAGTCAGGGAGAGAATGCTGAGCTGGCTCAGGAGATGGCCCTCTAGAACCCTGTTGCTAAGGGGTAGGGGGGCCTTGATATGGTTCTACACTCTGCAGGGGAACTCCTCTTAGATTTAGGCCCCCTGGGTACCTCCGCAAAGAAAATACACTGGCCAGAAAGCTTGTCTGTGTGTGTGTATGGGAGGGTGGCATGTCTTCTGCTTGCCCTCTCCATTTTCCCTCTCCCACTCTGTTCTCTGTCCCAAGAGACTGACCTGTACAGGCCATGCCAAGGGCACATCTGACTTCTGGCTGTTCTGGCTGATGGGGAGCCTGGCAGGAAAAGGGCGGGGCGGGAGAACATTAAGTTAAGGGTACTCGTTCCTCTGGCTCCTTTCCTGCAAGGTCACCTCGGGCTGGCTCACACCTCCATCTATGGGCAGTGCTCCCCTCCAGGCAACCTGCTCTACATGACTCTGTCCTTTTCCAGGTTTCAGAAGTCCAGGGAGTAAGTCTCAGGAGGTCTGTGAATTTGGAAAAGATAAAAAAGTGAATCCTCTTCTCACATCCGGCTTTACATGTGTCACCTTGTCAAAGACCACTTCACAGTTTAAAATTATTTTTTAAATCAATTAATTGTATCTATTTGGCTGCCCCAGTGTTTTAGTTGCAGCATGTGGAATCTAGTTCCCTGACCAGGAATCGAACCTGTGCCTCCTGCATTGGGAGCACAGAATCTCAGCCACTGGACTGTCAGGGAAATCCCTAAATTCCTACTCAAGCCAGCAACAATGTCTTTTATAGGGATATACCTTTATTAAAATCTAACTTCAACTTGCCTGCATTTTAAATCTCTTGTCTTATCATGTGGTAGTAAGTACATGGTTTATTCTATCCCAACATTTATTGATATTTTGATAACTGAAACTTAGTATAATGGTTTTACTTTGTTATGTCTTTTTTAATTTGATGTACCAGAATGCCAAAGAGATTTGTGGCACAAAATGCGTTCGAGCCTCTGCTGTAATCTCTTCTCTGCTCATCCCTTTGGGCCGGGGTTGCAATATCCCCTGTGATTCCCTAAACCCCTCTGTGCTGTATGTGGTCACTCCGTTGCAGACGACTCTTTGTAACCCCGTGGTCTGTAGCCCACCAGGCTCCTCTGTCCATGGGGATTCTCCAGGCAAGAACACTGGAGTGGGTTACCATGCCCTCCTCCAGGGGATCTTCCCTACCCAGGGATCAAACCTGGGTCCCCCTCATCACAGGCAGATTCTTTACCATCTGAACCACCAGGGAAGCCCCTAAATCCCACTACACTTTTGTAAATACACTCTCCTCAAACCCCACTACACCCTTGTAAATAAATTATCTCCTCAAATTAATCAAATTTGAGGATGTGATTTCCGGCCGGGACCCTGAATGATGTGTGTGTGAGAGAGAGAGAGAGAGTTGGGGGGACTGGGAAGTAACGAGTCTCTGGTCTCTACAGGCTTATTTCTTATTGTAAATGAACAAAAGGGCATCCTGGGGTTTGCACCAGACAGGAATTGGTTAACAAAAGGCTTTCCCTGAGGCTGGAGAACAAGTGAGGATTCTGAGCTGACGAGGGACAGCCCCATAGAACCACAGCCAACTCAGCGAAGTCGCTGCTGCCAAAGACTTCTCTTTTCTAAAGAGCCTCCTTGTGTAGCTTTGAGGGGAATGTGGCAGCAGTTTATTTCTAAATTTCTCTTATTGACACCTGTAAAGAGATTGGAAACACACACACATACTACATTTTCAGTGAAGCTAGGAGATACAGAGTGCCTCCAAGCTCCAACTTATGCATCTGTGTGTCCAGATTCCCCACTGAGCAGGCAGTCCCAGGCATCCTTCCAGAAAACCAGGTGAATAGGGAGGGTCCCAGTGACTGCTTAAAAAAAAATGCAAATATTCCTTCCTGGGAGGAAAGGCCTAACACCTGGAGAGAAAATCTGAGAGCTGTGCTGACTGAGCAGATTCAAATACCAGTAAAGGTGGAGACAGAATGCTTTTGTTTTTTTAAAAAAATATTTCTTTATTTATCTGCTGGGTCTTAGTTGAGGCACGTGGGATCTTCAGTTTTCACTGTGGCATGTGGGACCTAGTTCCCTGACCAGGAACCGAACCTGGTGCCCCTGCACTGGGAGCGTGGAATCGTAGCCACTGGATCAGTTCAGTTGCTCAGTCATGTCTGACTCTTTGCGATCCCATGGAGTGCAGCACGTCAGGCCTCCCTGTCCATCACCAATTCCCGGAGTATGCTCAAACTCATGTCCATTAAGTTGGTAATGCCATCTAACCATCTCATCTTGTGTCGTCCCTGTCTCCTCCTGCCTTGAATCTTTCCCAGCACCAGTCTTTTCCAATGAGTCAGTTCTTCGCATGAGGTGGCCAAAGTATTGGAGTTTTTTTTTTTTTAACTTAAAAGTTTCTCTTTCTGTTTTTTAAAAGACATTTATTTTTGGCTCTCTTGGGTCCTTATTGCAGTGTGAGGGCTTCTCTTGTTGAGCACAGCACAGACTGTAGAGGGCGATCTCAGTAGCTATGGTACCTGGGCTTAGTTTCTTCCACATGTGGAACCTTTCTGGAACAGGAACCGTGTCCCCTGCATTGGCAGGCAGATTCTTAACCTCTAGACCACTAGGGAAGCCCTCTGGCTTATTTGGATGAGTAACAAAAAGAAATGACCAAAGCTTCTGTTCAATTAACTATGAAAAAAAAAAAAGGTAAAGAAGAGGAACGCAATTTTCCAAGAGATGACAACACACCAGAAATGTATTGCCAAAAGCAGGTGGAAATTGTTTCCCAAAATTCATCATTGAAAAACAACAAAACTTAATGTCAACTTCTAGCACTGAAGGAAGGACACATGTCAGAAATGCAAGTATGCCCGGAAAAGATGATGGGTAACATGGGGGTATTAACAGGAACAGGAGAGGTGTAGAAGGGAAAAAAAGACTGTCATTTCAAAAATATACACTAAATTTAATGAGAGAAGGAAGCATTTATATACAGTCCTAATTTTTAAAATCATAAATAACTGTTGTGAAATATTTTCTATTTTAAAAATCTGAGTCACTGTTTATCATGAACAGCTTTTGTAAAATGCTCTAATTGTCCCCATGCCCCTTGCAGTGGAAGCAAGAAGTCTTAACCACCAGGCCACCAAGGAATTCTTGGTTAAGTTTTATATTATTTAGTAAATTCTGGTTTTAGGTTTTTTAGGTCGGTTTTCTGACCACTCAGTTCAGTTCAGTTCATTCGCTCTTTGCGACTGTCTGACTCTTTGCGACTCCATAAATCACAGCACGCCAGGCATCCCTGTCCATCACCAACTCCCAAAGTCCACTTAAACTCATGTCCATTGAGTCGGTGATGCCATCCAGCCATCTCATCTTCTGTCGTCCCCTTCTCCCCCTGCCCCCAATCCCTCACAGCATCAGGGCCTTTTCCAATGAGTCAACTCTTCGCATGGGGTGGCCAAAATATTAGAGTTTCAGCTTCAGCATCAGTCCTTCCAATAAACACCCAGGACCAATCTCCCCTAGGATGAACTGGTTGGATCTCCTTGCAGTCCAAGGGACTCTCAAGAATCTTCTCCAACACCACTGCTCAAAAGCATCGGAAAACAGAAAAAGTTTTGTGGTGGTCAGAAAACAGAAAAAGTTTCTCAACTTACTTCACAAGATTAATATAACCTTGCTCCCAAAGCTAGGCAAGGCTTTTGAGAAAGAAAAATTATTAAACAATTTCCTTCATGAACATAGATGCAAGAAAAAAATATTAGTAAAGCTGGTAAAGAATCTGCCTGCAATGTGGGAGACCTCTGTTCAATCCTGGGTTGGAAAGATCCCCTGGAGAAGGGAAAGGCTACCCACTCCAGTATTCTGGCCTGGAGAATTCCATGGACTGTATATAGTCCCTTGGGTCTCAAAGAGTCGGACACGACTGAGCAACTTTCACTTTCAGGATAATTTTTATATGATTGGAGTGACCTCTGTTTCGTTGATTTTATAGCTATCTGGGCTTGGTGATCTTTTTGGTGGTTAAATTTTGAATGTCTGATTCAACTTCTTTAATNCATGGACTGTATATAGTCCCTTGGGTCTCAAAGAGTCGGACACGACTGAGCAACTTTCACTTTCAGGATAATTTTTATATGATTGGAGTGACCTCTGTTTCGTTGATTTTATAGCTATCTGGGCTTGGTGATCTTTTTGGTGGTTAAATTTTGAATGTCTGATTCAACTTCTTTAATGGTCTTAGGTATATCAGGCTTCTAATTTTTTTTTGAGTCAGTTTTGGTTATATGTTTTTCTAGAAAATTATTTTGTCTTATCAAAATTTGTAATATAAATATATAATGTATCAGATATTGCATTCCCTATAAATTACTTTTATGTGTATATGTGTATGCCTTTTCCCTTCATGCTTTGCGAATTTGATGGGAGATTATTTAGTATAAGTAGGAGAAGGCCATGGCAACCCACTCTAGTACTCTTGCCTGGAAAATCCCATGGATGGAGGAGCCTGGTGGGCTGCAGTCCATGGGGTCGCGAAGAGTCGGACAGGACTGAGCGACTTCACTTTCATGCACTGGAGAAGGAAATGGCAACCCACTCCAGTGTTCTTGTCTGGAGAATCCCAGGGATGGGGGAGCCTGGTGGGCTGCCGTCTATGGGGTCACACAGAGTCGGACACGACTGAAGCGACTTAGCAGCAGCAGCAGCAGCAGTCTCTGTAAATATGTGTTTTTCTGCTCTATTGTTTCTCTGTTTGCTAGTTCATTAATTTCTTTATTATTTCCATCCTAAATTTTGGGTCGTTATTCTGTGTACTTTTTCTAATTTCTTGAAATATCTGTTCAGTTCATTGATTTTCAAACTTTCTTTCCTAAGCCTCACATTTACTGTCTTCCATGAATTGTTTTAGCTACATTTCACAGCAGTTTAGATAGGCAGTGTTTTCAGCCATTCAATTGAAAATAATTTTTTTCGGGGGGCCATGCCTTGTGGCTTGTGTGATCTTAGTTTCTGGATGATCCAGACCCTGGCAATGAAAGCGCTGGATTCCAACCATTGGACCACCAGTAAACTCCCATTCAAAATATTTTAAATTCCATTATATTATATTTTCTTTTAACATTTCAATTATTTAGAAGTATGTTTTTAAAGCTTATAAATATATTAAAAATGCATTTTTAAAAAGAAAGTTTGCCTTCCTTTATAAAATCTTTATTTAATTTGTTACAGTATTACTTCTGCTTTATGTTTGGGTTTTTGGCCACGAGGCACGTGGGGTCTTAGCTCCCTGGCCAGAGGCTGGCCCCACACCCCCTGCACTGGAAGGTGAGGTCTTAACCCCTTGACCACCAGGGAAGCCCCAGAAATGCAGCTGTAAATTTTCCAAGCCCATGATAAATATCTTCTGTTATTAGTTTATGTTGTTGTGGATGTTGGTCAGGAATTGTGTTCTAAATGATTTTGATTCTTTTTTTTTAACATCTATCTGTGTTGACCAACCTAGATAGTATATTAAAAAGCAGAGACATTACTTTGCCGACTAAGGTCTGTCTAGTCAAGGCTATGGTTTTTCCTGTGGTCATGTATGGATGTGAGAGTTGGACTGTGAAGAAGGCTGAGCGCCAAAGAATTGATGCTTTTG
>SJYX01005887.1:295918-334804 GCA_006410675.1 Oreotragus oreotragus | reverse complement strand
GAATGATGCTGAAGCTGAAACTCCAATACTCTGGCCACCTGATGTGAAGAACTGACTCATCTGAAAAGAGCCTGATGCTAGGAAAGATTGAAGGCAGGAGGAGAAGGGGACAATAGAGGATGAGATGGTTAGACAACATCACCAACCAATGGACATGAGTTTGAGTAAACTGTGGGAGTTGGTGATGCACAGGGAGGCCTGGTGTGCTGTAGTCCATGGAGTCACAAACAGTCAGACACTACTGAGAGACTAAACTGAACTGAACTGTGTCTTCATGTGATACATGGAGTCTCAGCAGCCATGTTGTAACCATGAGGTAAGTTAGACTGATATACTGAAAATGTAAAAGAGAAACATGTAAAGAACCTGGACTTTCATGACACTACTAGCCATAAGCATTCTTGGGGCTGATGTTCCTCAGGACTTCTTGTTATGCCAGATGGTTAGTCTTCTGTGTGTTTTAAGGGAAATGAGCCAGAGTTAGTGTTACTTAGCTACAAGCATCCTAAATTACTCTTAAGTCAAGGGTCAACAAAATATGACCATGAATCAAATTCAGCAATGCTCATTCATTCATTTTTTGTCTACAGCTGTGACGAGTAGTTGTGACTGAGTTCGTATCACTGGCAAAACTGAAAATGTTTGCTATCTGACTCTTCAGAAAAAACTTAATGACATCTCTTGGACATAAGTATGTCTAAAATTTATTAAGATAAAAACATTTATTTAAATCACTAAATGTTTATACTGTTTAACCTATGAACTTTAGTCACAATAAAGTCACTGCCAGATTGCAATTTCCATTCAATACTCCGAACTCAAGTGGTTAAATTTTAGAATCCTTATTAGATAATATATGTACCTGTGGGGCCCATGTTAATGAACCATCCCCAAAGGCTGACCTATCAGAATGCATACTGACTGTGAATTTAACAGTAAAAGTAGAAAGATGAGAAGGATGCAAACCATAAGCAAAAGAAATGACTTTCATGTTAGGGATCAGGCCCTACAGATTTTAGTGATTATTATGGCCATTTTTAAATATGGGGGGGAGAGGAGTATACCTTATATATATGGCCCTGATGGTTGACAGCAAGAACAACTAAGGATCAAGAATGAAACTCAGATATGTGTGTGGATCTGTGCATGAACAATTGTGTATCTGTACACAAACACAGTTATCCTACACAGAAGCATTATTATTCAAATGGCTAATTCTGACACAGGTATTTTGAATCTCTCCACAAGGTGACATTCATACTTGGTATTAGCTTCTTCTGTAAGACAAATTGCAGAATTTTAGATGGTTGTAGAATAAACAGAAATGTGATTTATGTTTTACAACTTCCATCGCTGATTTCATTGATTTCATAACAGTCATAAAAAGGCAAATGCTATGCTGTCATTTATACAAAGCTATAACTAAGTATTATGGTAAAGGCAAAAAAAAAAAAAACCCTCCAATTTTGAATGAACCTGTGGATACTTTATATGTAAAAACTATAAAAATTGCAAAATAAATCACAGTGAATGTGTTAGAAATAACAGGGAGTTTGATGACAGATGGCCTAGATTGTAAAGCTTGGTTATACTGTTATAATCTGAGTAGCTTTAATTTAATGATTTAGAATGTGAGCATGTTTTGCCTCTAAAGTGGATGCAATATCCCTGATTCTGGTCCTTAGGCTAAAATTTTGAAAATTGTGAAATGCCTCAACATGGGAGCTTGATAGATGCTCTATAAACAGTTGTGTTCTTGCCCTTCTTGCATCTTTACGATATTTCATGTATTATAAAGACTGTGCACACACACACACACACACACATGCATGTGCATGCATATTCTTAAGTATTAAGTTTACTTTGCTCCTGATGGTATGGCTACTTTCCAAAATAGTCTCAAATCTCTTGAACCTATCTGGAACAGATCTCTGTAATGTTATCTATAACAGATACTGTGTGATGTGTTCATCAGAGATATATTATGCTGAGCCATAAAAATGGCCATTTTTGATGTAAAAATAGCCGAATATCATCAATTTTAGAGAGTTTGACTAATAACATTGAAGTTGGAGATAAAAATAAAGTGGGGAATGGACATTTATATGTATTGGTTCTTAAATGATGAACAGTATCCAGAGACACTGCCAACGAGGAAGTCTTTCCAGGTACCAATATACCCTGTTAATGGAGAAACTGTTCAGAATGGAAACGGTCACTCCTTACCTGGTGTTTCCAGCAACAGAGACAAATGTTACCCATCCTTGCTAGAAAATGTGTCCACATTCCAAGAAAGAGCATGACAATATCCCTGTCAGTAGATGGTTCAACTGCTTTTATTAATTCTGATCCACTCGTGACCAGTCTCTGAGTATTTGATAGAATAGCTTAAAGTCACCAAGCTCTTTTTCTTCACAAATAAAATTTGTATTCTCTTGACAGTCAGTTTATTAAAGAAAACGCATTATAATCTGTTGCTTCATTCGATCAAGTTATCCATCACAATTTCCTATGTATAAATTGTGTTCAAGCATGGTATAGGTCTAATCACCAAGTTAAAAACAACAACAGTATCACAGTTTGCACTAATTCCATGGGATCTTAAAGGTTAATAATGACAAGCCTTAGATACCAGATCTGACAACAGTATGCAAAGAGAAAATCTGTCAGAAGAGAGAATACCATGTTGATGCATGTTGTCGTGTAAAACAGAAATGGCATGTGTTTTGGGCTCAAAAGAAGAGATGTATGTACTTATCTTTTACTTCTTCCACCTAGCATATAATCACTGAAAGAACAAATCAGCAATCAACTCCTTAATAACCTAATTTTTAGATTTAATCAGAAATCCTTACATAGCTTTTGAGCTTTAACTCAACTAATACAACTAATCTTGGATTGTCGAATAGATAACGCACATTTATTTCTCTGAGTGTTTTTGTAGGGTATATACATGTATGATGCATATGCTCAGATTATTTTTTTTATCCAAACTTCCTCTGAATTTATATAGAGAAGTCTCCTGAGTGTTTATTTTTGTTCACCTCAAAATGAAGCCAAAAAATGTTTCTTTTAAGCTATGTGTGTTGAAGCTCTCATGGGAAGTGGGAATGAAAAATAAATAAAATATCAGTTGTATCTGTCTCATCAGACTGGAATCTAGTAGTTGCGTAACTGCAGAGGTCCAGGTGGACTGCCAGTGAGGATCCTGGTCTGTGGCTGGTGGGGAAGGAGTGGGAGGGACAATGGTAACTGGTGTCAGCAAGCACAAATACTTGTGAGGCAAAAGCTAATGAAATCTGCAGGGGCTTTGGTTTCTTCAGTGGCGAAAGCTGCTGAGATTGCAGGTAAGTCACTAGGCACAGACTTTGCTCTTATTGCTTGGCTGCTACTGGTAGTTTCTACTTTTCTTTCTAGTTCCTAGCAGTCTCTACACATCTCAGCTTTGCTGGTCTCTGGTTGTGGTGAAACTTAAGTGGGTCTTTCATGGGGTTCTCTGAAAGACTGGGGTAGCTGGCCATTCCCTGCTTCCTCTTCCCCAACTGAGAGGAAATTTTTCTAGCTGGGGAGTTTCCTCCTGAAAAGTGTCATTGTCCTGTCATTGTCCTTGAAAAGTGTCATTGTCCTGAGGAATGACACTCTAGAAGATGAGGTAATGCAGCAAATGAAGCCGTCCTTTTTTCCCTTCATGATCAATTGTTCTCAATTTGTTGGTTCTACACTGTTGCTTTGTGTTGCATGTTTCTTAAGTGAACTACAGAACTTCTTCAGAACTGTTTTTATCCATGCCTAGATTTGCGAGATGACAGAGGCTGGTAAATCTTACTACACCATCTTGGTAACATTGGTGATTCATTTGTTTTATTCATCGATGCATTGAAAGATATTTAGTAAATATCACCTATGCATATGGCACTATGATAGAAGCTTCAGTATGGAAGTTACTTGAGTGTAGGATCCCTGCCCAATGCATCTTTAACTCTCTCAGCCTTTGAATAATATAAAGAAAAAGTAAAAGGAAATATACCTGTATATTTCCTGTAAAGGCATGGAATTGGAAAAAGGATAAAGAATGAAGTAAGATAACAGTGAAGGGAAAAAGAATGAGAGGAGGGAGGGTAGAAATGTCTAGATGTGGTTATAAAAATAATTTGTGTCAGAAGACAAATCTGATCTCCAAGGCCACTTTTATAATCACTGCATACGTCATCTTTGGCCTCATTTCCCTCATCTTGATAATGAGGATAATAATAGACACTTTTTTCTTGTGATGATTAGATGAGAACATCACTACAAAGTGTCTGGCACAAAATCATTCAATACAGGATAGTTGCTATTATCTAGATAAATATATCTTAGGAGTTACATCTTTTGAGACATTTTCTTTCCAAAATCCTTAATGATAATGTGCAACGGAAGAATTAAGACCAAGAAAATCAAATCTGAAGAAGCAGTGAAATTATGAACTCACTATTATGACCCACATTACAGAGATTAATGAATTTCAAAAGAATAAGCAACAATGCAAATACAGAATAAGGAATAATTTAATAAAAGAATATAAAGAAAGACAAGATCATGATTGCCATAACTAAATAAAGTTAGAATATATGAGGGAATGGAAGCTGGCCTGTTCTTCCATTCTATATCAGTCAAACTCTTTCCATTAAAACTCTGGGTCCTTAAATGTAAGACCAGAAACCATAAAACTCTTAGAGGAAAACACAGGCAAAACGCTAGATGACATAAATCAAAGCAAGATCCTTGATAACCCACCTCCTAGAGTAACGGAAATAAAAACAAAAGTAAGCAAATGGGACCTGATTAAACTTAAAACATTTTGCACAGCCAAAGAAACTATAAGCATGGTGAAAAGACAACCCTTGGAATGAGAGAAAATAATAGCAAATGAAAAAACCGACAAAGGATTAATTTCCAAAATATAGAGCAACTCATACAACTCAATGCCAGAGAAACAAATAACCCAGCCAAAAAGTGGGAAACAGATAACAGATATATCTCCAAAGAAGACATACAGATGGCTAACAAACACATGAAATAATGCTCAACATCACTCATTATTAGAGAAATGCAAATCAAAACTACAATGAGATATCACCTCACACCAGTCAGACAGCCATCATGAAAAAGTCTACAAAAAATAAATGTTGGTGAGGATGTGGAGAAAAGGGAACACTCTTGCACTGTTGGTGGGAATGTAAATTGATTCAGCCACTATAGAAGACAGCATGGAGATTCCTTAAAAGACTAGGAATAAAATCACCATATGACCCAGCAATCCCACTCCTAGACATATACCCTGAGGAAACCAAAATTGAAAAAGACACATGTATCCCATTGATCATTGGAGCATTATTTACAATAACTAGACTATGGAACCAACCTAGATGTCCATCGACAGATGAATGGATAAAGAAGCTGTGGTACATATATACACAATGGAATATTACTCAGCCATAAAAAGGAACACATTTGAGTCAGTTCTGATGAGGTGGATGAACCTAGAACCTATTATACAGAGTGAAGTGCATCAGAAAGATAAGTATCATATTCTAACACATATATATATGGAATCTAGAAGAATGGTACTGAAGAACTTATTTACAGGGCAGCAGTGGAGAAACAGACATACAGAATAGACTTACAGATATATGGAGAGGTGAGGAGAGGGTGAGATGTATGGAAAGAGTAACATGGAAACTTATGTTAACATATGTAAAATAGATAGCCAATGGGCATTTGCTGTATGGCTCAGGAAACTCGAACTGGGGCTCTTTATCAACCTAGAGGAGTGGGGTGAGGAGGGAGATAGGAGGGAGGTTGAAAAGAGAGAGGATATATGTATGACTATGGCTGATTCATGTTGAGGTTTGACAGAGAACAGCAAAATTCTGTAAAGCAATTACCCTTCAGTAAAAAATAAATAAATAAATAAATAAGAAAAAGGAGAATTTAAACATCTGGAAAAAAACAACAAAAAAAAAAACAAAACCTCTGGGTCCCATTTGGGCTGCCTTTGTTTAAAAGGATGACGTGAAACTAGAAAAGCTTTTAGGATGAATGATAATAATGGAACAAAATCTTTAAAAAAAGTGATAGAAATAATTTAACTCATATGACTTAGCATACAGCTAAGTATGAAGCTACATAATTACTTATGTGATTTATACAAGATCCTTAAATTCGCCTTTTTTCTCCTGAATATATAAATGAGTATTTTCCAAATCAGAGAACAGAAATTTAAAAAGGAAGAAACGAAAAGAAGGGAACTGCAAAAGCTCAAATTAAAACAAGAATGATTTTGGTTAAAATGAGAAAAGAGCTCAATGTATAATAAAATCATGAGAAGAGATGGGCTGAGGTTATTGCTTGCAGTCTATTACTTCTGCATTTTTCAGCATGTTAACAAAGAAACTACTATTTATCCTCAATTGTTTGTATATAGCCTTTTTGAAAGGCCAGAAACTATAATGATGAATCTCTAAATTTAATCATTAAGGGTTCAGACAAATCATTTAATTATTTCAAATTCATTAGTCATAGAAGAACCAATTAATTGTGTGCTGGGTGTAGAGTTGTGTTATACAATAGCTAAGCTAGAGCAGAAACTGAAATCCTAATTAACTGAGTTATGTGCAATTATCAGATAGTGATAATAGCCAATGTTTTCTGAGCACCTATCCTTGTCAAAGATTATGGTAAGCCATTTAACACATGGTTTTCATTCACTCCTCACAATAAATTTGAGTCAACCAGTATTAATCCTTCCAGTAAGACCCCAGATCATTTCCTGGGTCAGGAAGATCCCCTTGAGAAGGGATAGACTACCCACTCCAGTAATCTTGGGCTTCCCTAGAGACTCAGACGGTAAGGAACCCACCTGCAATGCGGGAGACCTGGGTTCAATCCCTGGGTTGGGAATCAGCTACAACGTCCAGTATTCTTGCCAGGAGAATTTCACGGAAAGAGGGGCCTGAGAGCCTACAGTGCATGTGGTCACAAGGAGTTGGACATGACTGAGACACTTTCAGTTTAAAGGGTTATGCTGCTGCTGCTGCTAAGTCGCTTCAGTTGTGTCCAACTCTGTGCGACCCCATAGACGGCAGCCTACCAGGCTCCTCCATCCATGGAATTTTCCAGGCAAGAGTACTGGAGTGGGGTGCCATTGCCTTCTCTTTAAAGGGTTACAGAAGAGTTTTACAGACCTATACTGATGAGCTGAGACGTGGACCCAAGCCCAAGCAGAAACCCAGAGTCAAGGTCTTAACGTTAAACCATGCTGATTTTCAGCCTAACTTAGCCCACTGGTTTTGACACGACTTTTAGCACAAGAGCAGAATGGNAGTGAAGGGAAAAAGAATGAGAGGAGGGAGGGTAGAAATGTCTAGATGTGGTTATAAAAATAATTTGTGTCAGAAGACAAATCTGATCTCCAAGGCCACTTTTATAATCACTGCATACGTCATCTTTGGCCTCATTTCCCTCATCTTGATAATGAGGATAATAATAGACACTTTTTTCTTGTGATGATTAGATGAGAACATCACTACAAAGTGTCTGGCACAAAATCATTCAATACAGGATAGTTGCTATTATCTAGATAAATATATCTTAGGAGTTACATCTTTTGAGACATTTTCTTTCCAAAATCCTTAATGATAATGTGCAACGGAAGAATTAAGACCAAGAAAATCAAATCTGAAGAAGCAGTGAAATTATCAACTCACTATTATGACCCACATTACAGAGATTAATGAATTTCAAAAGAATAAGCAACAATGCAAATACAGAATAAGGAATAATTTAATAAAAGAATATAAAGAAAGACAAGATCATGATTGCCATAACTAAATAAAGTTAGAATATATGAGGGAATGGAAGCTGGCCTGTTCTTCCATTCTATATCAGTCAAACTCTTTCCATTAAAACTCTGGGTCCTTAAATGTAAGACCAGAAACCATAAAACTCTTAGAGGAAAACACAGGCAAAACGCTAGATGACATAAATCAAAGCAAGATCCTTGATAACCCACCTCCTAGAGTAACGGAAATAAAAACAAAAGTAAGCAAATGGGACCTGATTAAACTTAAAACATTTTGCACAGCCAAAGAAACTATAAGCATGGTGAAAAGACAACCCTTGGAATGAGAGAAAATAATAGCAAATGAAAAAACCGACAAAGGATTAATTTCCAAAATATAGAGCAACTCATACAACTCAATGCCAGAGAAACAAATAACCCAGCCAAAAAGTGGGAAACAGATAACAGATATATCTCCAAAGAAGACATACAGATGGCTAACAAACACATGAAATAATGCTCAACATCACTCATTATTAGAGAAATGCAAATCAAAACTACAATGAGATATCACCTCACACCAGTCAGACAGCCATCATCAAAAAGTCTACAAAAAATAAATGTTGGTGAGGATGTGGAGAAAAGGGAACACTCTTGCACTGTTGGTGGGAATGTAAATTGATTCAGCCACTATAGAAGACAGCATGGAGATTCCTTAAAAGACTAGGAATAAAATCACCATATGACCCAGCAATCCCACTCCTAGACATATACCCTGAGGAAACCAAAATTGAAAAAGACACATGTATCCCATTGATCATTGGAGCATTATTTACAATAACTAGACTATGGAACCAACCTAGATGTCCATCGACAGATGAATGGATAAAGAAGCTGTGGTACATATATACACAATGGAATATTACTCAGCCATAAAAAGGAACACATTTGAGTCAGTTCTGATGAGGTGGATGAACCTAGAACCTATTATACAGAGTGAAGTGCATCAGAAAGATAAGTATCATATTCTAACACATATATATATGGAATCTAGAAGAATGGTACTGAAGAACTTATTTACAGGGCAGCAGTGGAGAAACAGACATACAGAATAGACTTACAGATATATGGAGAGGTGAGGAGAGGGTGAGATGTATGGAAAGAGTAACATGGAAACTTATGTTAACATATGTAAAATAGATAGCCAATGGGCATTTGCTGTATGGCTCAGGAAACTCGAACTGGGGCTCTTTATCAACCTAGAGGAGTGGGGTGAGGAGGGAGATAGGAGGGAGGTTGAAAAGAGAGAGGATATATGTATGACTATGGCTGATTCATGTTGAGGTTTGACAGAGAACAGCAAAATTCTGTAAAGCAATTACCCTTCAGTAAAAAATAAATAAATAAGAAAAAGGAGAATTTAAACATCTGGAAAAAAACAACAAAAAAAAACAAAACCTCTGGCTCCCATTTGGGCTGCCTTTGTTTAAAAGGATGACGTGAAACTAGAAAAGCTTTTAGGATGAATGATAATAATGGAACAAAATCTTTAAAAAAAGTGATAGAAATAATTTAACTCATATGACTTAGCATACAGCTAAGTATGAAGCTACATAATTACTTTTGTGATTTATACAAGATCCTTAAATTCACCTTTTTTCTCCTGAATATATAAATGAGTATTTTCCAAATCAGAGAACAGAAATTTAAAAAGGAAGAAACGAAAAGAAGGGAAGTGCAAAAGCTCAAATTAAAACAAGAATGATTTTGGTTAAAATGAGAAAAGAGCTCAATGTATAATAAAATCATGAGAAGAGATGGGCTGAGGTTATTGCTTGCAGTCTATTACTTCTGCATTTTTCAACATGTTAACAAAGAAACTACTATTTATCCTCAATTGTTTGTATATAGCCTTTTTGAAAGGCCAGAAACTATAATGATGAATCTCTAAATTTAATCATTAAGGGTTCAGACAAATCATTTAATTATTTCAAATTCATTAGTCATAGAAGAACCAATTAATTGTGTGCTGGGTGTAGAGTTGTGTTATACAATAGCTAAGCTAGAGCAGAAACTGAAATCCTAATTAACTGAGTTATGTGCAATTATCAGATAGTGATAATAGCCAATGTTTTCTGAGCACCTATCCTTGTCAAAGATTATGGTAAGCCATTTAACACATGGTTTTCATTCACTCCTCACAATAAATTTGAGTCAACCAGTATTAATCCTTCCAGTAAGACCCCAGATCAATTCCTGGGTCAGGAAGATCCCCTTGAGAAGGGATAGACTACCCACTCCAGTAATCTTGGGCTTCCCTAGAGACTCAGACGGTAAGGAACCCACCTGCAATGCGGGAGACCTGGGTTCAATCCCTGGGTTGGGAATCAGCTACAACGTCCAGTATTCTTGCCAGGAGAATTTCACGGAAAGAGGGGCCTGAGAGCCTACAGTGCATGTGGTCACAAGGAGTTGGACATGACTGAGACACTTTCAGTTTAAAGGGTTATGCTGCTGCTGCTGCTAAGTCGCTTCAGTTGTGTCCAACTCTGTGCGACCCCATAGACGGCAGCCTACCAGGCTCCTCCATCCATGGAATTTTCCAGGCAAGAGTACTGGAGTGGGGTGCCATTGCCTTCTCTTTAAAGGGTTACAGAAGAGTTTTACAGACCTATACTGATGAGCTGAGACGTAGACCCAAGCCCAAGCAGAAACCCAGAGTCAAGGTCTTAACGTTAAACCATGCTGATTTTCAGCCTAACTTAGCCCACTGGTTTTGACACGACTTTTAGCACAAGAGCAGAATGGACATTTGCAATATGTAACAGTGAGTTGTATGATTTTTTTTTCTTCTTTTCAAATAGTGTCAACTGAAAAATTAGTCAAGATCTGAAAGTAGAGACTTATTTTATTTGGTGGGAATGTTAAGAACTCCAAGCCCCAGAGGCAGTATCTCAGTAGTCCTGAGAAAATTGCTCCAAAGAGGCAAGAGAGGGAGTCAGGCTACATACAAGTCTGCAACAAAGTGGGCAGGCAGTCTGAGCATAAAAGATGCTAACAATAAAGTAGTAAGGAAAATCAGATATCAAGCTAAGGGCTTTAGCCTTTTACTGGGAAAGGGAAGATGCAAGTCTGTGGGCTCACCCAATTCAGTCTTTTCATATGCAGCCCAGCTATCTGGGGCCCAGTACTATCTAGATTGTTCGCATCCTTAATTCCTTGTTCACCATAAAGGGTCTGATGTGATGGATGGCAGCTATTTTCATCCACCACCCCCCAGCTCCTCAGCACTCACTGTGGGTGGGGGTTGGGGTGGAGGGCCTCTGCTGGATGGTAGGCAGGCATTGTGTTCACTTTTGGGAGTTAGAAGTTCCCACATTTGGAGGCTAGAAATCGCTGATGGCTGTGACATTTCTTGCCCACTAATATGGCAAGAAATATTTCATTTTGCAATAATCATGATTTTTGCTCAGGAATCTAATACTCTGAAATGACAAACAGAAATAATTGAGGATCTTATAATGACAAACAGAAATAATTGAGGATCTTATTTTTTATTTCATTTTCACTTACCTATTTTCATATGATGCTCTCTGTTATTTACAAATCGACTGGAACACAACAACTAATAAAAGTTTTTTTGACTTAAATTCTCATCAAATTAAAAAAAATTGTATGTAAACTTAAACGTTGTCAAGTTCAGTGTGCTTTTCATTATGATGGCATTGTTCTACTTTAAGAATAAAAATGAAAACAAAACAACTTACTCTTTCACTTAGAGAGAAAGAAAAAGAACAATCATTCTATATATGGTCAGTTTTGAGAAGCAGTGTGTTTTTCTTTTTCTTTTTAATTAGAGGAAACTTGTTTTACAGTGTTGTGAGAAATATCATGTTTTTTAATCTTAAAATAGAGAACTTTTTTTTAACTGAATGATTAAACCTCATTCAGAACTACCAAGTCTGAATATGAACTGTCAGACATCCAGGATATATATTCTCATCTGAAATTCCTGACCTGAACCATATATCACAATTGCACACTGAAAGTTTTCATTTTCAGCTTTTCGGTGGCAACATCATCACACTTGTAGCAGATTTTCATATACATCATGATGAAGAGAAAAAAACTAGGAAGAGAAAAAAACTATAGACTTTTTATAGTTTTCTTATTGTGCTCTCTCTCCATGCTACATTGAGCAGTTCTGCATCCTTAAAAAATAATGAAAGACCCACTATCAGAAAAGACAGAGCAGAACTCCAGTGGGTTTTCAGAATTAAACCTAATATGCTTTTCCAAAAGAAAAAAATACTTTAAATTAAAGCTGTTCCATATTTAAACCACTATGTATTAGCTAATGCATTAAAAGAAGCAAGCAAAGGATAAAGTTTGAATTGACTAATACAATCAGTAAGGACATTCTACCTTTTAATTTTATTTTAAAATTAAAATTATATATCTATATTTAAGATGTACAACATGATCATTTACCATACATGTACACAGTGAAATGATCACTACAGTCAAACTAATTAACTAATATCTTCTTACATAATTACCTTTCTAAAATGAGAATGTCTGGTGGCTCAGAAATGAAGAATTTACCTTCCAAAGCAGGAGACATTGGTTGGATTCCTGGGTATGGAAGATCCCCTGGAGAAGGAAATGGCAGCCCACTCCAGTATTTTTGCCAAGGGAAACCCCATGGACACAGGAGCCTAGTGGGCTACAATTCCTGGGATTGCAAAACAGTCAGACAGGACTGAGAAACCAAGCACAACCTGAAATTTACTCTCTTTGTAAACTGCCAATATTTAATACAGTGTTGTTAACTACAATCATCATGTGATACAGTAGATCTCTAGATATATTCGTATATACTGATTGAAATTGTATTAACAAAAAGAAAAATAAGGATGTTAGAATGATTTGTAAAAATTATTGTTTATTACATGAGGTTCTTTTTGTGTGTGTGTGAATAAGAATTGCTGGGTGCTCTATTTAAGCAGAGAAACCAAAATGAATTGATGTGACCAGAACATCTTTTACCGCTTTCTATCATGGGCCTTTGGAATAAGTGTGATTCTTCCATGTTTCATCCTGTAGCTATTTTATGTCACATAAGTACATATATTTCTTTAGTGCAAATTCACATCTACTTTCCCACTTAATCCACTCCCCTAAAGTGTTAGTTGCTGTGTCGTGTCTGACACTTTGCAACTCATGGCTCCACCAGACTCCTCTGTAAGTGGAATTCTCCAGGCAAGAATATTGGAGTGGATTGTCATTCCCTTCTCCAGGGATTGAACACAAGTCTTCTGCATTGCAGGCAGATTCTTTACCACCAGGGAAGCCCATGGTCTCCTACACAATAGGGACTTAAATAGAAATAGTGGTCCTGGCTATGACTTCTTAGAAGTGATTTAGAAGAAAGAGCACTTCATTTGACAATAACCTAGGATTTCAGTACATAATTGGATTCAGTCTTCAGAACTTGGTAAAGTCAGTAGAAGTCACACCGAAACTAAATAGTTGCTATCATTTTTTTTTAAAGAACTCCATAATTTAAATAAATATTGAATATATGAGTGTTTTGACTTTCACAATAGAAATGTAACATCTAGAAAATCTGTTTCTGTGTTAAAAGACTTAAAATCTCTGAAAATTCTATTTATAATCAATGCTACAAGATGAGATCACATGATTTTATTCTTATCACAGATTATTAACAAAGGATACCATCTCCATCTTCTAGTCTGCAGTTCAGTAAGCAAAGTGCAGGTGTGAGTATTTGCTCCAATTTGTCTTCCTGTTCTACTGATCTATACATCCAGAAATATGAATACTAGCATTTGGATGCATAGCTTTCATGCTTTGCTTACTGTTCAATGCTGTGATAGTCTCAGTTCTGCTGCTGCTGCTGCTAAGTCGCTTCAGTCGTATCCGACTCTATGTGATCCCATAGACGGCAGCCCACCAGGCTCCCCCATCCCTGGGATTCTCCAGGCATGAACACTAGAGTAGGTTGCCATTACCTTCTCCAATGTAAGAAAGTGAAAAGTGAAAGTGAAGTCGCTCAGTCGAGTCTGACTCATTTTTTTTTAAAGAACTCCATAATTTAAATAAATATTGAATATATGAGTGTTTTGACTTTCACAATAGAAATGTAACATCTAGAAAATCTGTTTCTGTGTTAAAAGACTTAAAATCTCTGAAAATTCTATTTATAATCAATGCTACAAGATGAGATCACATGATTTTATTCTTACCACAGATTATTAACAAAGGATACCATCTCCATCTTCTAGTCTGCAGTTCAGTAAGCAAAGTGCAGGTGTGAGTATTTGCTCCAATTTGTCTTCCTGTTCTACTGATCTATACATCCAGAAATATGAATACTAGCATTTGGATGCATAGCTTTCATGCTTTGCTTACTGTTCAATGCTGTGATAGTCTCAGTTCTGCTGCTGCTGCTGCTAAGTCGCTTCAGTCGTATCCGACTCTATGTGATCCCATAGACGGCAGCCCACCAGGCTCCCCCATCCCTGGGATTCTCCAGGCATGAACACTAGAGTAGGTTGCCATTACCTTCTCCAATGTAAGAAAGTGAAAAGTGAAAGTGAAGTCGCTCAGTCGAGTCTGACTCTCAGCGACCCCATGGACTGCAGCCTACCAGGCTCCTCCGTCCATGGGATTTTCCAGGCAAGAGTACTGGAGTGGGTTGCCATTGCCTTCTCCTGATAGTCACAGTAGATCTACTGAAATGACAATTTTAATTTTCATGTATCACAGGAACTCATCAGTATACACACAAGAGATCACTTTGGAACTTTGAGGGGAAGATGTGCTAAACATCTTACTTGGGCGCAGAATGGTACACTCTTCTCATATTTTCTGCTGCCAATAAACAGAAAACATCTATTGATATCCTATGAAAAAATTAAAATGTATTTATTTTGATGCAACTTGCATGGTGATATTTTCAAAAGTTTTGATGGTTTGCAACTTTTTTTTTTCAGTGTCCTTGCTTAATTTTTTATAACTGAGGAAGGAATGGGAAATTAGAGTAAGAAAATGAATGCTTATGCAAGATATAGAACCAAATCATTTTGCTGTACACCTGAAACTAACACAATATTGTAAAGCAACCATACGTTAATTTTTAAAAAGTCTATTTTGCATCTCTTTGCCATTTCAGATAGAATGCTATTATTTTTTGTGGTAGTCATTTAGTCTCACTTTTAAAAAATTAAGTCCTAATCAGTGAAAAATTCTTCTTTGTTGAATTAGATACTTTGTGCTGGCATCCTAATACAGTGTGTCTGGAAGTCCCACGCTTCTTTGAAGAAAAAAATAGGGAAAACTTAAAACTTAGGCATTTGCATTTGTTGTTTAGTCACTAAGTCATGTTCCACTCTTTGCGACCCCATGGACTGTAGTCCGCCAGCTTCCTCTGTCCATGGGATTTCCCTGGTAAGAATACTGAAGTGAGTTGCCAGTTTCTCCTCCAGGGGATCTTCCCAGCCCAGAGATTGAGCTCACATCTCCTGCATTACAGGTAGATTTTTTACCACTGAGCCGCTGAAGTGCTGGTGCACATTAAGGTCCATTTTCTATTAGAGCATAAATTCTGAACTAGAGGTGTTTACTGTTTTTATTGTAAAAAATACCTTGGAGAGGGATTTTATGTGATCAAACAACATCATGTTTTCATGCCTCTCATGCTTTCAAATCCTGAAGTAAAATCTAAAGAGAAGACATCATTATGATAAATGTCAAAGTAGCTGATGTTTCCAAAATCATTGACATCAATCAATATGCTCATGGTATTTTATAGGACCAGTTTTCAAGGACCCCTTGGTGTGGACCAAATATCTTATGGACATTTGGACAGGACCAAATGTCCTACAAGATTTTCTTTTTTTTTGAAAAACAGAAGGGATGTTCTTACTTGTATTTATACTGTACTCAGATTCTAAAACGCCCCAAATTATAACAAAGCTACATGAGCATATCTAATATATCTAAAATTAAAGATAAAAAATTAATAAGCATAAAAAGCCTATCCAGATTTATCATTCTGCTAGTCTACTGTGTATATACTAGTTGGATTATACAGGATTATACAAATAATTAATACACAAAAGAGATATAGGTGTTTATTGAAAGTTCTTCAGATAAAGTTATTTTCAGTTCTCTCAACATTATTCTGCATCTTCTTCCATTTCGCATCAGTAAACAACCAAAAATAAAAATGTTTTCTTTGCAACTGAAATTAGAGTTCAGTGACTAACATAAATATGTGTAAAGTCATACTGTCAAAATTGAAGGTATGGGCAGAACTAGAAATAATAATTAAAACTGTGAACTGATACCCAGCTGTGTGCATTTTCAAATTTATACTTAATCTTTTATTAAAGCTGTGAAATTATTCTCAATTTCTAGAAAAGGATCTTGAAGTGCATTACCATACAAGCTACATGAGGACAGTATCTTTTTTCTTCACTGTTTTCTGCTCAGAATTTACAGTGGTGCCTACATATTTCATGTGTTTTATAAATATGTGATTCGATAATTAATTTTTCATTGAATTTTATTATGTCACAGATCATTATGGTCCATCCTGACTTTCCCCGTGGAAAGAGATCACTTGCCCCCAACCCAGTATGAAACATTTTTATAATTTTGTTTTGATATTCTGTTTGAATTTTTCACAATATGCTCTGACTTCTCTGAAGCCCCAATAATGAGAGAGAGTTTGATTTGAATCCCAGTTTTGCCCCTTCTAATCCATGTCAGTTGAATACATGTCCAAGTTAGTATTCTTTATAATATTTCAGAGTATACTGTGAATTTGCTGAATTCTTTGAAACTAAACTGGACTTCCTTTGAAGATTTCCTTTAACTAATGTATAATTTGCAGTCAAAGAAGAGAGAAAAATGATACTTTCACTAAGTACGTTAAGATGTCAGCAACAAAAGAAAACTATAGTCTGTTCAATAAAAATTTACATTTTAAACTTTAGGAGGGAAAAATCAAATTTAGTTTCTTTTCCCAGAATATTTTAAAGATAAATAAAATGATGATGATATAGTAGATATTTTTGATGAGTCTGCTAAAATAGCCTGTTAATAATATGACTACCACACTGTACATTTTTATAAAAGAAATATACTTCCATGTTATCCAAGTAGTAACTGGGGTTTAAATAAGTAGTCTTTAATAAACTGTATTAATAAGTAACCACTTAATTCTCTATTCTAGATCAATTTCATAAAGATTATTCTCATTTTGCTTAACTCATTGGGAAACATTGCTAAAGTGAGACACAGAAGTGAATATTTGGCAAATAAATATTGAAATCTGTGCATGATTCATTATAATTTTATAAGTATTATTATTTCCTGATGCTGACCAAGCTACTACTTGCCCTATAAAGAGGTGCCAAAAGAAGATATGGTCCCTGTTTTACTGAGTTTGATGTTCACTGTGGGTGGGGGAGAAAAAGGCAGTCAATTAAATCAGTGAATCAGTGAAGCTCCGGTTTACTAGGTGTGATAGCCTCATATCGCTTGGCTTTGGGTATGATGGGGAACAAAGAAGGGTATTCTGGAACTTCTAAATCTGTATAAGTGAAAACAGGAAGAAGTCCAAAGGACACAATTTTGGCAGGCACTTAAACATAAAATAGAAAAAGAAGTTAACTGTTGGCTTCTAAACATCAAGGTTAACTTTAGTAGCTGCCACAGATGATGTTAGTAACTAGGCATATTTAGAGACTCTGGTTGAAGATTCAGTAAGCATGAACTGTTGGTCAGACTCAAGTGGGGCATAGTTGAATGTGGGACATTTAATGTGGGACATTTAAAGTGATCAGGGAAAGGATGTCATGGACCCTTCATAAGTTTGATTTTACTTTTGCATGTTTTCCTTAAAAAAGGATAAGATTATATCCAATGAACGAAGTTGATAATTCTCTTCGCCTTCACCACAGATAATTTGTACACGTGTTTTAGAATTTTAGTCAGTGTATCACTTTCCTGAGGTTTTAGTTAAACGTGCTTTCTTAGTACCAGAGATAATAAAGACTTGTGAAGTGTTTTTCCTCTTTGTGTCATGAGTAATTGGGCTAATTCATTAGCTTTGGAGCCCTCCAGGAAGAAAAATACTTCATAGAACAATGATTGCTTTAAAAAGCATGAGAAGAAGCAGATGAATGCATGAGCAGTGAAGGATCTTTCCCTTAGAGCCATGTTCATCCTCCATTTAAAATAATTGTTTAAACCTAAAAGTGTTGAATTGCACCCTTAGCATTGTGAAATGTTTCGCTGCTTTGCTTATGGTGCTTCATCAAAATGATGCATAGAAAGGTAAAGGGTATTTATAGATTACTGCGAAAGCAAATCTATAAGATTAACTAGGGCTGGCTCTGTGTGTTAGATACTACTTACATTTTCACTTCATAGATACTCAACTAAGTTGTGGCACAAAATTAAATACAGAATTTTCCAGAGGCCCTTCCTAAAGATACCCTTAATACTGGGGCAGGGGGAAAGGTTAGGATTTTGGAGGATGGCGAGCTTCTAAAGCANACTGTGTATATACTAGTTGGATTATACAGGATTATACAAATAATTAATACACAAAAGAGATATAGGTGTTTATTGAAAGTTCTTCAGATAAAGTTATTTTCAGTTCTCTCAACATTATTCTGCATCTTCTTCCATTTCGCATCAGTAAACAACCAAAAATAAAAATGTTTTCTTTGCAACTGAAATTAGAGTTCAGTGACTAACATAAATATGTGTAAAGTCATACTGTCAAAATTGAAGGTATGGGCAGAACTAGAAATAATAATTAAAACTATGAACTGATACCCAGCTGTGTGCATTTTCAAATTTATACTTAATCTTTTATTAAGGCTGTGAAATTATTCTCAATTTCTAGAAAAGGATCTTGAAGTGCATTACCATACAAGCTACATGAGGACAGTATCTTTTTTCTTCACTGTTTTCTGCTCAGAATTTACAGTGGTGCCTACATATTTCATGTGTTTTATAAATATGTGATTCGATAATTAATTTTTCATTGAATTTTATTATGTCACAGATCATTATGGTCCATCCTGACTTTCCCCGTGGAAAGAGATCACTTGCCCCCAACCCAGTATGAAACATTTTTATAATTTTGTTTTGATATTCTGTTTGAATTTTTCACAATATGCTCTGACTTCTCTGAAGCCCCAATAATGAGAGAGAGTTTGATTTGAATCCCAGTTTTGCCCCTTCTAATCCATGTCAGTTGAATACATGTCCAAGTTAGTATTCTTTATAATATTTCAGAGTATACTGTGAATTTGCTGAATTCTTTGAAACTAAACTGGACTTCCTTTGAAGATTTCCTTTAACTAATGTATAATTTGCAGTCAAAGAAGAGAGAAAAATGATACTTTCACTAAGTACGTTAAGATGTCAGCAACAAAAGAAAACTATAGTCTGTTCAATAAAAATTTACATTTTAAACTTTAGGAAGGAAAAATCAAATTTAGTTTCTTTTCCCAGAATATTTTAAAGATAAATAAAATGATGATGATATAGTAGATATTTTTGATGAGTCTGCTAAAATAGCCTGTTAATAATATGACTACCACACTGTACATTTTTATAAAAGAAATATACTTCCATGTTATCCAAGTAGTAACTGGGGTTTAAATAAGTAGTCTTTAATAAACTGTATTAATAAGTAACCACTTAATTCTCTATTCTAGATCAATTTCATAAAGATTATTCTCATTTTGCTTAACTCATTGGGAAACATTGCTAAAGTGAGACACAGAAGTGAATATTTGGCAAATAAATATTGAAATCTGTGCATGATTCATTATAATTTTATAAGTATTATTATTTCCTGATGCTGACCAAGCTACTACTTGCCCTATAAAGAGGTGCCAAAAGAAGATATGGTCCCTGCTTTACTGAGTTTGATGTTCACTGTGGGTGGGGGAGAAAAAGGCAGTCAATTAAATCAGTGAACCAGTGAAGCTCCGGTTTACTAGGTGTGATAGCCTCATATCGCTTGGCTTTGGGTATGATGGGGAACAAAGAAGGGTATTCTGGAACTTCTAAATCTGTATAAGTGAAAACAGGAAGAAGTCCAAAGGACACAATTTTGGCAGGCACTTAAACATAAAATAGAAAAAGAAGTTAACTGTTGGCTTCTAAACATCAAGGTTAACTTTAGTAGCTGCCACAGATGATGTTAGTAACTAGGCATATTTAGAGACTCTGGTTGAAGATTCAGTAAGCATGAACTGTTGGTCAGACTCAAGTGGGGCATAGTTGAATGTGGGACATTGAATGTGGGACATTTAAAGTGATCAGGGAAAGGATGTCATGGACCCTTCATAACTTTGATTTTACTTTTGCATGTTTTCCTTAAAAAAGGATAAGATTATAGCCAATGAACGAAGTTGATAATTCTCTTCGCCTTCACCACAGATAATTTGTACACGTGTTTTAGAATTTTAGTCAGCGTATCACTTTCCTGAGGTTTTAGTTAAACGTGCTTTCTTAGTACCAGAGATAATAAAGACTTGTGAAGTGTTTTTCCTCTTTGTGTCATGAGTAATTGGGCTAATTCATTAGCTTTGGAGCCTTCCAGGAAGAAAAATACTTCATAGAACAATGATTGCTTTAAAAAGCATGAGAAGAAGCAGATGAATGCATGAGCAGTGAAGGATCTTTCCCTTAGAGCCATGTTCATCCTCCATTTAAAATAATTGTTTAAACTTAAAAGTGTTGAATTGCACCCTTAGCATTGTGAAATGTTTCGCTGCTTTGCTTATGGTGCTTCATCAAAATGATGCATAGAAAGGTAAAGGGTATTTATAGATTACTGCGAAAGCAAATCTATAAGATTAACTAGGGCTGGCTCTGTGTGTTAGATACTACTTACATTTTCACTTCATAGATACTCAACTAAGTTGTGGCACAAAATTAAATACAGAATTTTCCAGAGGCCCTTCCTAAAGATACCCTTAATACTGGGGCAGGGGGAAAGGTTAGGATTTTGGAGGATGGCGAGCTTCTAAAGCAAAGAGAAAAAGAAACAAATAGCAATATCATTTACACTTCCATAGTTACTGCCTCTCCCTGGCTTCCACTAACATAAGGCTCAGGCTACACTTTCCCATACCCTGACCCCAGTCTGTCATCCATGTCATTTTTATGGCTCTTGTTGTTTAAATTGTAATGACCCTATCTTTTGCCCGAACCCATTCTTTGGAAATTAACCTAATAAAATTCCGTTATGTGTGTAGCAATCATAGAAGGGTAACTGTTAAAATTATGCTACATTGGGTCGGGGTTTCGTACGTAGCAGAGCAGCTTCCTCGCTGCGATCTATTGAAAGTCAGCCCTCGACACAAGGGCTTGTTTTAATAAATAAAAAAAAAAAATTATGCTACAACTGCTACAACTGTTAACCCTCTCCCCACTGTGATCACTGCTTTATCTCTGAGAAGGAAATGTAACATCCTTTCCAGAACTGTCTGTTCCTCATTTTCTGCAATGACCCTGTTTTAAAAAAAAAAAAAATTAAACAGCAAGGAGAAATAAGTGAGGAAGAGGAATACTGGGGAAAGAAGTAAGGTTAAAAGCTTGTTCTTGACTATTTAACTGTAATGTCATTGGTCAAATGTGTTGTTTAATAGACACCAACAAACACTCTAATAATAAAAAAGAGTCATTTACTTTTTGACAAAAGGCTATCATCAGGGCATATCTATGAAATCTGAGGAATCTCTAATAATCATACAATGGAAGTGAATAATCAGTACCTGGGGAAGATATGATGACTGGGGCATCCACATTGTCCTCTCCAAATGGTTTCTGAATCTAGTCTTCCCAATAGGATGTGGCAACATGATGCATTTGATCATAACTATAATGTAGCTTGTGAATAGTTTAGTCTCCAAGGTTGTAACAACAATTTCTCTGGTAGTATTAGCCATGGGATTTTCCAGGCAATAGTCCTGGAGTGGATTGCCATTTTCTTCTCCAGGGGATCTTCCTGACCCAGGGATCGAACCTGGGTCTCCCACATTGTAGACAGACGCTTTACCATCTGAGCCACCAGGGAAGTCCCCTAGTATTAGACAACAGTACTCTAATTACATGTATAATTCCTCAGAAAAATAAAAACTATGGTTTTGGATCTTACAAGCTCAATAAAGGATGTCTGTTTAAAAAAAAAGTGAAATTAAAGTACAAATTATATTGCTCTCTGCTCAATAAATATTATAGTTTACAGTGAATTGCAAAGAAAGGTTTATTATTTATCCATAATTATTTAGATTTTATTTTTTATATATTTTAATATAAATTTATTTATTTTAATTGGTGGTTAATTACTCTCGAATATTGTATTGGTTTTGCCATACATCAACATGAATCTGCCACAGGTATACACGTGTTCCCCATTCTGAACCCCTCTCCTTCCTCCGTCCCCGTACAATCCCTCTACAATAGATTTAAGTTTGGAATTGGAAAGAATAAATAACTTTTCAACTAGATTAACTTTACAGCTAGCAACTTTTTAAATGAGAAATTGATAGAGTAGAATGTTTCTAAGGAAGAGATCATATCTATAAGGGGAGTACTTGCTGCCTGAATATTTCACTAAAGCTTTAGTTCTCAAGAGGACACATCATCTTTATAATCAGCTCATTTTGATTACATCAATAACATTCTACTGTTAGGTGACTAGCATAAGACATCAGCAGTTATGACTTGAATTGCAATGTGTGGACAGTAAAAATTGTTTTATTTAAAAAATATACTAATGTATTTTTTTCTATTAAAATGTACTTAACATTTTTATCAGTAGGCAAAAAGATTATAGAACTGAGCAACTCAATTCCTGAAGCATTTCCATTGCTCCTGATAATTAATTTGAGAAGCAAAGTCTTATCATATACTAGCATCTGTCCAATATCCTTGTATTGGGTAAATTAAATTCTGACTGATTCATGAAATAAATGAGAAGGAACATTGATTCAGCTTTTCACTGTCTGTTTAAATCATATGACCTAAGACTTTTTTGAGGAAACTTCACAAAGTGAAAATACATTAAGAAATATTTTAAACAAAAATATTTATAACTAGCATTCTTACTGTACCTAAGCTCTCTTTCCCATACTTCAAAGGTCCATACTTAAAGATACTTTAACAAGGTCAGAGTTACTATTGTATAAAATTATGAAGCAGTTATGTACTGAAAGGGCTTCCTAGGTGGCTCAGTGGTAAATAATCAGCCTTCCGATACAGGAGACGTGGGTTCTTATCCTTGCATCAGGAAGATCCCCTGGAGGAGGAAATTGAAGCTACTCTAGTATTCTTGCCTGGAGAATCCCATAGACAGAGGAGTCTGGCAGGCTACAGCCCATGGGGTCACAAAGAGTCAGACACCACTACTCCACCGAGCATGGATGCATGTATTGAAAACCAAGACCATTGAAAATGGAAAGATTAGGTGATACATCAATTAAGATAATGTTATCGCATATGACTTATTTGCCTGAAAGTACTAGTAACCAGGATTCTGATTTGGAACTAAATTGTCCCTCTAAACGTGCTAACCTGGTAAACTGAGTCCCATTACCAACTTCTGCAATACAATGTACAATCAAATAATCTTTCATTTAACCTAACTTCATAGCTTGATTTATGATGATGTAATTGATGCAATTGTTGAGTACTGATTACTTTCACAACTGTTTAAGTGAATTAACACATATTCATTTATTCACAAAACTTCAATAAATTATAATTATTATTTTTTCATATTATCTTCAGATTATAATGTGGGTGAACAATAAAGGTTTTTCTTTTTTTTTTTNTGGGTCTCCCACATTGTAGACAGACGCTTTACCATCTGAGCCACCAGGGAAGTCCCCTAGTATTAGACAACAGTACTCTAATTACATGTATAATTCCTCAGAAAAATAAAAACTATGGTTTTGGATCTTACAAGCTCAATAAAGGATGTCTGTTTAAAAAAAAAGTGAAATTAAAGTACAAATTATATTGCTCTCTGCTCAATAAATATTATAGTTTACAGTGAATTGCAAAGAAAGGTTTATTATTTATCCATAATTATTTAGATTTTATTTTTTATATATTTTAATATAAATTTATTTATTTTAATTGGTGGTTAATTACTCTCGAATATTGTATTGGTTTTGCCATACATCAACATGAATCTGCCACAGGTATACACGTGTTCCCCATTCTGAACCCCTCTCCTTCCTCCGTCCCCGTACAATCCCTCTACAATAGATTTAAGTTTGGAATTGGAAAGAATAAATAACTTTTCAACTAGATTAACTTTACAGCTAGCAACTTTTTAAATGAGAAATTGATAGAGTAGAATGTTTCTAAGGAAGAGATCATATCTATAAGGGGAGTACTTGCTGCCTGAATATTTCACTAAAGCTTTAGTTCTCAAGAGGACACATCATCTTTATAATCAGCTCATTTTGATTACATCAATAACATTCTACTGTTAGGTGACTAGCATAAGACATCAGCAGTTATGACTTGAATTGCAATGTGTGGACAGTAAAAATTGTTTTATTTAAAAAATATACTAATGTATTTTTTTCTATTAAAATGTACTTAACATTTTTATCAGTAGGCAAAAAGATTATAGAACTGAGCAACTCAATTCCTGAAGCATTTCCATTGCTCCTGATAATTAATTTGAGAAGCAAAGTCTTATCATATACTAGCATCTGTCCAATATCCTTGTATTGGGTAAATTAAATTCTGACTGATTCATGAAATAAATGAGAAGGAACGTTGATTCAGCTTTTCACTGTCTGTTTGAATCATATGACCTAAGACTTTTTTGAGGAAACTTCACAAAGTGAAAATACATTAAGAAATATTTTAAACAAAAATATTTATAACTAGCATTCTTACTGTACCTAAGCTCTCTTTCCCATACTTCAAAGGTCCATACTTAAAGATACTTTAACAAGGTCAGAGTTACTATTGTATAAAATTATGAAGCAGTTATGTACTGAAAGGGCTTCCTAGGTGGCTCAGTGGTAAATAATCCGCCTTCCGATACAGGAGACGTGGGTTCTTATCCTTGCATCAGGAAGATCCCCTGGAGGAGGAAATTGAAGCTACTCTAGTATTCTTGCCTGGAGAATCCCATAGACAGAGGAGTCTGGCAGGCTACAGCCCATGGGGTCACAAAGAGTCAGACACCACTACTCCACCGAGCATGGATGCATGTATTGAAAACCAAGACCATTGAAAATGGAAAGATTAGGTGATACATCAATTAAGATAATGTTATCGCATATGACTTATTTGCCTGAAAGTACTAGTAACCAGGATTCTGATTTGGAACTAAATTGTCCCTCTAAACGTGCTAACCTGGTAAACTGAGTCCCATTACCAACTTCTGCAATACAATGTACAATCAAATAATCTTTCATTTAACCTAACTTCATAGCTTGATTTATGATGATGTAATTGATGCAATTGTTGAGTACTGATTACTTTCACAACTGTTTAAGTGAATTAACACATATTCATTTATTCACAAAACTTCAATAAATTATAATTATTATTTTTTCATATTATCTTCAGATTATAATGTGGGTGAACAATAAAGGTTTTTCTTTTTTTTTTTCACTTTTTTTTTTCATTTCTTACATGATAGTATACATATTTCAATGCTTTTCTCCCAAATCATCCCACCCTCTTCTTCTCCCTCTCCCTCAGAGTCCAAAAGTCCACTCTACACATCTGTGTCTCTTTTGCTGTCTTGCATACAGGGTCCTCATTACATGGAGGTAGTACCAGTCCATATTGTATGGGCTGGTGGACCAGCCATACTGTATTTTCATTTCTCATTATGAATGATTAGATTGGCATTCTAGTTTACATTGTAAATCCCAATGAATTTAGTTAGTAAGAGCTCTTCTCTTCCAGCTCACCCTTATTCCCTTTAACAATTATCAAGAGTCTGAACTTGTGAATTTTTGTTCATGCCAAACTGTGATTCATACCAGAATAATGTGACCTTGAGTTATCTTTACTGAGCAACCATCCCTCTTCCCTCACTGATAGATCTATTAGGTCTCCCTCTGAAGCATTTTCACTTCTCAAACACAGCCTAACACAGTTCTTCTTTCTTTCTTTCTTTCTTTTTTCAGGCAAGGCTTTATTGGGGCCCCTGCTGCAGCAGGGAGGAGCAAGAACAAAGAACAGTTTCCCTTGTTTGCTCTTTCTGGGGTGGCAGGGTAGGTTGTTCCTTATACGGGGTGAGGCCAGGAATGTGTCCAGGGATCAGGCCAGAAGTTTGGCTTGGGTGTTTTGCCCACACTTTAAGTGGTGTTGTGTGCAGAGGCATAAGCAGTACCCTATTTTTGCTCCTGACCCCCTGCCTCTTCAAAAGTGGCAGCTGGATTTTTTAGGCATTTTGTATCTTTTGTCCAGAATTTGCCCTAACTGTGCATGCATGCAGTTAATTTTAGTCCCATAGAGTTTCTTTGTATTTTGTTGCTCTAGGAGAGGTTGTGTAGCAAGGGGTCCCAGGTCCCAGCCTGTCTCATTCCCCTCTGAGAAACTATACCCTTCTTCCTAAGGGGCAAGGTGCTGAAGGTCCCTTCTTTGGGACTTCTTCCTTCTGGACAAGGGTCACGGACCCGCTACCCTAGAGGTGTAGAAGTCCCTTGCTCACTGTTCCAAGGACCTGTAGGGACCCAGGATCATTTTCTACTCAAATGGGCTGAATGCCTTGAACCGTCATGAGCTTTACTTCAAACTGTTAGAGCCTAAAAGATACAAACTTAACCAAAAAGTTAAGCAAGAGTTTAAAAGGAGAAGAAACAACAACAACCTTGTTTCTTGATGAAACCCACATTTCAACATGTCTCCAATTAAAAGGATAAATGACAGCACTACGAGGAAAGCTTGCTGTGGTTCAATTGCCAAGTCATGTCCAATTCTAAGACCATGTATCCCTCAACTCTTTCTTGTGGTCATATTAGCCCTTCAGTTCAGTTGCTAAGTCGTGTCCAACTCTTTGCAACCCCATGAATCGCAGCACGCCAGACCTCCCTGTCCATCACCATCTCCCGGAGTTCACTCAGACTCGCGTCCATCGAGTCCGTGCTGCCATCCAGCCATCTCATTCTCTGTCACCCACTTCTCCTCCTGCCCCTAATCCCTCCCAGCAAAAGTTAGGACCAATCTAGATAGCATACTGAAAAGCATAGATATTACTTTGTCGACTAAGGTCCGTCTAGTCAAGGCTATGGTTTTTCCAGTGGTCATGTACGTATGTGAAAGATGGACTATAAAGAAAGCTGAGTGCAGAAGAATTGATGCTTTTGAACTGTGGTGTTGGAGAAGACTCTGGAGAGTCCCTTGGACTGCAAGGAGATCCAACCAGTCCATTCTGAAGATCAGCCCTGGGATTTCTTTGGAAGGAATGATGCTAAAGCTGAAACTCCGTTACTTTGGCCACCTCATGCAAAGAGTTAGCAATTTATTATTCATGACCTTATAAAAATTCATCATCACCCAGGGAGTCTTCTCTTCAGTAGGAGTCTTCTCTTCAGTATCTTCAGAACCTCAGATTTGTGTGTTTCCCCTGAACACAAAAACAGAATTATCACCAGATGCACTGCCAGAGAATTCTTCAGAGTGATTATGATATTCAATCATAGTCACAAATGCTCTTTCCTTTCATTCCCTAATTCTGCTCCCCTTCTGGCTGGTAACAGTACTATTACCAAACATTTCCTTTCACTATTGAATTTAAAAATGGAATAACTGTTATGTAAGTTTTAAATGTTGATATTATTCCATTGAAATTTTGACAGCTGTACTTCCCAGGACTTTACCTTCTAATAATACACATTACAATTTCAAAGTTCTCCCATGTGAATTCTCCAAAATTAAAGATTCATATAAGAGGATTCTATTTTAAAGTTTGAGCTGTTAACTTTTTAACTAAATTGATTAATTGGAAAATATTTTTGTTCAATTCATATAGTAAATGTTATTACTATTATCATCACTGTTTCAAGTTTGGAGAAAAATAGGAAGTACTCCTCATGTCTGTGCTACTCCTAAAATTTGGTGGAACTATAAGCATGCTTCATGATATGTGCAAATTAAAAGATGACTCTGCTTTCAGCTCACAGAGGTGAAAGTGAAAGTGTTAGTCACTCAGTTGTTTCTTTGTGACCCCATGGACTGTAGCCCCCCAGATTACTCTGTCCATGGAATTACCCAATCAAGAATACTGGAGTGGGTTTCCATTCCCTTCTCCAGGGAATCTTCCCAACCCAGGGATTGAACCTGGGTCTCCTGCATGGCAGGTGGATTCTTTACCATCTCAGTCACCACTTTCACAGCTTTTAAATGTGAGAATAATAGTTTTTTCAGGCCTCTGAAAAACTGTAGATGAATTTGAAAACTGTAAATGAATAATTTTCTTGAACCCAACATAAGCCAAAGTCAAAGGGCAATGACCTAACCTCAAATCTGGGAAGAGACACAGCCCAGAGAACATGACCTAAGCATTTGTTGACCTGCTTCTTCCTTATAAACTGGTAAGAACAACTCAATTAAGAGTTTTGTAACAGATTTCTTTCTAACTGTGGACTACAGCAAGTGTATGAGGACTTTGAGGGCTACCCATAAAGAAGGATTTGTACCTTCTTAAAACTTTCCTCAATGAACCTCCAAATTTGCATAGGGAGGAATGGGGGTGGATTATAAAGAACTTCAATTTCTTCTCATAATATTTTAGCTTTGCAAGCTACGGTCTCTGTCACAACTAATCAACTCACATTACATCAAGAATATAGTCATAGACTATACGTACATGATTGTGAGTCTGTTTCAGTAAAATCTCATTTATATATATTTACATTTGAATTTCATGTACTATCATGTTTCACAAAATATTCTTTTCATTTTTTAACCTCTTAGCTCTAAGACTATACAAAAATGTTGCTTGGATTTGACTCATGTGCTGTTGTTTGATAAAGTTTCTCAAACATTTGAAAAGTTAGGCTCTAGAAATGAATTTACGAGGTCTTTATTAACTTTCTGCTGTTGCTATAATAATTTGTTGTAATAAATGGACACAAATTTAATGGCTTAAAAATACACAAAATCATCATTTCACATTTCTATAGATCACAAGTCTGGGCACAGTATGGCTCAAGTGGCTGTTTGCTCTGGGCTTAGTTGGACTGAAATCAAGGTTAGCAGGACTTCATTTCCTTCTGAAGGCTCTAGGGGAGAATATGTTCCCAGGCTTATTTCAAGCTGTTGCCACAATTCAGTTCCATATGGCTGTAGGACTGAGCCCCCTGTTTATTAGGTGGCTGTCAGTTGGAAGCCTCCCCAGTTTTTAGAGCTACCCACATTCCCTGACTCATGGAATCCTTCCAAACTAGTAACAGTAGGTAATATCCTTCCCACAATTCTAATCTCTCTGACTTTTTTCATCTGCCTTATCTTTCCTAAGGATATCTTCTGTCGCATCTTTTCTATTGCATTGTTCTGACTTCTGTTTGCACTTTTAAGGTCCCATGTGATTACACTGGGCTGGGCTCACATGAACAATCCAGGAAAATCTCCCTTTCTTAAAGTTGGCTGGTTACCAACATTAACTCTATTACTAAAGACTTATTTGCCATGTAAAGTAACATATTCACAAACATAATCCCGGCAGTGGTTGAAGATCATGAGAAGGGACAAAATTCACAACATCCATGCCACCATATGTTATTCTGACCAAAACCATCTAATTTCCAGCCTTGTTGAATTGTTAAGAGGTCCAATCCTTTCAATTCTTCCTTTTCTTGTAATACTCTCTCTCTGCTTAAAGACATACAAACAGGACTTCCCTAGTGGTACAGTGCATAACAATTCACCTGTTAATGCAGGGGACATAGATTTGATCTCTGGTACATGAAGATTCCACATGCCACGGAGCAACTAAGTCTGTGTGCCACAAGTGCTGAGTCCACACTCTAGAGCTGGCAAGCTGCAACTACTGAGCCCACATACTGCAACTACTAAAGCCTGTGTGCCTAAAGCTTGTGCTCTGCAACAAGAAAAGTCATAGCAATAAGTCTGTGCACAGCAACAAAACCCAAAGCAAAAAAAAAAAATCATAATCCCGGCAGTGGTTGAAGATCATGAGAAGGGACAAAATTCACAACATCCATGCCACCATATGTTATTCTGACCAAAACCATCTAATTTCCAGCCTTGTTGAATTGTTAAGAGGTCCAATCCTTTCAATTCTTCCTTTTCTTGTAATACTCTCTCTCTGCTTAAAGACATACAAACAGGACTTCCCTAGTGGTACAGTGCATAACAATTCACCTGTTAATGCAGGGGACATAGATTTGATCTCTGGTACATGAAGATTCCACATGCCACGGAGCAACTAAGTCTGTGTGCCACAAGTGCTGAGTCCACACTCTAGAGCTGGCAAGCTGCAACTACTGAGCCCACATACTGCAACTACTAAAGCCTGTGTGCCTAAAGCTTGTGCTCTGCAACAAGAAAAGTCATAGCAATAAGTCTGTGCACAGCAACAAAACCCAAAGCAAAAAAAAAAAAGACATATGAAGATACACGTGTGTGCATGTGTGTGTCCACGTGTGCGTGCGCTCAGTCCACTAAGTTGTGTCTGACTGTTTGTGACCCTGTGGACTGTAGCCTGCCTGGCTGCTCTGTCCATGGAATTTTCCAGGCAGGAATACTAGTGTGGGTTGCCATTTCCTACTCCAGGGGATTTTCCCAATCCTGAGACTGAAGATGCATCTCTTATGTCTCCTGCATTGGCAGACAGATTCTCTACCAAACATACAGAGAAAACCAGAAAAACTTTTATCATAGGTGATGATTGGGACAAGTGTATTTACTTTTAATACTTTCTAGGTGATTCTAAAATCATCTAGATTGGAAGCACTTTTCAGATTTTCTAAAGAAAATACAGATACTTGGTGCCACAATCCAAGATCTTGAGTATAGTTTTAGTTTTTTACTGACAATCTAAAGTGACTAACAGCAGAAAGGTTTTAAATGGACAAATCCAGCAACTCCAGTTTTCTACTTTTTAAATATGTAATCCATGAAAATAATCTCAATATTGATCAGTTAAAAATTATCAATTATATGGAAGTTTTAGTTTTTATTCTCTTTTTGAATACAGTTGAATTATCAAATATAGATAGAGTCTGCTAGGCAGTGTGCTCATAAGGAGCTTGACTGTGATTAAACGTGATAGTGGGAAGACTGAATTTTGAGGACTATGTATTATATACTGATACTATATGCTGAATTATGCGTATTCAGAAAAAAAAATGTAACAATATAACTGGGCTCTGTTGAGCACATAAAGGCAAAGCTTACAGTTAACAAAATTATGAAGTAGTTGACTTGGGCCTTTGGCACTCACCTGTTTCCTGGATAAGTGTAATTCTACCGCCATCCAAGCCTCAACTTCCCCAAATGCCTATTACCTTCACCTTTCATGTGTGGTCTTGGTTTATTTCAACTGTCATCTTTTTCCTAAGCTGAGACCTTTGTAAAGTCAATAAAAGACTTTAGAATTATGAAAGGGAGATTCTGAAAGAAGAAATATTGTATATACTGAAATTTTAGTTACTATAAATGCAGAGGGTGGGTGCAGCAACTATCAAGGTTAAAGTTTCCATTCACACAGTTCCTGTTGTGCCAGGAGTCTTAAATTATGTTCTATAATTTTTTAGCACTTTTAGTTTTTTCTTAATTTTTTTCTCTACATTAGGTGCTTTTAGTAGCTGCTGCCTAGTGAAATCAATGAATAAGCACAAAACAAATTATAAAACGGTAAAAGTATTAAATGCACAACATGTTCTAGGCATTTTGCCACCAGAATATTTTTTAAAAGAACTGTCCACCTAGCTGTTTACTGCATGATTTATAACTATTAACACCCCCACATTTATGTGTATATCTTATACAAATCAAAGTCCAAGGAAGGTAATTTGTAGAAATGGAGAAATTGACTCCAAAATTTATATGTATATACAAACCCAGATTAGTCTTCTTGAAAAGGGAGAAGTTGGAAGATTCACATTTTATTATCTCGATTTACTCTAAATATTTATTCATCAAGACAATTTGAAACATTGTGATGAGACTAAATAAATAGAGTAAGAAAACATAATTGATATTTCAAAGTCACAGAAGTAGTCACATTAATTTCTAAAGAAGGAGTAGCTTTAAGTCAGCGGGAAAAATGTTAGCATTTTTCAGCAATTGGTAATGGGACAATTTGATATCCATATGGGGCAAAAGCAAAGCAAATCAAAACCACAAACCCTACTTCAAATCATCCATAGAAGTTATCTTAAGCTGATCATATACCTAAAGTGTGAATAGTAAATCTATAAAACTTCTAAACTAAAGCTCGAGAATATCATTGTGATTTATATTAAATACTCCCTTTAGTGAAAAAGACACAGATAACATTAATCATAAGATGAGAAAAACAATACATTGGACTTACCAAAGTTAAAACCTCTTAAAAGACATCATTAAGAAAATAAATAGATGAAGCATGGAGAAGATATTAAAACACATATCTGATAAATGACTTTATCCAGAATATATTTTTAAAACTCCTATTATATATTAAAAAGTTAAAGAGTAACAGTAAAAATGAGAAAAGACTTGAACATATGTTTCAAAAGGAAGATAAAAACATGAGCAGAAAAACATGCAATGATGTTCAAAACAATTGTGTTCTCCTCTGGTTACTAGTGGGGCTATGGGCTTCCCTGGTGGCTCAGACCCTAAAGAATCTGCCTGCAATTCAGGAGACCTGGGCTCGATGCCTGGATTGGGAAGATCTCCTGGAGAAGGAAAAGGCTACCCACTCCTCTATTCTTGCCTGGAGAATTCCATGGACAGAAGATCCTGTCAGGCTACAGTCCCTGGCTTTGCAAAGAGTCGGACACGACTGAGCAACTAAAACCCGTAAGAGGCACCTGCCTGCGACTCTAAGCATCTTGATCAGTGTCTTCAGTCTCATCCCCTACAGAGTAAACAAGCAGATTTGGTTACTGGCAGATTAGATTTCCCTCCTTGCCCCTGCCCTATCCTTTGTTGAAGGGAGAACAAAAATCAGCCTGGGGCAGGTGTAAAGTGTGGTTATGGGATTGAACGTTGTTTGAAAGAATAGAAAATTTTATTTTGGGGGGTGTTTTCCAAATTGCTCATGAGAATGGAGAACTCAGTCAGCTGCTATTTGAAAAATAAGAGGCAAACGCAATGACAAATCTCTCCTACAAAGTAATATTTTTGCACCTGGCATCCTCAAAAAGGGAACTGTCTTTACCTACTGAAATAAGTTATAAAATTAACAAATTCTGGGTATCTAATGTACATCAATTGTAATTATAGCTACTAGCACTGTATTATATATGTGAATGTTGCTAAGACAGTAAATCTTAAGAGTTTTTTTTAAAAAAATAAAGGTAATTAGGGACTTCTCTAGCTGCTCAGGCATGAAGAATTCACCTTCCAGTGCAGAGGGTGCAGAATCCATCCATAGTCTAAAGAGCTAAGATCCTACATGCTTTGGATCCAAGCAATCAAAACATAAGAAAGAAGCAAAGTTGTATCAATATTGCTTTAAAATGAACTTAAAAAATGGCCCACATCAAAGTAATGATGTGATGAGATGGAGGTGTTACAGTGTATAAATGTGTCAATACATTGTACACCACATATTTACACAATGTTGTGTGTCTATTACATCTCAGTATCAGTTCAGCTCAGTTCAGTTCAGTTGCTCAGTCCTGTCTGACTCTGCAGTTTCATGGACTACAGAACGCCAGGCTTCCTTGTCCATCACGAACTCCCAAAGTTTACTTAAACTCAGGTCCATTGAGCCGGTGATGCCACCCAACCATCTCCTCCTCTGTCATCCCCTTCTTTCACCTTCAATCTGTCCCAGCATCAGGGTCTTTTCAAATCAGTCAGTTCTTCATATCAAGTGGCCAAAGGATTGGAGTTTCAGATTCAGCATCAATCCTTCCAATGAATATTCAGGACTGATTTCATTCAGAAAGGACTGGTTGGATCTTCTTGCTGTCTGAGGGACTCTCAAGAGTCTTCTCCAACAAAACAGTTCAAAAGCATCAACTCTTTGGTGCTCAGCTTTCTTTATAGTCCAACTCTCACATCTATACATGCTGCTAAGTCACTTCAGTCGTGTCCAACTCTGTGCATCCCCATAGATGGCAACCCACCAGGCTCCCCTTTCCCTGGGATTCTCCAGGCAAGAACACTGGAGTGGGTTGCCATTTCCTTCTCCAATGCACAAAAGTGAAAGTGAAGTCGCTGAGTAGTGTCTGACCCTCAGCGACCCCCATGGACTGCAGCCTTCCAGGCTCCTCCATCCATGGGATTTTCCAGGCAAGAGTACTGGAGTGGGGTGCTATTGCCTTCTCCATCCATACATGACTACTAGTAAAACCATAGCTTTGACTAGACAGACCTTTGTTGGCAAAGTAATATCTCTGCTTTTTAATATGTTGTCTAGGTTGGTCATAACTTTTCTTCCAAGGAGAAAGTGTCTTTTAATTTCATGGCTGCAGTCACCATCTACAGTGATTTTGGAGACCACCGAAATAAAATCTGTCACTCTTTCCCCATCTATTTGCCATGAAGTGATGGGAACAGATGTCATGATCTTCTTTTTCTGAATGTTGAGCTTTAAGATAAGTTTTCCACTCTCCTCTTTCATTTTCATCAAAAGGCTTCACTTTCTGCCATAAGGGTGGCGTTATTTGCATATCTGAGTTTATTGATATTTCTACTGGCAATCTTGATTCCAGCTTGTGCTTCATCCAGTCCAGCATTTCTCATGATGTATTCTGAATATAAGTTAAATAAACTATACATCTCAGTATAGCTGGGAATATGTGTAAACTAATATCCTTTAAAATATGGTATGTTTTTGAGATTCCAGCAAACTATCTTCATAAAATTAATGTTTATAAAACTTTCCATTACACAACAGTTCATTTGTTCCTCACAACTAGTCTAGTGAATAAGAAATGATATCACTTGTTGTAGATACAAGGAAACTGAACTTTATCACCTTCTGGCCATCCTAAATCATAAACAAATTCTCCTGTCATGAGCACTGGTCTCCTGCTAGGCACAAAATAGTAGTTTAATAAAACTTGAGATGAATAAAAGAACCCAGAAGGTCAAAGATAGGTCCCTGAAAATTTCTGTTTAGAATGCTTAGTTCATGTTCTTCTTCTTAAGGTGGCAATCTTGATTCCAGCTTGTGCTTCATCCAGTCCAGCATTTCTCATGATGTATTCTGAATATAAGTTAAATAAACTATACATCTCAGTATAGCTGGGAATATGTGTAAACTAATATCCTTTAAAATATGGTATGTTTTTGAGATTCCAGCAAACTATCTTCATAAAATTAATGTTTATAAAACTTTCCATTACACAACAGTTCATTTGTTCCTCACAACTAGTCTAGTGAATAAGAAATGATATCACTTGTTGTAGATACAAGGAAACTGAACTTCATCACCTTCTGGCCATCCTAAATCATAAACAAATTCTCCTGTCATGAGCACTGGTCTCCTGCTAGGCACAAAATAGTAGTTTAATAAAACTTGAGATGAATAAAAGAACCCAGAAGGTCAAAGATAGGTCCCTGAAAATTTCTGTTTAGAATGCTTAGTTCATGTTCTTCTTCTTAAGGGGAAGACTGCAATGCAATTTTAAGTGCAGTGTTCCTTGTAGTCTCATTTTAAAAGCTATTTTGTTTGTAGGAAAATCTGTCATTTGTGAATTTTATTAAAAAGAGAATACAACTTTAAACACCAGTCCTTTGAGTTTCTATTTTGAGTGGGATTGATATTTGAAATACTGCCTTAGTATCTTCTTTTTCTAAAATAAATGCATAGGAACATGTGTTAATTGAATACCAGTCCCTTGAGCAACAGTCTAATTCACAATAGATATAACTATATAAGTCAGCTCACTTAGGAAGGATGTGTGATTTGGGGGAAAAATGACACCATGCTTTAAAGCAGAAGTCTTACTCCAGTAGGGTATGGTGGTTTCTAACAATAGCTATCTTGCTTAGTTTGAAAGGCTATGATTTGAGCTATGTATACAATCAGGACATATGGGTACTTAGTTACAAGAGAAAGAGTTTACTAGGAAACTGCATTCATAATTTATAGAATGCATTTTTATTTGCATAGCAAATTGTTTTATTTCATATTCTCATCAGGTAGTGAAGTTTGCTATTCACTTTTATCATTCTCCTCTTTTAAAGTAGAAAAATCAGACTCAGAGAAGCCAAGTAACATGTACAAGGTTGCTTAGCAACTAATATAGTGGAGAGGTCACTAACATTCAGCTTGTATCATTTCAAAACTTATGCCTTCTTGAGGAAAGTTATGCAAGGAAGAATTATTTCTTAAGTAAAAAAAAAAAGACCTTTTCTTTCTTTAAAAAATAGTACAAATCTTTAAAACAAGTAAAATTTTATTACTCTTATTTGATATCCTAGTTGTACAAGGTTGCTTAGCAACTAATATAGTGGAGAGGTCACTAACATTCAGCTTGTATCATTTCAAAACTTATGCCTTCTTGAGGAAAGTTATGCAAGGAAGGATTATTTCTTAAGTAAAAAAAAAAGACCTTTTCTTTCTTTAAAAAATAGTACAAATCTTTAAAACAAGTAAAATTTTATTACTCTTATTTGATATCCTAGAATAAAGTAACAGACTACCCTGATAGTTTGCTAGTTTGCTAGATATACTAGTTAGTTTGCTAGGATAGTTTGCTAGAATCTCAAAAATATACTGTATCTTAAAAGATATTGGTTTACACATTTTGCCAGCTATATTGAAATGTAATAGACATACAACATTGTGTAAATGTATGATGTACAACGTGTTGACACGTTTATACATTGTAAAATACATCTTATCACTTAATTACTTTGATGCTTTTAAAGCTCGCCCATGGAAAGGAGTTATCACAATAAACTTTACTTAGGTTGTTTTAACAACCCTGTTGTGCTGGAGTATCAGGTTCCCATAAATAACCTCAAGGAAGATTGGCCTGTTACACATTTTCTACAAGCAGAAAACAGTGTCTACCTTATCAAGATCTGAGTGCATCAGAGAATCACTTCTTGGAAAATGAAACTTAAGTGAGGGTTTGAAAACCGCTACGTTTAGAAAATTAAAGTATTTTTTTAACGTTTTGTTTTGAGTGGGGATACAGCCAATTAACAATGTTGTAATTGTTTCAAGTGAACAGTGAAGGGACTCATTATATGTATGCAATGTATCCATTCTCCACTAAACTACCCTCCCATGCAGGCTGTGGCATAACATGGAGCAGAGTTCCACAGGCTATACCACAGGTGATTGTTGGTTATACTTTTTAAATATTGCAGTGTGTACATGTTCATTCCAAACTCCCTGATTCTCCCCTCCCCTCATCCTTCTATCCCGAATTATATTAATAGTACAGATTTCCTTTTTGTCAAATTATAGGACTTTAAGTCTTCAGTTCAGTTCAGTTGTCAGTCATGTCCAACTCTTTGCGACCCCATGAATCGCAGCACGCCAGGCCTCCCTGTCCATGACCAACTCCCGGAGTTCACTCAGACTCACGTCCATCGAGTCCGTGATGCCATCCAGCCATCTCATCCTCTGTCATCCCTTTCTCCTCCTGCCCCCAACCCCTCCCAGCATCAGAGTCTTTTCCAATGAGTCAACTCCTCGCATGAGGTGGCCAAAGTACTGGAGTTTCAGCTTTAGGATTGCGTATGATATTCTGTCTTTACAATCACAAGGCAACTCAAATACTGAACTGATTTTATGGCAAGTGTTGATACATAGATTGTAACACTTAGGTTGTACAGACAGCAGCTTCACTTAGTAGACGGTTCAGTCTTATGCTGAGTCCCATCTTTGGCCTGAGTAAGAAATGTTTGTAGCCCCAATATCTCCATGTGGATGAAGAATAGCAGAAAAAAACCTATGCATCTCCCCTGAGTCTATCTTCCATAAAATAATGTGATTGAGAGCAATAAAGTCTTATGGAAATAAGCAGGTATTTACTGAAGACAATCACTGTGGATTTTCATTTCAGTCATAGTTGAATCCACTTTATAATTGAGATTGACTCTAGTTATTATTGTCCTAAATCTATACTTTCAAGAATGTCTAATTTCTACATAACAATTGTTTATTTATGAATTGCTTATTGTGTATATTATGTATCATGCATGGTACTAAGTACTCCAAGTTGGCTTAATATTACAAAATAATTATCATGCCCTGTGCTATACAGTAGTAGATCTTTGTCAGTTATCAATTTTATATATAGTAGTCTGTATATGTTGATCCCAAACTGCTAATTTGTTTCTCCTCCCCCTCTTTCCCTTTTAGTGACCATGAGATTTTTTCCTATGTCTGTGGGTCTATTTCTATTTTGTATATAAGTTCTTTTGCATAAGAACTTACATAGTTCTTTTTTAGATTCCACACACAAGCTCTATCACATGATATTTGTCTCTCTGGCTGGCTTACTCCACTTAGTATTACCATCTCTAGGTCCGTCCATGTCACTGCAAATGGTATTATTTCATTTCTTCTTATGGCCGAGTAATATTCCATTGCATCTTACTTATCCAGTTATCTGTTGATAAATATTTGGGTTCCTTCCATGTCTTGGTTCTTGTAAATAGTGGTTCAATGAACATCGATGTGTGTATATCTTCTCAAATTATGTTTTTTCCAGATATGTGTCTAGGAATGGGATTGTAGGGTCACATAGTAGCACTATTTTTAGTTTTTTAAGGAACTTCCATTCTGCTTTCCATAGAGACTACACCAACTTACATTCCCCCCCCCCCCCCCCCCCCCCCCCCCCTCCCTCCCCCTCTCCCTCTCC
>SJYX01005887.1:280164-295759 GCA_006410675.1 Oreotragus oreotragus | reverse complement strand
GGTATAAGAGAGTTCCTTTATCTTCACACCTTCTCTAGCATATTGCTGAAAGATGTTTGATGACAGTCATTCTGACTGGAGTGAGGTGATACCTCACTGTTTTGATTTGCAAATTCTATATGATCTTTCTTATATAGTGAAACTTTATATATATAAGCTTTTATTTTAAAAGCTTTTTTATTTTCACTTTGAACAGCAAAAGCAGTCAAATGTCCTAAAATAAATGTACTTAAAGGGTAAGATTTCTTGAAATTCTTATGTAAAAGAAAGCACTACCCTTCCCCCATATTGATTCCCTTTGTAAATACAACAGTCTTCAGTAGAAGAGTGAATCAATCACAGATCTCTTTCAATGGTTGAATTTTGTGTGGTTAAAAACTGTAACATTCAAACTGTTCAATTAGAATTGATTCCTATCAAATCTGTATCTATATGGTAGTTCTATTTTGTATTTTTATATAAAAATATAGCTTCCAAAGAAAATATGACAGTGTGAACTTTTTGATGGAAGGCAATTTTTATTGTCATTTTCCAAATTTCTCATAGATTAATATGGCCCTAAAGACCAGTATAAAGTAAAGTNTATATGGTAGTTCTATTTTGTATTTTTATATAAAAATATAGCTTCCAAAGAAAATATGACAGTGTGAACTTTTTGATGGAAGGCAATTTTTATTGTCATTTTCCAAATTTCTCATAGATTAATATGGCCCTAAAGACCAGTATAAAATAAAGTTTTATTATATATATATGATAATTATATACATATATTTATGTATGTGTATAACAAGTGATTTTTAATATTCAAAAAGAAGAAGGTTGAAGTACAGATTTCACATGACTATTTTGTCTCATGTCTGACTGTATCAAAAAGTCTTCCTTAGTACTTGTATTTATTTAGTAAATTAAAACAGAAACTGCCATTTCTTTGTGGATTTATGATGTTCCAGATAAGCAATGATAGGTTGATATGTTGATACATTATGTTATTTTATTCTCACAACACTGCTATGAAATAGATCTGGAGGAAACAGAAGTTCAGGGAGGTTAAATATTCTGAAATTTACTGGGATTCAGCCTATTCTTTATAATTAGAAAATGTAGCTAACATGCCCCCAAAAGAGGTCTATGCAATGTAATTATATTTACTTTATTATCTATGCCATTTTAAAGTACTTTCAATTCTGAAAAGACCAATATTAACTTTCCAGGTTATGAACCACTGTACATTTGCCATATAATTATAGGAAGTTTAATGAGTTGCTGCTTTGTAGACTTTTAAGATATGTTTTCTCGTTATAGCCAAGGCTTCTATATTAATCACAAATGTCTCAGAAAAAGATTAAAACTGTTCTACATCCTCAAATTAATGCCCTCTGTCCTAGAACTGCCTGCCCTTACTAAGTTCATTCCTAGGATCATTAGTAATCAGTTGCTGTGAAATTAAAATGAAGGTCTAATTATGAAAGATGGAAGTTTGCATGCATTTACCAATTACGTATTCAACACAGGATACAAATATTTTGCTCTATAATAATAATCAGTTTAGACTTTTTATGGATAAACACCCTAATAAAATTTCAGATTGTTTTGATATATCATGAGTAGTATTACAATTTCATTCCTGTTGATTGGAAGAACAGAGTAAAGTTAGTAGTTTTTAAAAGGGAAGATAAGGTAAATGTATCATTAATAAATAGCAATATTAAGTGATTATTCATCTACTAAGATTAAGTTTAAATGAACCATTTAACTAAAATTTATGTATAGCCATGTGTCTGTATACATATACACACCTGGACATAGTTTTACCTAAGTATATATACATATATATATATATATATATATATATCTGCACACACATAAACACAGTTTTAAAAGTTTGTAGTGTTTCTGGAGGCTTATTGGATATATTGTCTCCTCCAATACTTACCACAATGAGTCACTGTGTAATCGCTATTTCCCTCTCCAGGGGATCTTCTTCCTAACCCAAGGATCAAACCCATGTCTCCTGCATTGCAGGCAAATTCTTTACCACGGAGCCATCTGAGAAGCCCAAATCCAACAGTAAGTAGGCCTATTTTGCCTTTATACCATGGGATTGGGCCCTGATGAATGTATCCAATTAGCACGGTCCCTCCTGCCTTGCAGTAGTAGTGTTTCAGAGAAACCTTAACAGCCTAGGCTTATGTAAACCAGTGCATGGTAATCACCAGCCACAGTCTTAGACTCAGGGGTGGCCACTCAGATCTAACAACCAGGTTGTCAGGGAGGGGAGGAAATTTCCCTCTCTACCTCTCTTGAATTTTTGTGGCTGGACAAATCATGAAGTCAACATAAAACAGATGAATGGGAGGAAAAGAAACACATTTTAATTTTTGAGGCCAGAGTTCCCATGGAAATGGGACCTAAGAAACGGCCAAAGAAAGCAACTTTTACATATTTTCAGACAAACAAACAATATATTTGAAAGGAATTGACAGGATGAAGAAGCTTAACTTTGGGTGCTTAATTAGTAAAGGATTTGAGCAAAGTTTGAGCTTGAATAGTAAATTAGCAGAGAAGTAGTACAATTTGTTTCTCTAGGTGTCTTAGCTCTGAATTCCCTATTTCTGACGGTAAAAATGTCTTTCTAGCTGCTGGTACAACGAGAGCAACTTTCACAAGGAAGATTTATTTCTTGCTTTAAGGGAAACTGAGAAGAGGGTCAAAGTATCTCCTTTGTGTCTGCTGTTTCTTAAGTAATTTAATTCAAAATAATCAACATGCCATTGAGGTACTGGGGGCCTTCTCTGGGCCCCAACAAGGGGAAGACAGAGATTTCTGTTCCATGACTATATTGTAGATGGGAATCTTGGAGTCTCTCAGGATATGGACAATGAAGTGTGTTGCTTCAGAAGCTGAAGTTAATCATCATGAAACATAAAGAGCAAAGCTTAGTATAATTTGACATTGATGAAAACATCAGAAATAAATAAACTGGGCCCTTCCTGATGTAAGGTGGATGGGGAATCTATTCTGAAGTCTGTCTTATCTGTGCACTTGCCAATTTTTATTTTGTAACTTGCTACTGACAATGGTATGCTATTATTTCTTGGCTTAGGGGTGAAAGTAGTTATTCTTGTTTACAAAGGCATCTTAAAGTACCATCTAATTCATAGTCACAAAGTCTTCATTATATGAAGATGACTGATGTCATTTCATTGAATTTATTTAAGAGTGTACCTTCCTTTTATTGATTTTTCCTTTTTATTCTTTGTAGTNTTATACACATCTAGATGTGTATAAGAGACAGTACATATACACACCTGGACATAGTTTTACCTAAGTATATATACATATATATATATATATATATATATATATCTGCACACACATAAACACAGTTTTAAAAGTTTGTAGTGTTTCTGGAGGCTTATTGGATATATTGTCTCCTCCAATACTTACCACAATGAGTCACTGTGTAATCGCTATTTCCCTCTCCAGGGGATCTTCTTCCTAACCCAAGGATCAAACCCATGTCTCCTGCATTGCAGGCAAATTCTTTACCACGGAGCCATCTGAGAAGCCCAAATCCAACAGTAAGTAGGCCTATTTTGCCTTTATACCATGGGATTGGGCCCTGATGAATGTATCCAATTAGCACGGTCCCTCCTGCCTTGCAGTAGTAGTGTTTCAGAGAAACCTTAACAGCCTAGGCTTATGTAAACCAGTGCATGGTAATCACCAGCCACAGTCTTAGACTCAGGGGTGGCCACTCAGATCTAACAACCAGGTTGTCAGGGAGGGGAGGAAATTTCCCTCTCTACCTCTCTTGAATTTTTGTGGCTGGACAAATCATGAAGTCAACATAAAACAGATGAATGGGAGGAAAAGAAACACATTTTAATTTTTGAGGCCAGAGTTCCCATGGAAATGGGACCTAAGAAACGGCCAAAGAAAGCAACTTTTACATATTTTCAGACAAACAAACAATATATTTGAAAGGAATTGACAGGATGAAGAAGCTTAACTTTGGGTGCTTAATTAGTAAAGGATTTGAGCAAAGTTTGAGCTTGAATAGTAAATTAGCAGAGAAGTAGTACAATTTGTTTCTCTAGGTGTCTTAGCTCTGAATTCCCTATTTCTGACGGTAAAAATGTCTTTCTAGCTGCTGGTACAACGAGAGCAACTTTCACAAGGAAGATTTATTTCTTGCTTTAAGGGAAACTGAGAAGAGGGTCAAAGTATCTCCTTTGTGTCTGCTGTTTCTTAAGTAATTTAATTCAAAATAATCAACATGCCACTGAGGCACTGGGGGCCTTCTCTGGGCCCCAACAAGGGGAAGACAGAGATTTCTGTTCCATGACTATATTGTAGATGGGAATCTTGGAGTCTCTCAGGATATGGACAATGAAGTGTGTTGCTTCAGAAGCTGAAGTTAATCATCATGAAACATAAAGAGCAAAGCTTAGTATAATTTGACATTGATGAAAACATCAGAAATAAATAAACTGGGCCCTTCCTGATGTAAGGTGGATGGGAAATCTATTCTGAAGTCTGTCTTATCTGTGCACTTGCCAATTTTTATTTTGTAACTTGCTACTGACAATGGTATGCTATTATTTCTTGGCTTAGGGGGGAAAGTAGTTATTGTTGTTTACAAAGGCATCTTAAAGTACCATCTAATTCATAGTCACAAAGTTTTCATTATATGAAGATGACTGATGTCATTTCATTGAATTTATTTAAGAGTGTACCTTCCTTTTATTGATTTTTCCTTTTTATTCTTTGTAGTGGAACACTTGATAAGTAGCAGCTTTTCTTTTCAAATTAGTTGTTAAAGATGGTGCTGAAATCCCCAAATGCTCTTTCTGCCCTGATTTTATAGAGCAGAGATATATAGGAGTCTTACTTTCTGTCAAGCATTCTCACTAAATTCGGGTAGAAAGCAACCTCATCTAAAGATGTTTGCCAGCCTGAAAATTACCACCCAAAGCTCAGGTTGGTTGTTTGAATTCATGTAAAATGATTGATTGCATACTCAAACCTATTTCGAAGAAAAGCCAAGGACTGTACAAAAGGATCAAGTGAAGTAGACAGATAAGGCCACAATTCACCTTTAAAACCTTTTAAAAGGAGCCAGGTAAAAGAGAATGCCTGAGTTGTACCCTAGAGACATCAACACAAATAGTGAGGGGGGCTCAGGTAGGGGGCATGGAAGGAAGGGAGACACAATAATTTACAAATATCAGATTTATCATATCAGGAGGAATTAAGATTCCGAAAGTTCGTCTGCATCAGGTAAGGATCTAGTCAACAAAAAGATGTAAAATCTAGTAGTGATATACAGAATATATACGTATGCATTTACCAACCACTTTGTGCCACGCTAAGTCAGTTTTGAGGGGACTTCAGCCCACCCCTGCCATGATGTCCTTTGGGCTGATGTATTGTATTTCTATTTCTAGTATTTGATCCCCGTTACACACTCACTCTCTTCATTTGTTCCTTTCTCCCTCTCTCTTTACTTCATTCTCTCTCATTCTTTCTTTGTGCCTGTTTCCTGTCTCAAGACCTGACAGGCATTTATTTTCACCGATTTAGTTGTGGCAACACAGTGCCCAAGTGAATGAAGAGGAGCATTATACATCTAGCATAAGCTGCCATTGTTGAAGAATTTCCTCTCTGAAAACACACTCTGGGTGTGTGTGTGTGTGTGTGTGTTGCCTAAGATTCAGAACAGAAATTAGGCTGCATTTCTGATGAACTAATAGCTCCAATGAATATATTGGAAAACAGTACAGAACGTGCTGTTAGTTGCAAATGGCAAAATACTACAAGAAATGATGAACTCAGCGAAGGATTAACTTGCTAGGAAACACAAATAAAAGGGATAGAGAAATTCTAGAAATCTCTAGGCTTGCAATATGGCAAAGGGTATTTACCACGAGACTTTTGGCGATGTCTGGAGACATTTTTGGTAAACAACTTGGTAGCGAGTGGGGACTTATTGCTGACATGGGCTTCCTGGTGGCTCAGACAGCAAAGAATCCACCTGTAAAGCAGAAGACCTAGGTTCGATCCCTGGGTTGGGAAGATCCCCTGGAGGAGGGCTTAGCAACCCACTCCAGTGTTCTTGCCTGGAGAATCCCCATGGCCAGAGAAGACTGGAGGGCTACAGCGCACAGGATGGCAAAGAGTGAGCCACTACTGACTGGCTCAGCAATAGTTGTTATAAACTGTATGAACAACTGTATAAACAGTTGTTATACAGCACAGTTGTTAAACAGCGCAACAGTTGTTATAAACCAGATATGCAGTTGAACATCCTACAATACACATCAGTCCTCCACAGATAAGAATTTCTTATCCAGTCCCAAATGCCAATAGTTCCTATTTTGAGAAAACCTGCCTTAGATATATAAAGTACTAACTAAAGTATATGTTTTAGAGATGATGAAGGTTTGAATCAGAGATGCTATGTAACTTGCCAAATAATGTATAGTAAAATGAGCCTATATCTCACTGCATCCAAAGGCTATTTTTTCTTTCTAGGGACATGGTGGAAAAAAAAAAATTAATTGTTGCCTGCCATTCAGGTTCTACAAGGGCCAAGTCATTAGCCACTGAAGTCGTTGACCTACAGTTCACCCTGAAAAGAATTCAGCACAAAGGATAGGAGGAGGCACTCAGTGTTTTGAGAGAAAAGGCAAAACTGGCCCTTAGATAGTTGGATATACTTCAGGAAAAATTTTAATGGACCCAGATTCTTGCATCTTTCCATTCATAGAAAGGGTTAAAATCATTGACTGAGATGTCTAATCCTTATGACTAGGGCTAATCTTTTACTGAGAAGTCCATTTGGCTGCACAGATTCCCTAGCCAGAATCACACACATACACTCACCTCTTCATCTGCCTCTTCAGAGTAGTTCCTCAGACCTATCTGAAAGACTGTCTTCCGGGCTACAGTCTTGAGTAAGACTCTAAATAAAACTCAACTCACAGCTTTTACACTAAGCATTTTTTTTTTTATTTTTGGTCAACAGTGGGGAGAATGTTTTAAGGTTGCCAGCTCTTTCTACTGCCTTTATCATTCAGTTTTATTTTGGAATTCAACAGCAGTAGGCTGATGACTCTTTCTTGATTTACCACAAGAGGGCATCCTTAAAATTCAAAAAACCTATAAAGTTAGCACATTGACAGGTAATCCAAGGTTTTTCCTCTAGAGAGACATTTTCAAACTGAGGGTCATGACATATCATTGATCATGAAATCAATTTATACACATGTAGGTAAAGATGTGGGCTTCCCAGAGGTCTCACCGTACTAAAGAATCTGCCTGCCAAAGCAGGAGATGCAAGAGATGCAGGTTCAGTCCCTGGGTCAGGAAGGTCCCCTGGAGTAGGAAATGGCAACCCAGTCCAATATTCTTGCCTGGAGAATTCCATGGACAGAGGAGGCTGGTGGGCCACAATCCATGGGGTTGCAAAAGATCTGGACATAGCCGAGCACAGCATAGCACATCAGCATCTATGCATAAAGATGTATATTTATATAAACACACACACACATATACATGGACACAGATATATGAAGGTCGGTCATGACATAAAATGATGTCTCACTGTCGGCCCTGGTCAAAAGATCATTGGAAAAGTAATGCAAAGTCCACTCTAAAGTAGTCTAGCATTATCATGCTATTTCCTGCTCTAAGAAGGAGCCGGTGAATAGAAGGGGAGTTGACTTAGAAAAACAGAGTATGGAGAAGAAATTTTGTCAACAAGTGTGTTTAGTACTGCAAAGGGGAGAATACCCTGGGCAGGGGAAAAAAGGCAACAAAACAAAACCCAAAACCTTCTCTAGAGTGAGTTGGAGTGATGTTGTCTGTGACAGTCTAGAGGGTGTTGACCTTTGTGAATTTAGGGAATTACCCTAACCATTCTGATTCTGGGTTAACCAAGGAATCTTCTGAAGAAAACCCCACTTATCCAGGTATTTTCCTCGTGGGAAGAGTTATCCCGGTTTAGGGACTACGATATGCCCATATAGTAAAAGACGTGTATTTCACATTACACATATAGAATTGTGGAGTCCAGGTTTATCCATCAGGTCTCTCCTCTGAGAGTATGTGAAAGTCAGCTACCAGGAGATAGATGGTTTCTGAAGAAAGAGAACATTCGCGCGTCTGGGCAGGAGAGACTCTTCCAGGTTTTATTGTGCAGTGATCAGCAGATTCCGCTGATTTAAGTGGGGCATTTCCTCTTCCTCAGCTGAGGTCAGAAACCGACTGCTGTATTGTAAGGACCTAGGGCAAAATGCTGCAAGACAGGCTACATAGCACAAGTTTAGACCTGCTGCATAGGAAGAAAATAATAGGATCAGAAAAAAAACAAACAAACCTGCTTTCATACAGACACTCATTTCAGTAAAAATTTCAATCTAACAAGTGATAGACATGGTAATAACTTGACAACCACTTCACAGCCCTCGGATATCTAGTAGCCTCCTGACAGGCAAAGAAAAAAAAAAACCAACACCTAATCTTGACAGATGCTCTTAGATCAATAAACTACAGATGGTGTTTAACAACAATGTCTCTGGCACTGGTTCCTGTCTATATATACACTTCTCTGAGAGAAGTATCTGACATCCATACAGATATCATGCTGAATAAAGGGCCAGGATCCTGACTCTACATAGATGGTTCGAGGAAAGTATCACTTGACCCTCTAACCCTCAATTTCTACATCTGCAAAACACAAGGATGGGAGGAGGAGAGGAATTAAAATGCTTTAAAAATTTACAGAACTGTAGGATCAAATAAGATGATAGATACAAAGCATTTAGGACTGTGCCTCAGTCAGTCAGCTCAGTTGCTAAGTAATGTCCAAATCTTTGCTACCCCATGGACTACAGCATGCCAGGCTTTCCTGTCTATTACCAACTTCCAGAGCTTGTTCATACTCCTGTCCATTGAGTCGGTGATGACATCCAACCTTCTCATCCTCTGTGGTCCCCTTCTCCTCCTACCTTCAGTCTTTCCCAGCATCGGGGTCTTTTCAAATGAGTCAGTTCTTCATATGATGTGGCCAAAGGATTGGAGCTTCAGCTTCAGCATCAGTCCTTGCAATGAATATTCAGTACTTATTTCCTTTAGGATGGACTGGTTTGATCTCCTTGCAGTCTAAGGGACTCTCAAGAGTCTTCTCCAACATGGCAGTTTGAAAGCATCAGTTCTTCAGTGCTCAGCTTTCTTTATGGTCCAACTCTCATATCCATACATGACTATTGGAAAAACCTTAGCTTTAACTAGATGGACCTTTGTCAGCAAAGTAATGTCTCTCTCTGTTTTTTAATATGATGTCTAGGTTGGTCATAGCTTTTCTCCAAGGAGCAAGCGTCTTTTGATTTCATGGCTTCAGTCACCATCTGCAGTGATTTTGGAGCCCAAGAAAATAAAGTCTCCCAATGTTTCCATTGTTTTCCCATCTATTTGCCATGAAGTGATGTGACTGGATGCCATGATCTTAGTTTTTTGAATGTTGAGTTTTAAGTCAGGTTTTTTCATTCTCCTCTTTCACTTTCATCAAGATGCTCTTTAGTTCTTCTTCACTTTCTGGCATAAGGGTGATGTCACCTGCATATCTGAGGTGACTGATATTTCTCCTGGCAATCTTGATCCCAGCTTGTGCTTCATCCAGCCCTGCATTTTGCATGATGTACTCTACATATAAGTTAAATAAGCAGGGTGATAATATACAGCCTGACATACCTCCTTTCCCAGTTGGTACCAGTCCATTGTTCCATGTCCAGTTTTAACTGTTGCTTCTTGATCTGCATACAGATTTCTCCGGAGGCAGGTCAAGGTGGGCTGGTAGTCCCATCTCTTGAAGAATTTTCCACATTTTGTTGTGATCCACAGAGTCAAAGGCTTTAGCACAGTCAAAGATGTAGATGTTTTTCTGGAATTTTGTTGTTTTTTCTATGATCCAACAGATGTTGCAATTTGATCTCTGATTCCTCTGCCTTTTTTAAATCCAGCTTGAACATTTGGAAATTCTTGGTACACATACTGTAGAAGCCTCACTTGGAGAATTTTGAGCATTTTGTTTCTAGCATGTGAGATGAGTACAATTGTGTGGTAGTTTAACCATTCTTTGGCGTTGCCTTTCTTTGGGATTGGAATGAAAACTGACACTTTCCAGTTCTGTGGCCACTGCTGAGTTTTCCAAATTTGCTGGCATATTGAGTGCAGCACTTGCACAGCATCATCTTTTAGGATTTGAAACAGTTAAGCTGGAATTCCACCACCTCCACTAGCTTTGGTCGTAGTGATACTTCCCAAGGCCCACTCGAGTTGTTACTCCAGGATGTCTGGATATAGGTGAGTGATCGCACCATTGTGGTTATCTGGGTCATTAAGATCTTTTTGTACAGTTCTTCTGTGTATTCTTGCCACCTTTTCTTGATATCTTCTGCTTCTGTTAGGTCCATACCATTTCTGTCCTCTATTGTGCCCATCTTTTTATGAAATGTTCCATTGGTATCTCTAATTTTCTTGAACAGAGCTCTAACATATAGTAAGACTCAGTATGACTTCAGTCTATTTAATTCAATAAGAACTGAACATACAGCCATAAATTCATGTCACCTGAATTCATTCATTCATTTTATGGAACATTTACTATGCTGAATAAGAATAATATAAATAGATACTCTTGTTTTATTCTAATTACTAAGCCAAGACCACTGAGTCTTCCACCATTTCATTCCTTTCTTTATAAGAAAAATTTTTACCTTGAGCTCTCATAAGTAATATGTGATACTCTCCCTAGGTCCTAGCTTATCTCTTTAATTTAATTACATATGTAAACTCACTTTTACTATGTTAAGTGATATACTAACAGTTTCTGGGACTGGGACATGGATATTTTGGGTGGGTCAGTTATAGAGGTACCACAAATGCTATCAGTTTTTGCCTTCTGTGTATAATTTTGAGGCTTTGCTCTTTGGTGTGTATACATTTAGAGCCATTATATCTTTTTGTTAGATTGATGATTTTATTATTTAGACTATCTTGTAACTTTCTTTACTCTGACATCCTCTTTATATACTACTAATATATCCAATTTTTAAATTTTTAATTCATGTGTGCACAGTATTTTTCATCCTTTTATTTCAACTTACCTGTATTGTTAGGCTGCAATTGAGCTTTTTCTGAGTAACATAGGTTGTCTGTGTGTATGTATATGTGTTGGTATGTGAATTATCCACCCTGCAATTTTTGTCTTTTTTTTGAAAGAGTTTTTGATAGGGACCATTTTTTTAAGTCTTTATTTAATTCGTTACAATATTGCTTCAGTTGTATGTTTTGGTTTTTTGGGGCCCTGAGTAATGTAGGATCTTAGCGCTCTGACCAGGGGTTAAACCCACACCCCCTGTATTGGAAGCTGAAGTCTTAACCACTGGATCCCATGGGAAGTATCAGTTTTGTCTTTTGATTGGTGGGTTTAAATCATTTGCATTTAAGATTGTTAGTGACATGCCATGGTAGCTATTAATTCTGCCATTTAGTTTTTTGTGTGCGCTCTTTGTTTCTTCTAGCTCTTTTATTCTGTTTCTTTTCTTATATTTCTGTGGGCTACTTGAAAGTATTTTAAAATTCCATCTTTAGTTACAATGTTTTTGAGTATATTTCTTTGTATACTTTTCACAGTGGTTGCTCTAGTTATTAAAATATATACGTATATTTGAGGCTTAAGAGTGTACTGATGCCAATCTTGTGTCACATAAGTAACATGTGAAATCATCACTTTGATTTGGAGTTTTTGTCTTCCTCTACTTTTAAATGCCATTGTCTTGAGTGTTAATTTTTTGTTTCGACTACAAAACATGGTTTATAAAACTCGGAAAGGGAAGGCGTAATGCATTGCTTCTACAACTGTGCTTGCTCTATTATTTCTTCCTGCTTCCTGATGCTTCAGTATTCTTATTTTTAAGTCAGTTTCGTTTCTACTTAAGAGTAAGTTGTTAGTGAAAAATTTTTTAGTATTTCTTTGCTGTGACGGATTCTTTCTGTTTGATTCTATTCTTTCCTCCTGTAGCTCTTGATGGGTGTAGAGTTTCTCAGGTCCAGTATACGTGAATACTTGTCCAGGCATCTTTTTATTGATGGTTTCCATTTTTGTTTGTTTGTTTTAAGGAGAAATGAATCAACTTATGTTTCCTTTGACTGCTAGTTTGGGTATCAGGAAACACTGATGTGGGTCTTCTGTTGTATAGAGGGCTGTATAGTTAGATGTAAGATGTTCTGCCAACTGAGGTGTTCACTCCTGGATTCTCATCCAGTTCAGTTTCTTATCCTTTTCAGATTTCTCCTTTGGTTTTCTTTTATTATTTGCATGGTTTATAACTATATTTAAAGAGGAAAAGCAGGATCATATGGGTCTGCACGATCTTCAGAAGACTAGAAATTATAAACTGATTTCCGACTCAAGGTCCTTACAAGTTTAATGATGCCCAATACTGAAAACAAACAACACACCACTGGAAATGTCTTTTGGATTCAGACTCATGCAGAGTCCTTAAACTCCATGCTTGACACAAGCTTCATGGTAAACAGAAGGGTCTCAAGAGCCTACATACACTGATAGTTGGTAAACTGTCTTTACAACAATTTTTCTTACAAGTTTAAAGGTGCTTTAACCTATTCCTCGGAGAAGGCAATGGCACCCCACTCCAGTACTCTTGCCTGGAAAATCCCATGGATGGAGGAGCCGGGTGGGCTGCAGTCCATGGGGTCACTAAGAGTCAGACACAACTGAGCGACTTCACTTTCACTTTTCACTCTCATGCACTGGAGAGGAAATGGCAACCCACTCCAGTATTCTTGCCTGAAGAATCCCAGGGACAGGGGAGCCTGGCGAGCTGCTGTCTATGGGGTCGCAGAGTCGGACACGACTGAAGCGACTTAGCAGCAGTAGCAGCACCAACCTACTCCTGTGTAGAAATTGCAAGTGTCATCTTCCTTGATCATTCTGATCATCATTCACCTTTATTTTTTCTTCTGGGTGTTCTTTTCTTTGTTCCTGGAGCCTTTCTGCTATAGCAAGCGATAGCCATGAGTACAACCTTCTTAGGCAAATCCTACTGTCAGCGATGTATATTTCAGATATTGAAATATACAATCAATATATTTATTGTTTCCTTTGTTTTTCTCCTTAGAATGCTTGTATTCCATGATGTCCTTATTAATTATCTAGTTGACTGTAACACATTTGATTCATTTAAGCAAAGAAAGTTTAAATTTTGTTTACATTTAGGCTAAGGTATTAGCTCAAATTAATTAGCTTTAATTATGCATACATTGAACTTCCTAGAAAACATTTGCATATAACAACACTTTTTAGTGTCTCGACCTCCAAGATAGTTGATGTAGATATTTAAATACTATATATAATATATGCAGCTGGGATATATTGTAGACTCAGCTGCCATATCCATCTCCTTTGAAGAAATAGATATAGGGAGAGACAAATGATCCCTGTAATTTAAGAATATTTTATGCCTTTATTTTGCTTCCTAATGTGCACATAACTACATTGTGCAGTTAGAATATGCTTTGCCAGAGGAAGAACACATTGCAAACGTGTATCCTATGTCTCATGCCATTGGTACCTATTGTTTGCTAATAAAGTATTAGGAGACACTACCTTTTTAGACTTGTCCACTAAATCTGAGGGATGCAGGAGATTCACAGGTGGATATTGGGCCTCGTAATAACGTAACATTAATTGGTGGTCTATAAATTTAATTGGTTTTGTATACTCTTATCCTTGCATTGTTAAGTTAAAGGTGATAAAAAGAAGGACGAGGAAGCAAAGAGAAACACAATTAGGAAGGAGATAGGCAACCCTATCTACTCAAAGCAAAAGCAACCTTAACATGTTAAATAATTGAGCTCAGTTTTCTGCCCATGAAATGAAAGAAAAATGAGGTAGCAATTCAGGATTCTAGTGAATGCCTGGAAAATCCAATGGATGGAGTAGCCTGGTGGGCTGCAGTCCATGGGGTCNTCGTTTGTACCTATAAACAAAATTTTAGCTAATAAAAAGTTATTAACTAAGCATCCTGCTTTCCAATCATCAAAGCTCCTATAATGTGTATGAGAACTAAGGGTGCTGAGTGCACTGAGATTCAACGTGTAGTTAAGGAGGTTTGCAGTTCACGGAAATACTGTTAGGCATATTTCTATTATCTCTTCAGAGTCGGACACGACTGAGCAACTTCGCTTTCACTTTTCACTTTCATGGATTGGAGAAGGAAATGGCAACCCACTCCAGTATTCTTGCCTGGAGAATCCCAGGGACGGGGGAGCCTGGTGGGCTGCCGTCTATGGGGTCACACAGAGTCGGACACGACTGAAGTGACTTAGCAGCAGCAGCAGTGAATGCTCAATAATTATTTCCATTCTATTTTGCAATGGAGTTAAATCTGACATAAATGGAAAAGGGAGAACAATATGTATCTTCCTTTGTATTCCTCATCTAATTTGAGGCTTTAGGCTATGTGACCTAGACTATAGCTTTGTCTCCATTTGTGACCTACTTTCTTTGAGAACTCTAGAATTTCTTGGTTTGTATGATTTGATTTAATGCAAATGATTAAGATATAGTTACTAGCATCATAATGGCAAGCTGTTTCTTCAGCAACTGCAGAAACAGCAAGGAGGAGAAAATGATTGAGTATAACTAGAGATTTAGAGAGGATTTTGAGCTTTTATTGAGCTCTAAGATTCTCTCTTCATGCAATTGTACAAATATTTAATTGCATTTTCTCCTTCTCTGAACTTTAATATTTTTATTTCACACAGCTTGAGTGATTTCTGAACATCACATTTCACTTTTGCATAGATAAGAGCTGCTTCACAAAGTTCTGTGGAAAGATGATTGCTTAATATTTCTCTCAGTTTATAGAATGCTGTGACAGAGTGGATAGTAGTAAACATTCTTTTTTATATCTTTAGCTAATATTTTATGGTGTAGTTTATTTTGCTGTCATACTGTTGGCTGCATGCCATTATAAGCAAATTTTAAAGTCAATTTTTTCTAAATCTTACCATATCTTATTAACTAAGTCAGCTCAACTAGTTGCATGGTTAAGGACAGAGAAGACCCATCCTTTTCTGCAGGAAAAAAATGCTGGAATGCTGAGATTGAGTGATTTGTCTCATACGTCACTGGAATGAGGAAGGCAGATATTTGACACGTTCAAGGAGATAGATGCATCTATGCTAATATTTCCTATCAGTCAATCTAGATCAACTGCTGCAGGAATATGAAGAAAGGTGAATGAGCCATTTACAGTTTGTAATTCCGTGAAGAAATTATTACTTCAGTTCAGTTCAGTCGCTCAGTCGTGTCCGACTCTTTGTGACCCCATGAATCGCAGCACGCCAGGCCTCCCTGTCCATCACCATCTCCCGGAGTTCACTCAGACTCACGTCCATTGAGTCCGTGATGCCATCCAGCCATCTCATCCTCTGTCGTCCCCTTCTCCTCCTGCCCCCAATCCCTCCAAGCATCAGAGTCTTTTCCAATGAGTCAACTCTT
>SJYX01005887.1:259493-277997 GCA_006410675.1 Oreotragus oreotragus | reverse complement strand
TCTGACACTGTTTCCACTGTTTCCCCGTCTATTTCCCAGGAAGTGATGGGACCGGATGCCATGATCTTCATTTTCTGAATGTTGAGCTTTAAGCCACCTTTTTCACTCTCCACCTTCACTTTCATCAAGAGGCTTTTTAGCTCCTCTTCACTTTCTGCCATAAGGGTGGTGTCATCAGCATATCTGAGGTTATTGATATTTCTCCTGGCGATCTTGATTCCAGCTTGTGTTTCTTCCATTCCAGCGTTTCTCATGATGTACTCTGCATATAAGTTAAATAAACAGGGAGACAATATACAGCCTTGACGTACTCCTTTTCCTATTTGGAACCAGTCTGTTGTTCCATGTGCAGTTCTAACTGTTGCTTCCTGACCTGCATACAGATTTCTCAAGAGGCAGGTTAGGTGGTCTGGTATTCCCATCTCTTTCAGAATTTTCCACAGTTGATTGTGATCCACACAGTCAAAGGCTTTGGCATAGTCAATAAAGCAGAAATAGATGTTTTTCTGGAACTCTCTTGCTTTTTCCATGATCCAGCAGATGTTGGCAATTTGATCTCTTACTTAGTTGAAAAAAAATCAAGCCTGTGAGGCTATGCTGCAGAACTTGGTTGTCCAAATATTGTGCTTACTGAATCTCACATTTGGGCTATGAAATCAAATGCTGCTCGATCTCACAAGCCTATAGGTACAAGTGAAGTCAGACCTACCTCCATTTAAGTAGTGTCAGTTCTCACCACTCACTTGTCTGACTGTGGGACAGTGTAGAACAATGGAAGAAATATCATGCTGCGGGAGACATTTAGGAAAGGTGTAGAAGGCTATCTGGCTCACACAGAGATTGGTAGGTGTCACCAGACTGAGTAGATAGGGATTGGAAATTCCAGAAGGCTAAAATGCAAAGGACAGTTCTGTATAAGAACTCTCCCATGTCTATAAAAATCTTCAGTGCCCACCATGAAAACATCCTAAGAACTGAACAGGAGGAGTCCTGCTCACATATCATGAAAGACAAGTTTAAGAATTTAGAGGTGCCTTTCTCACTTTGGATCTATAATACTTCTTTTTAATTTATTTTTTAATTGCAGTAAATTAGTTTAAAATGCTGTGTGTGTTTCTGCTGTACAGCACAATAAATTAGCTATACATATATCCCCTTTTATGGGGTTTCCTTCTCATTTAGGTCACCACAGAGCACTGGGTAGAGTCCCCTGTGTTAAGAATTGGTTTTCATTAGTTATCTATTTTCTATATGATAGTGAATGTGTTTCAGTCCCTATCTTCCAGTTATAACCCTAAATGTCTCCTTTGATCAGGCCCCAGGGAAATACTTGTCTATTGTCTTCAAAACAAAGGATGATTATGTGTGAACATGGTGAAGACTTCTGGGAAGCGTCACTGCTAAAAGGAATACAAGGAGTATTTGAGTGACATTAATTCTGAGAGAAAAGAAAAATTAACTTGTCATATCTGTACTTTCAAGTGGCATGAATGCAATCAATTCCTGTATAATTAAAAACTATTTGCAAGAACTGTGGGGCACCCATTTTCTTAATTCACTCCATCCTTCAGTTTGTGTTACCAGAGTTATGTACAAGTTTATGTTATGTTCTGAACACTTGCTCTTGACTATATAAGGAATATTTTGCAATGTTAATTCATATTATTATTAACTCTGTATAGTTGTAGGTTTAGGTGTGATGTGCAAGAAACAAGGTATAATTGTTTTACATTGGCCACAAAATAAACATTGAATGTCAAATGTTGAGGATAGTTTTAATTTATAAATTTATTTAATATGACAATTAACTAAGCCAATTAGATAGATGTTCTACTTTAAATATATGCAATTTGAAATTAAATATTAATTATATAAGTATGTAGTTTGCCTTTTAATTTACTAATGCATTACATAAGACTTTGGGAAACATAAATTTTAAAACTTAAGAGGTAGCCATTGTTGAGAAGCAGACATACATATTAATAAAGGATTTGTCCTGAAATCATTGAATAATGTATCACTCACCCATATTTAGTTGCAATTGTGTAGTTAAGTGGTGTAAACACTGGAAAAGAAATGAGGTTTGATTGTAAGTAGGAGAAACTTGAGACCACTTTTAACAAGCTTTGAATCAAATGATACTAAATTGTCTGAGATACATGAAACACCCACTTTCATTAGTAAATATTATTTTTAACTTTTATATTTATCATCAAATAATATTTTCACATAATTTTCAAGAAATGATAAAAAAAACACTATGCTTTGAAAATTATATCCAGTTTGTATATTTGCTTTTAGATTACTCATTCTCTTACTTACTTTGACACTGTCTCTAAACGTCTACCACCCAGAATTTCTATTAGGCTTTAATTACTATTTATTTCTTCTAGTTCATTCTCCAGCTGTAGTAACTCCTGAAAGAGATAGTCTCCAGTGATCTCTAAATACTAAAGAGTGAATGTAACTTCAGCATGTGGAGAGAGAGAAAATAATTATGCCTATTGTCATAGTTTCTCAGCAAGAATTATTTCAACATGGGTAGAAATATGACCTGGTTTATATGCAATGATATCACTTTTCCTCAGTTTTCCCCCTTCAACTGCCTGGCTCACATAATATGCCTACTTCAGTTAAAGTTATTGCCAATTTAGCTTGAGCAACTGTTGCTCTTTATAAAGTTAGAGAGAATTGTAGGAGAAATTTGTGTGGATGGGGGAAAAACAATAAGATGCATTGTAGACATGTTAAGATTGGGATCCTTATTAGAGATATGATTTGCACAGATCTAGCCTGCCAAGGCAGGAGACATTAGAAGTGGGTTTGATCTCTGGACTGGGAAGATTCCTTGGAGGAGGGCATGGCAACCCACTCCAGTGTTCTTGCCTGGGGAGTCCCATGGACAGAGGAGCCTGGTGGGCTGCAGTCCATGGGGTCACACAGAGTCAGATATGACTGAAGTGACTTAGGACGCATGCACAGAGCCCCATCTCATATCCTCTTGGCCTTTCCTTTACTTCAAGCACTGACATGACAAACAGCTTAGCGTAGGGATAACCCAGTAGCCTCATCTCAGATATACCATGAACTTTTACTTCTGAGATTCTCTGATGTTTACTGGCTTCTGTACAATCATGAGGAACTTGAAATAGAAAGAATTAGCAATTCTTGCTTCAATACTTGACCAATTAAGGTTGAAAAGCACTGGATATGTGGATTACTCATATTCAGATGGATAATTTTGAGCATGATTTTAATTGCATAACTTAAAAACCCATAGAAATTCTTGGCAGAATTAAAGGCCAGCTGACTGAAACTAATCCATTTTGGAGGCAAAAAATACCCTTAAATGATATACAGTTATTTATAATCCCTTTTTTGGCCACTTAATATTCTTTTTAATATTCTTAAATTGTATTTTTTAAGATCATATTTTAGTTAAAAAGAGTTTTCACCCATGCATAGAAATAGTGCTAACATCTTCACGATAAACTTTTAAAAATCCTATGGTTATAATATTGGGTTTATGCCCCAATATTGCCCACTGTCACTGTTATATGAATTATAATTACATTGCATACTTTTTCCCACCTATCTGAAATTTTGTATTTAAAGGATGTTTCTTATAGACATCATTGTGTAGTCTTGATTTTTTTACATTTAGTTTGTCAATCATTGACTCACCTGGATTGGATAAACCACATATATTGAATGTGATTATTGACAAGTTTGGGTTGAAACACAAGTTTTCTCAAATAGACTTTTGGTAATAACATCTACCAATTGTGTTAATACTAGATAGTTGTGAAATCTGTTGATTCAATAGGGAAAATGTTAGCTAACTTGTTTTAGAGTTACAGCAATTTTTTTTTTTTTTTTTTACCTAACAGTTTAAAATCAGAGATTACATCATAACAGTAAGAAAATAGTTCTTATAGAGATCTATGCTGCAATTTTACCACCATCTGTTTCCCTAAATGTTGCAGTACCAGAGTGGAGTTTTCTTACTGTATACACCTGTGGTTTTCTGCTGGCTTTGGTCTATATTTACATAATATCCGTCTGAAAATGCAGACTATGTAGTATTTATCTAAACACCAAGATTCCGGAGATAGCATAGAAACCCATTCAACTGCTAGACTGCATTTTCTCCTTGACAAAGCAGACAGGTCTTTTGTCATTGTATGGGCAGCTTTGTTGATTATCTTCTCCTCTTGGGTTTCTGTGCTAAATGGCAACAAAGATTCATGGTCAATTTTTCTTTAAAAACAAAACAAAACAAAACCCTCTATCTCTCACAGAAGTGTGAAGTGCAAAAACCTGAAACTTAGAAAAATTAGTATGCTTCTTTTCCATAAAAATGGATCTAACTAGATAGTTGAACCTTGCATGTAATATTGGCATGCTCATTAAATAGATATAGGGAAAGGAAATACTGAAATCAGATCACACATTCCAGTTGGCCCCTCCCGATGTAGAACTGAGAAAGCTTTGAGAGAGCAAGATATGTTCAATATTTCTACTTCGTCTTTGTAAAATAATGTTTGTCTAGTACAAAAGCTATTAAGAATGACGACAGAGAAAAATTTCAATGAGATATGAAAAGCTGGACTTCTTATATATTAGCTTTTTCTGTCCCAAAGTTTCATGCTTTATCTACTAGTTTGGCTATGTACAACAGTTCATCATTCTTAGGCATGTGTGACTAGGCTTTTCAAAGCTCATTTTTCAAAACAGAGATATATTAACATTTAATGAAAAGATTAATTCTTTCGGGTTTGGGAGTTCTATTTTGGCAAGAAATGTTGCCTTTGTAAGACTGTTTTTATTCCTCGTTCTTTCTGGCTATTCTTGCCATGTTTGTCTTCTATTCCTTATATGTTCCCATCAACCTCAAAGTTAATGTAATATTGATTTTTTTCCTAAAGTTGTGTTTTGCTAGAAATTGGAAGTATTTTTCAGATCAAATGATGTACTAATTTTTAACTGAAACATTGAATGATATGAACTGTTAAAGTGATAGAATACCTAGGAAAACTTATGATCTCTGTCATTAGACTACTGTAGGAACAGAAAAATGAGTAGGAAGGGCCATTTAGCTGTCAAAATTTTACATCAATACCTTAAAATCAGTCAAGTAGCTTGAAATTCAGTGCCAGTTGTGTTTTATGAAGTTTCTTTGCATTTAATAACAAATGTTTAAAAAAGGGGATAGTAGCAGAAGAGAGATTATACAAGCTGAAGTATAAATTCCTAAGTTATCACTTCTAGACGCACTGCCAGAAATTGATATCATAATTACCTAGTTCTTCTTTGTATACAATTCTTGGACCCCATTTGTAATTTTAGAGATTCCTCTGCATTTCATCAATTCTATAAACATCTCTTTTGCGGCTGTGATTCATAAAGCCAAATGGAAATCAAACTAAATACACTTGAGAGGAAATACTTTTTCCTTGTGAACATTACAACTGTATGCTCTGTCCCTTTGGACAGCACATTTTTTCATCTCTTCAGAAAAAAAAAAAAGTCTGGTAGGATAAGGATCAGGAATGCATATTTTTGGAATTACATGCAATTCTACCCCTAAACTTTGTAGAGTTCTAGATAAGTAGGACCAATGGAGATACTAATACCATAATTAGATATTTGAAAGTTATGAATTATGAAACTCTCCTGAGTTTCAAATTATTCAATACAATGTTTCTGTTGCTTTTGCTCTGAAAAATGTGCCTGCATGATGACCTGGAAGCTCAGGTTTTTAATCTAAAGTGTTCAGTCAGTGTAGAGTTCGGCATAAAAATAAAGCATCACAGAGAGGCTTGGCTACTGGCCTCTAGATCTTGGCCTCCAGGCTGTGGTCCACTGCGTTCTTGCCTAAGTTTCTTCTCTGTTCTGTAATAGGGAACTCTGAGTAACTATCTCAGCTTGCACATCCCAGCTCGGGTCACCTTCCTGCAAAACTGCAGGCTTAGGACTAGGACTGCCCCCACTGGAAGTGTACACACGGTCATGTCTCAGCCCTGTGGACCTTGTGTCCTACGGAGCAGTGCGTGTCAGGAAGAGGCAGAGTTCTTCTGAAGTGTAAGCCCCAGATCAGGGGCCACACTTGCCTAGTTCCTAAACTGGTATTGTGGGTAGTGCGTGCACACTGAGTTGCTTCAGCTATGTCTGACTGTGTGTGACGCTATGCACAGTAGCCCACCAGGTCCATGGGATTTTCCAGGCAAGAATACTGGAATGGGTTGCCATGCCCTCCTTCAAGGGATCCTCCCAACCCAGAGACAGAGACTACATCTCGTCTCCTGCCTTGGTAGGTGGGTTCTTTACACTAGTGCCACCTGGAAAGCCCAATTGTGGGTAGACTTACATTCAAATCTTTTCTTCTCCTCAATTGTTAGTTGTTTTTTATTTAACTTAGAGCCAGAGTGCTGGGTTTGAATATCAGCTTCATCACTTAACAGCTGTGAAACTTTGGGAACAGTGTGCACTCTTTCAGTTTCCTTATCTGCTAATGTGGGAGATAATGATCTCTAATTCAAAGGATTGTTTTGAGAGTTAAGTGTGTTTATATTTAGGAAGTGCTTAGAAGAGATCCTGGCGCACAGGAAATACTTGATTGTTAAAGAACTAAAATAGTTCTCTTAGTTGTTAAATGAAAATTTTAATAATATCTTCATTCATTATTCAGTCGCTAAGCTGAGTCTGATTCTTTGTGACCCTATAGATTGCAGCACACCAGGCCTCTCTGTCCTTCACTATCTCAGTTTACTCAAACTCATGTCCAGTGAGTCGATGATGCCATCCAACCATCTCATCCTCCATAGCCCCCTTCTCCTCCTGCCCTCAGCATCGCGGTCTTTTTTAATGAGTTGGCTTTTGGCATCAGGTGGCCAAAGTATTGAAGCTTCGACTTCAGCATCAGTCCTTCCAGTGAATATTCGGAATTGATTTCATTAGGATTAACTGGTTTGATCTCCTTGCAGTCCAAGGGACTCTCAAGAGTCTTCTCCAGCATCACAGTTAGAAAGCATCAACTCTTCAGTGCTCAGCCTTCTTCATGGTCCAACTCTCACATCCACACATGACTACCAGAAAAATCATAGCTTTGACTATACAGACGATTGTCAGCAAAGTGATATCTCTGATTTTTAATATGCTATCGAGGTTTGCCATAGCTTTCCTTCAAAGGAGCGAGTACCTTTTATTTTTGGCTGCATCACATTCTGCAGTAATTTTGGAGCCCAAGAAAAGAAAACGTCACTGTTTCCATTGTTTCCTCGTCTATTTGCCAGGAAGTGATGGGACTAGATGCCATGACCTTAGTTTTTTGAATGCTGAGTTTTAAGCCAGCTTTTTCACTCTCTTATTTCAACTTCATCAAGAGTCTCTTTACCTCTTCTTTGTTTTCTGCCATTAGAGTGGTGTCATCGGCATATCTGAGGTTATTGATATTTCTCTGGGCAATCTTGATTCCATCCTCATCATAGGAACTTGAAAAAATCAGTAAGATAATGTGCAACAAAATTGTTATTCCAATGTTTGGCATAAAATAAGTACAGCAGATCATTAAATAATATTAGAATATAAAGAATAAATAAAATACAGCTCTAAATATACACAACATAAGATTACAAATTAGAGCCTTTTGCATTTTTATTGTTCTTTAATATATATATATATATTTTTTTTTCTTTGACTGTCAGTGGTGTTGTGTTTGCCTTGGCTTTGAAAGTTTGAGGGCATAAGTATTCCCATTTTAATAAATTGTTTTTCATGACCATTAATTTGAGAAATGGGGGACTTTCACCTCATATTTACTACTGTAAATTAATCCATGCATTCAGCTGATAAATGTTATTATAGGCCCTATTTGTAGAAAAGAGTTGTTATTTAGTCTATAAGTCACGTCCAACTCCTGAGATTCTAGCCCACTAGGCTCCATTGTTCATGGAATTTCTCAGGCAAAAATGCTGGAGTGCGTTGTCATTTCCTTTCCCAGGGGATCTTCCTGGATCAGGGATCGAACCTGCATATCCTGCTTTGGCAAGTGGATTCTTCGCCACTGAAAATCTCTTGTGCTACACAATTACTTTGTAGTTAACACTGGGACTCGTAAGACTGCTCTTGCTGTTGTTCAGTCACCCAGTCATGTCTGACACTTTGTGACCCCATGGACTGCAGCATGCCAGGTCTCTCTGTCCCTCACCATCTCCTGAAGTTTGCCCAAGAACATGTCCATTGCACTGGTGATGCCATCCAGCCATCTCATCCTCTGACTCCTTCTTCTCCTTCTTCCCTCAATCTTTCCCAGCATCAGGGACTGATAACTTATTAGTCAGCTATGAGTTTAAGTCATTTTCTCTTAAACAATCTTCTACCCAGAATGACCAATACATGCTGAATTAATTTTACCTTCACAAAGAGGTGTACAGAGGTGAAAATGATAAAATACAGATTCACTGTATTGTTTTGGGAAATTCCTTCATACATAAATATTAGAAATGACATTTTTCTCTAATATTTACTTTTTAAAAAAGAGGGAAAGTTTTTAACAATATTAACAGCCAAATAACAGCAGATGTGATCCTTCAATCTAGATAATCGAAGATGGCAATGTCTCCTTGGAGTTTCTTTAATTGCTCATTTATACTAAAATGAGTGGGCACATTTACAAAGTGATCTATAAAGCTGTGCATAGTCTTCAAAATATGCTATTCAGATACTGACACCCTAAGATTAAAATTCATTCACAATTCACTGGAGAGAGATAAAATGTAATGCAATCATTTATAGCTATTCTGAAAGGGGAATGGGAAGCTTCATCTTGAAACTGAATTTACAGAACCATGACATGTTCATATGGTTCCACCATATAAATTATTAGTAAGGTTATCTTAACATATCTTTACATATATATAAATATGAATTTGCCTTTAAACATAAAGTAGTTTTAATTATTCATAGTTTGATAGTCTTCCTGCCAACTGATGTACTCAACCTAGAAGACATACATAGATTTCCTATGCAATCCAGCTTCTTTTGGAAGTCATTAATCAAAGGCTGAACATAAAGCATATAAAGATGAAGTTTAACAGTGGTGGAGATAAACTTGAGACAGAGAATTTGTTTCAATTTTCTATTGACTTGAACCTTAATCTGTTATTTTATAAAAAGGTTAACCTTTCAGCTAAATTCATTAAATGCATAAATGTATACTTTTAAATTTAAACATTTTAGCTATCTCAGAATTTGAAATAACTCAGATTTCAGATGTTACTTGGTATTTCTGAATACAATGAAATTTAGAAAAAAATGTGGCATTTCATTTTTATCAGGCATAGAAAGTATGCTAAGTATCACTATTCTCATTTACACATTTGGAATAAAAGCATTATCTCAAAATATATTTTAAGAATGAAACATAATAGTTTCAAGCACTTCAGCCTACTGTGCTGTGCTTCGCGGCGCAGTCATGTCTGACTCTTTGTGACGCTATGGACTGTAGCCCACCAGGCTCCTCTGTCCATGGGGATTCTCCAGGCAAGAATATTGGAGTGATCTTCCCAACCCAGGGATAGAACCCAGGTACCCTGCATTGGAGGTGGATTCTTTACTGTCTGAGCCACCAGGAAAGTCCAAAGATACTGGAGTGAGTAGCTTATCCCTTCTCAGGGGGAACTTCCTGACCCAAGAATCAAATTGGAGTCTCCTGCATTGCAGGTGGATTCTTTACCAGCTGAACTACCCAAGAAGCCCTAGACCTACTATAGGGCTGGTTTCTGTGCTAAATGGCAACAAAGATTCATGGTCAATTTTTCTTTAAAAACAAAACAAAACAAAACAAAACCCTCTATCTCTCACAGAAGTGTGAAGTGCAAAAACCTGAAACTTAGAAAAATTAGTATGCTTCTTTTCCATAAAAATGGATCTAACTAGATAGTTGAACCTTGCATGTAATATTGGCATGCTCATTAAATAGATATAGGGAAAGGAAATACTGAAATCAGATCACACATTCCAGTTGGCCTCTCCCGATGTAGAACTGAGAAAGCTTTGAGAGAGCAAGATATGTTCAATATTTCTACTTCATCTTTGTAAAATAATGTTTGTCTAGTACAAAAGCTATTAAGAATGACGAAAGAGAAAAATTTCAATGAGATATGAAAAGCTGGACTTCTTATATATTAACTTTTTCTGTCCCAAAGTTTCATGCTTTATCTACTAGTTTGGCTATGTACAACAGTTCATCATTCTTAGGCATGTGTGACTAGGCTTTTCAAAGCTCATTTTTCAAAACAGAGATATATTAACATTTAATGAAAAGATTAATTCTTTCGGGTTTGGGAGTTCTATTTTGGCAAGAAATGTTGCCTTTGTAAGACTGTTTTTATTCCTCGTTCTTTCTGGCTATTCTTGCCATGTTTGTCTTCTATTCCTTATATGTTCCCATCAACCTCAAAGTTAATGTAATATTGATTTTTTTCCTAAAGTTGTGTTTTGCTAGAAATTGGAAGTATTTTTCAGATCAAATGATGTACTAATTTTTAACTGAAACATTGAATGATATGAACTGTTAAAGTGATAGAATACCTAGGAAAACTTATGATCTCTGTCATTAGACTACAGTAGGAACAGAAAAATGAGTAGGAAGGGCCATTTAGCTGTCAAAATTTTACATCAATACCTTAAAATCAGTCAAGTAGCTTGAAATTCAGTGCCAGTTGTGTTTTATGAAGTTTCTTTGCATTTAATAACAAATGTTTAAAAAAGGGGATAGTAGCAGAAGAGAGATTATACAAGCTGAAGTATAAATTCCTAAGTTATCACTTCTAGACGCACTGCCAGAAATTGATATCATAATTACCTAGTTCTTCTTTGTATACAATTCTTGGACCCCATTTGTAATTTTAGAGATTCCTCTGCATTTCATCAATTCTATAAACATCTCTTTTGCGGCTGTGATTCATAAAGCCAAATGGAAATCAAACTAAATACACTTGAGAGGAAATACTTTTTCCTTGTGAACATTACAACTGTATGCTCTGTCCCTTTGGACAGCACATTTTTTCATCTCTTCAGAAAAAAAAAAAAGTCTGGTAGGATAAGGATCAGGAATGCATATTTTTGGAATTACATGCAATTCTACCCCTAAACTTTGTAGAGTTCTAGATAAGTAGGACCAATGGAGATACTAATACCATAATTAGATATTTGAAAGTTATGAATTATGAAACTCTCCTGAGTTTCAAATTATTCAATACAATGTTTCTGTTGCTTTTGCTCTGAAAAATGTGCCTGCATGATGACCTGGAAGCTCAGGTTTTTAATCTAAAGTGTTCAGTCAGTGTAGAGTTCGGCATAAAAATAAAGCATCACAGAGAGGCTTGGCTACTGGCCTCTAGATCTTGGCCTCCAGGCTGTGGTCCACTGCGTTCTTGCCTAAGTTTCTTCTCTGTTCTGTAATAGGGAACTCTGAGTAACTATCTCAGCTTGCACATCCCAGCTCGGGTCACCTTCCTGCAAAACTGCAGGCTTAGGACTAGGACTGCCCCCACTGGAAGTGTACACACGGTTGAGGGGGAGCTGAGATGAGGTCCTCAGTGTTCTCATGTCTCAGCCCTGTGGACCTTGTATCCTACGGAGCAGTGCGTGTCAGGAAGAGGCAGAGTTCTTCTGAAGTGTAAGCCCCAGATCAGGGGCCACACTTGCCTAGTTCCTAAACTGGTATTGTGGGTAGTGCGTGCACACTGAGTTGCTTCAGCTATGTCTGACTGTGTGTGACGCTATGCACAGTAGCCCACCAGGTCCATGGGATTTTCCAGGCAAGAATACTGGAATGGGTTGCCATGCCCTCCTTCAAGGGATCCTCCCAACCCAGAGATAGAGACTACATCTCGTCTCCTGCCTTGGTAGGTGGGTTCTTTACACTAGTGCCACCTGGAAAGCCCAATTGTGGGTAGACTTACATTCAAATCTTTTCTTCTCCTCAATTGTTAGTTGTTTTTTATTTAACTTAGAGCCAGAGTGCTGGGTTTGAATATCAGCTTCATCACTTAACAGCTGTGAAACTTTGGGAACAGTGTGCACTCTTTCAGTTTCCTTATCTGCTAATGTGGGAGATAATGATCTCTAATTCAAAGGATTGTTTTGAGAGTTAAGTGTGTTTATATTTAGGAAGTGCTTAGAAGAGATCCTGGCGCACAGGAAATACTTGATTGTTAAAGAACTAAAATAGTTCTCTTAGTTGTTAAATGAAAATTTTAATAATATCTTCATTCATTATTCAGTCGCTAAGCTGAGTCTGATTCTTTGTGACCCTATAGATTGCAGCACACCAGGCCTCTCTGTCCTTCACTATCTCAGTTTACTCAAACTCATGTCCAGTGAGTCGATGATGCCATCCAACCATCTCATCCTCCATAGCCCCCTTCTCCTCCTGCCCTCAGCATCGCGGTCTTTTTTAATGAGTTGGCTTTTGGCATCAGGTGGCCAAAGTATTGAAGCTTCGACTTCAGCATCAGTCCTTCCAGTGAATATTCGGAATTGATTTCATTAGGATTAACTGGTTTGATCTCCTTGCAGTCCAAGGGACTCTCAAGAGTCTTCTCCAGCATCACAGTTAGAAAGCATCAACTCTTCAGTGCTCAGCCTTCTTCATGGTCCAACTCTCACATCCACACATGACTACCAGAAAAATCATAGCTTTGACTATACAGACGATTGTCAGCAAAGTGATATCTCTGATTTTTAATATGCTATCGAGGTTTGCCATAGCTTTCCTTCAAAGGAGCGAGTACCTTTTATTTTTGGCTGCATCACATTCTGCAGTAATTTTGGAGCCCAAGAAAAGAAAACGTCACTGTTTCCATTGTTTCCTCGTCTATTTGCCAGGAAGTGATGGGACTGGATGCCATGACCTTAGTTTTTTGAATGCTGAGTTTTAAGCCAGCTTTTTCATTCTCTTATTTCAACTTCATCAAGAGTCTCTTTACCTCTTCTTTGTTTTCTGCCATTAGAGTGGTGTCATCGGCATATCTGAGGTTATTGATATTTCTCTGGGCAATCTTGATTCCATCCTCATCATAGGAACTTGAAAAAATCAGTAAGATAATGTGCAACAAAATTGTTATTCCAATGTTTGGCATAAAATAAGTACAGCAGATCATTAAATAATATTAGAATATAAAGAATAAATAAAATACAGCTCTAAATATACACAACATAAGATTACAAATTAGAGCCTTTTGCATTTTTATTGTTCTTTAATATATATATATATATTTTTTTTTCTTTGACTGTCAGTGGTGTTGTGTTTGCCTTGGCTTTGAAAGTTTGAGGGCATAAGTATTCCCATTTTAATAAATTGTTTTTCATGACCATTAATTTGAGAAATGGGGGACTTTCACCTCATATTTACTACTGTAAATTAATCCATGCATTCAGCTGATAAATGTTATTATAGGCCCTATTTGTAGAAAAGAGTTGTTATTTAGTCTATAAGTCACGTCCAACTCCTGAGATTCTAGCCCACTAGGCTCCATTGTTCATGGAATTTCTCAGGCAAAAATGCTGGAGTGCGTTGTCATTTCCTTTCCCAGGGGATCTTCCTGGATCAGGGATCGAACCTGCATATCGTGCTTTGGCAAGTGGATTCTTCGCCACTGAAAATCTCTTGTGCTACACAATTACTTTGTAGTTAACACTGGGACTCGTAAGACTGCTCTTGCTGTTGTTCAGTCACCCAGTCATGTCTGACACTTTGTGACCCCATGGACTGCAGCATGCCAGGTCTCTCTGTCCCTCACCATCTCCTGAAGTTTGCCCAAGAACATGTCCATTGCACTGGTGATGCCATCCAGCCATCTCATCCTCTGACTCCTTCTTCTCCTTCTTCCCTCAATCTTTCCCAGCATCAGGGACTGATAACTTATTAGTCAGCTATGAGTTTAAGTCATTTTCTCTTAAACAATCTTCTACCCAGAATGACCAATACATGCTGAATTAATTTTACCTTCACAAAGAGGTGTACAGAGGTGAAAATGATAAAATACAGATTCACTGTATTGTTTTGGGAAATTCCTTCATACATAAATATTAGAAATGACATTTTTCTCTAATATTTACTTTTTAAAAAAGAGGGAAAGTTTTTAACAATATTAACAGCCAAATAACAGCAGATGTGATCCTTCAATCTAGATAATCGAAGATGGCAATGTCTCCTTGGAGTTTCTTTAATTGCTCATTTATACTAAAATGAGTGGGCACATTTACAAAGTGATCTATAAAGCTGTGCATAGTCTTCAAAATATGCTATTCAGATACTGACACCCTAAGATTAAAATTCATTCACAATTCACTGGAGAGAGATAAAATGTAATGCAATCATTTATAGCTATTCTGAAAGGGGAATGGGAAGCTTCATCTTGAAACTGAATTTACAGAACCATGACATGTTCATATGGTTCCACCATATAAATTATTAGTAAGGTTATCTTAACATATCTTTACATATATATAAATATGAATTTGCCTTTAAACATAAAGTAGTTTTAATTATTCATAGTTTGATAGTCTTCCTGCCAACTGATGTACTCAACCTAGAAGACATACATAGATTTCCTATGCAATCCAGCTTCTTTTGGAAGTCATTAATCAAAGGCTGAACATAAAGCATATAAAGATGAAGTTTAACAGTGGTGGAGATAAACTTGAGACAGAGAATTTGTTTCAATTTTCTATTGACTTGAACCTTAATCTGTTATTTTATAAAAAGGTTAACCTTTCAGCTAAATTCATTAAATGCATAAATGTATACTTTTAAATTTAAACATTTTAGCTATCTCAGAATTTGAAATAACTCAGATTTCAGATGTTACTTGGTATTTCTGAATACAATGAAATTTAGAAAAAAATGTGGCATTTCATTTTTATCAGGCATAGAAAGTATGCTAAGTATCACTATTCTCATTTACACATTTGGAATAAAAGCATTATCTCAAAATATATTTTAAGAATGAAACATAATAGTTTCAAGCACTTCAGCCTACTGTGCTGTGCTTCGCGGCGCAGTCATGTCTGACTCTTTGTGACGCCATGGACTGTAGCCCACCAGGCTCCTCTGTCCATGGGGATTCTCCAGGCAAGAATATTGGAGTGATCTTCCCAACCCAGGGATAGAACCCAGGTACCCTGCATTGGAGGTGGATTCTTTACTGTCTGAGCCACCAGGAAAGTCCAAAGATACTGGAGTGAGTAGCTTATCCCTTCTCAGGGGGAACTTCCTGACCCAAGAATCAAATTGGAGTCTCCTGCATTGCAGGTGGATTCTTTACCAGCTGAACTACCCAAGAAGCCCTAGACCTACTATAGGGCTCAGTAGAATGAAAGTGAAAAGTGAAAGTGTTAGCTGCTTAGTCATGTCCAACTCTTTGCAACCCCATAGACTGTAGACCACCAGGCTCTTCTGTCCATGGAATTCTCCAGGCAAGAATACTAGAGTGGTGTTTTTCTTTCTGACTTACACAAACACAGTGTATTAATGCATATATATGGAATTTAGAAAAATGGTAATGACAATTCTATATGCAAGACAGCAAAAGAGACACAGATGTAAAGAACAGACTTTTGGATTCTGTGGGAGAAGGCAAGGGTGGGATGATTTGAGAGAATAGCATTGAAACATGTGTATTACTGTATGTGAAATAGATGACCGGTCCAAGCTCGATGCGTGAAACAGGGCACTCAAGCCCGGTGCACTGGGACGACCCTGAGGGAGGGGACAGGGAGGCAGGGGATTTGGGACCTAGGGACACAAGTACACCCGTGGCTGATTCGTGTCACTTTATGGCAAAAAAACACCACAATACTGTAAAGTAATTAACCTCCAGTTAAAATAAAATTAATTAAAAAAAAAGAATACTGGAGTGGGTCGCCATTTCCTTCTCCAAGGGAAACACAGGGATTGAACCCAGATCTCCTGCATTGCAGGCAGATTCTTTACTGTCTGAGCCACTAGGGGAGCCCAATATATTAATACTAAATCCACTCATCATGAAAGACCTTTTTTTCCCCAGTAAATCTATGTCTGTTTCTTTTTGGTGTTTTAGGGTTTGTCTGTGTATCTGTCTCTCTCGTCTCTTTCTCAAAATATTTTGGTTAACTTACAATATTTTAACACATATAATATATTATAATTGTATAATCACAAGTCCTTTCTTTTAACCAGTATATCTTAGTTTTTAAATTATTTAAATATAAACTGCAATATGTTCATTTAAAAAAAAATCATTGGTCTATAGATTGCATGGAGATGGTTATCCTCTTCCAATAAAGAGATTCTCATTTTGCTCACGGAATTTTATTTCCATGTTTAATATTTAATGATTTATGTCAAAGACTTGTTTTACTGAAGAGTGATTGAATATCTATTAACTGAGAAGGCAGCACATCTCTGTTTTAAATCATGTTGCAGGACTCCAACTTCCTATTTGGCATTAGGGTAGGGAATGTAACCATGGACAAATGGATTTGCCCCTTTAAGCCTCAACTGCTTCATCTGTAAATTAGAGATAACATAATCCAGGGATTTAAAGACTAAATGATATTGTCTTTCAGTATTTAGTCCAATTGTTAGTGTCTTCATTTGGGGTGCTATAGCAAATACACGTTAGACTGAATGCTTAAACAAAAAAAATATTTCTTAGAGTTCTGGAGGCTGGAAAGTCCAAGATTAAAGTATTGACAGAGTCCACTGCCTGGTTTGTTGTTCAGTCACTCATTCATGTCTGACTCATTGCAACCCCGTGAACTGCAACACACAAGATCTCCTTGTCCTTCATCTCCCGGAGCTTGTTCAAACTCTTGTCCATTGAGTCAGTGATGCCATCCAACCATCTTGTCCTCTGTCATCCCCTTCTCCTCCTGCCTCCAATCTTCATGTAGGATTGAAGTTAGATGAGCATAAAGCAGTTTCTTAACCTCAGTGGATAAATCAATTATTTTATTTTTAAAAATAAACCAACAGTAACAGCACCTTTTGACAAGTGATGGTGCAGAGTGATGGGAGTCTGCGCCTGTGTTATAGGAACACAATGGGAATCATCTGAAAGATACCAGAACTAGTGGTGATATAACAGTTGCATCATAGATTCACCACAGTGTACCCACTTCTCTGAGGCTTTAATCCCTTCTTCTACAATCTGTCATCACAGTCCTGGAATTTCGGTTTCACAAAAGTATGGCCCATCAGTCTCCTTCTTTTTTGGTGCCTTCATAGTAGCCCTTCCTGGTCTCGCCAGTATGGAAATACTACACACTGAGAGTCACTCAGTCATGTCCTACTCTTTGTTACCCCAAGGAGTATATAGCCCACCAGACTCCTCTGTCCATGGAATTCTGCAGGCAAGAATGCTGGAGTGGGTTACCATTCTTTTCTCCTGAGGATCTTCCAAACCTAGGGATCGAAGCCAGGTCTCCTGTGTTGCAGGCAGATTCTTTACCAGCTGAGCCATCAGGGAAGTTCCTATATACTAGGAGAGTGCTCTCCAAATAGACTTCTCATGGTCAGTTTAATATTTCACTCCCTTTGATCTTACACCCCCAGAATCAAGTCCTAATACAGGTGCTCTCCTGCTCTGGCAGGCACATACTAAGTAATGCAACTCTGATAAGATTCTCGTCCCTTTCCCCTTTCTCTCTTCCCCCCATCAGACTCCATTTCCCTGGCTGGATTATGTTCTGACATAAGTTTTTGTTCTAATGGGTTAGAGAGAAGCTGAGACTTAAGCTTTTTGGCAGAACTGTAACCTTAACATCATCTTCAAGCAAAAGGGGAGAACTAGCCATTTAAGGAATAAGCCACTTCTGTTAAATCAGATTTCAAAAGGAAATGAGAGTAACCTCTTTGAGATTTCATTTTCCATTGAAATATAGCTTTGATGGAGCTTTTGCATAATACTTTCATTATTTTATATTTTTACAAATGTGTAAACAGTAGTAAAGATTTTGAGAGGCATATATTTGGTATTCATTTGTCCTTTACCATATAGGATTTCCTTTTAAAGTTTTAGAAAAAGATCTGAGTATATCAGGAAGCTAATAATTTATATATACCCTGATTTGCCTTTAAGAAAAGGAACTGATAATTAGAAAGAAGATGAAAAACATTTGATTTTGATAAAGTTCTACAGAGGTTAAAAGAAAATTAGTAATTATGGAAACACCCTAGATGTCCATCAGCGGATGAATGGATAAGAAAGCTGTGGTACATATACACAATGGAGTATTACTCAGCCATTAAAAAGAATACATTTGAATCAGTTCTAATAAGATGGATGAAACTGGAACTGATTATACAGAGTGAAGTAAGCCAGAAAGAAAAACACCAATACAGTATACTAACACATATATAAGGAATTTAGAAAGATGGTAATGAGGACCCTGTATGCAAGACAGCAAAAGAGACACAGATGTGTAGAGCGGACTTTTGGACTCTGAGGGAGA
>SJYX01005887.1:245116-259194 GCA_006410675.1 Oreotragus oreotragus | reverse complement strand
GGGATTCAGGATGCTTGGGGCTGGTGTATGGGGATGATCCAGAGGGATGATGTGGGGTGGGAGGTGGAAGAGGGGTTCATGTTTGGGAGTTCGTGGCAGATTCATGTCAATGTATGCCAAAACCAATAGAGTACTGCAAAGTAAAATAAAATAAAATAAAAATAAAAAGACTTTGTATCATAACTATCATCTCCGCATTTAAATGAAAAATGAAAAAGTGATGAAATGTGTAATGAACCCTTGAGAACCTTTCTTGTAAGTAGTGATAGCATAAGCGTCTGTCTTTTTCAGGTAAAAGTGGTTTTGGCGGCCAACCCTCAGTTTTTCAGATTCCAAGTAGCAGAAGAAAGACACTATTGTAAAAATGAAACACATCTGCTATAGGTTACTGTTACAGCTTCATATTTTTCCGTTTTTTCCTTTAGTTTTGGAGTTATAAAAGAAATTTTAAGATTTACTATAATTCAATTTAACAAGTGACAAGAATTAGCGATGTGACTATAGCACAGTGAGCTGAAAGCACCACTCCTCATAAAGCAGTTTCTTAACCTCAGTGGATAAATCAATTATTTTATTTTTAAAAATAAACCAACAGTAACAGCACCTTTTGACAAGTGATGGTGCAGAGTGATGGGAGTCTGCGCCTGTGTTATAGGAACACAATGGGAATCATCTGAAAGATACCAGAACTAGTGGTGATATAACAGTTGCATCATAGATTCACCACAGTGTACCCACTTCTCTGAGGCTTTAATCCCTTCTTCTACAATCTGTCATCACAGTCCTGGAATTTCGGTTTCACAAAAGTATGGCCCATCAGTCTCCTTCTTTTTTGGTGCCTTCATAGTAGCCCTTCCTGGTCTCGCCAGTATGGAAATACTACACACTGACAGTCACTCAGTCATGTCCTACTCTTTGTTACCCCAAGGAGTATATAGCCCACCAGACTCCTCTGTCCATGGAATTCTGCAGGCAAGAATGCTGGAGTGGGTTACCATTCTTTTCTCCTGAGGATCTTCCAAACCTAGGGATCGAAGCCAGGTCTCCTGTGTTGCAGGCAGATTCTTTACCAGCTGAGCCATCAGGGAAGTTCCTATATACTAGGAGAGTGCTCTCCAAATAGACTTCTCATGGTCAGTTTAATATTTCACTCCCTTTGATCTTACACACTCAGAATCAAGTCCTAATACAGGTGCTCTCCTGCTCTGGCAGGCACATACTAAGTAATGCAACTCTGATAAGATTCTCGTCCCTTTCCCCTTTCTCTCTTCCCCCCATCAGACTCCATTTCCCTGGCTGGATTATGTTCTGACATAAGTTTTTGTTCTAATGGGTTAGAGAGAAGCTGAGACTTAAGCTTTTTGGCAGAACTGTAACCTTAACATCATCTTCAAGCAAAAGGGGAGAACTAGCCATTTAAGGAATAAGCCACTTCTGTTAAATCAGATTTCAAAAGGAAATGAGAGTAACCTCTTTGAGATTTCATTTTCCATTGAAATATAGCTTTGATGGAGCTTTTGCATAATACTTTCATTATTTTATATTTTTACAAATGTGTAAACAGTAGTAAAGATTTTGAGAGGCATATATTTGGTATTCATTTGTCCTTTACCATATAGGATTTCCTTTTAAAGTTTTAGAAAAAGATCTGAGTATATCAGGAAGCTAATAATTTATATATACCCTGATTTGCCTTTAAGAAAAGGAACTGATAATTAGAAAGAAGATGAAAAACATTTNCCTCTTCGAGATTTCATTTTCCATTGAAATATGGCTTTGATGGAGCTTTTGCATAACACTTTCATTCTTTTATATTTTTACATATGTATAAACAGTAGTAAAGATTTTGAGAGGCATATATTTGGTATTCATTTGTCCTTTATCATATAGGATTTACTTTTAAAGTTTTAGAAAAAGATCTGAGTATATCAGGAAGCTAATAATTTATATTTACCATGATTTGCCTTTAAGAGAAGGAACTGATAATTAGAAAGAAGATGAAAAACATTTGATTTTGATAAAGAAAAGTTCTTCTACGGAGGTTAAAGGAAATCAGTAATTTAAAAAGACTTTGTATCAAAACTATCATCTCCGCATTTAAATGAAAAATGAAAATGTGATGAAATGTGTGATGAACCCTTGAGAACCTTTCTTGTAAGTAGTGATAGTATAAGCATCTGTCTTTTTCAGGTAGAAGTGTTTTTGGCGGCCAACCCTCAGTTTTTCAGACTCCACGTAGCAGAAGAAAGCCACTATGGTAAAAATGAAACACATCTGCTATAGGTTACTGTTACAGCTTTCTATTTTTCCATTTTTTTTCTTTATAACTCCACTTTCTTTTGGAGTTATAAAAGATATTTTAAGATTAACTATAATTCAGTTTAACAAATGACAAGAATTAGAGATGTGACTGTAGCACACTGAGCTGAAAGCACCACTCCTGGTGATTATTGGCTGTGCAGTGAGATGATGTAGAAATAAATCTGGGTCATGCATGGGCCGTCCCAAGTGGCACTAGTGGTAAAGAACTTGCCTCCCCAGCAGGAGACGTAAGAGCTGCCAGTTTGATCCCTGGGTCGGGAAGATACCAATTCAGCCTTCACACTTTAAAAAAGATTAACTTTAGGTATTGTTTGTGATGCAATAGACTCTATGTAAATGAATTGATAATTAATGAATTAATGATTTTGTCCTCACATTAACCCCATGGGGTTGTACAGTTTTTATCCCCATTTTATAGATGAGGAAGTCAAGGGACCTCAGTTCAGTTCAGTTCAGTCACTCAGTCGTGTTCAACTCTTTGCGACCCCATGAATTGCAGCACGCCAGGCCTCCCTGTCCATCACCAACTCCCGGAGTTCACTCAAACTAGTGAGATATAGTGTTTACTGATGCTGAACTTTGATCTCTTCCTAAATACTTTGTCTGAAATAGAAGTTTCTGCCTGGAACCTCAGAATTGATCTTATTGGGAAATAAGGTCTTTGCTGATGTAATGAGTTAAAGAATTTAGAGTAGAGTCATCCAGGTGTAAGGGTGACTAAATCCAACAACTGCCATCTGTGTTAGAAGAGAGAACATGGAGTGAGACACAGGGAAGAAGGCCATGTGGAAACTGAGGTTCAAAGTGAGAGTTCTGGAATCAGCTGCCTAGGGTTCAAAACCTGGTCTACTATTTCCTAATGTTGGGGCTGAAGCAGGTTACCAATAAATTCAATTATTCATTTTCTCATCTGTAGTATATAAATTGATAGAATGTGAAGAAAGGCAACAAGACAGAGCTACTCCTATTTCATAAAGCCACTAAGTACACCAACATTTCAACAAGAATTTTCTCAAGGTTACTCTGCAAGTCTTATCAATAAAGTCATCTGAAGTTAATAACTTTATAAAATAAAATGAAAATCAATTTTGTGTGTTAAAATGGAAAAAAATGAAGGAGAAAGACAGAAAGATATTAACATATCTCACCTTGCTTCAGTACTGTCCTTGTCGCCTCTCCTGGTGTGAGTAATGTTATTTTGTCTGTAGTAAAATTTACTGATTAGTATGAATTATGTTTGATACATAAAGTCTAATTGCTCATAGCCCTAGAAACATAAAAATAAGAGAATGGATATATTTAGCATGCAAAAGCACACAAGATATATCATATATATTTTACTTGTGTTTCACCTTATTGAATTACTGTCTGTGATTTAGGGTGATGGGCTATCAGCAATATCTCCATAGAGACCTTGACACTCTCATCCTCAGTGAATATTTGCCTTTGGGGAAGCATTTTTTTCTGGGCCCTTTTACAGTTTCATTCAATGAGCAGATATTTTATATAGATTTTGATATTAAAAGAATATTTCAAAACATGTAGCTGTCTTCAACAACTAACAACTACAGTTGAATCTAGCAGATGAAGCTATTAAGCAATTAGCAATACTGAGGAAGAAGTACCTAAGTACCTCTCAGAGACTGAAATCAGGAGTGTTGGGACACAAACAAGGAGGTATATTAGATCTGCTTTTAAAAGAAGTACAGTAAGTCCTCTATATACAAACAAATTCCATTCTGAGACCACATTCATAAATTCAATTTGTTCATAAGTCCAACAAAGTTAGCCTAGACACCCAACTAACACAGTCAGCTATATAGTATTGTACTGTATTAGGTTTGTAATACTATTCACACAAATAATACATAAAAAAAAAACACAAAAAATGAAGAAAACATTTTTAATTTTATAGTACTGTACGTTGAAAAAAACAGTAGTGCAGTATAACAGCTGGTATATAGGGGCTGGTATTGAGTGAAGAGGCAAGAAGGGTTATGGACCAGAGAAGGGAGAGGAGGTGGGAGACGGTGGAGCTGAAGGATCATCAACAATGGGAGATGGAGGGCAAGTTGCAATTTCACTCAAGCCTGAGGTTGATGGAATGCATGCTTGCATCTTGGAAAGTTTGCAACTTGAAGGTTCGTATGTAGGGGACTTACTGTACACTCTTATTTGACAGGGTGGACTAGAGTTTGGGGTCATGGGAAAGACAGTGAATACCACTCACCAAGGCAAATACACAAGTGGCACACTATGAAAGCAGAATATTACTCTGGAGAAATTCTCTGTACTTAGGTATGTTTCAAGTTCACATTCTAATAGAAGTGACAGTATTGAAAGGAAATGACATTGGGTTGAAAGTCAGAATTTGATCAGGAATTCGGCCTGTTATTACATGGGGCCCAAGTAAAGAGTACACAGAGAAGTCCATATATCATGTGTCAAAAGTGTCAGAAATTCTAAGGCAAGCTAACCACTACATGAAGCAGATAGCTTCTGACATGTCATACATAATTCCATACTGTCCTGAAAGATCAGGCTCTAATCTAGAAATGTGGGATTTAGCAGATTTCAACAGAATGATCCAACAAGAAAAGAGTTGGTCCATAGTTTATGGTTCTGCTTTTTTCACACCTGGTTCCATCTTGCCTCAGAGCCAGCCTGATGCTCATGCATCTGGAGACCCCCATCCACAGCTCTGCCACATCCCTGCAAACTGAAATATCTTGGACATTAATCGGGACTCAAGATATGCTTTTCAGTGACAGTTCAATCTAGAGAGAAGGGAGTTGGGAAAAGTCCATTGTAGGTCTTGGAAGAAATTACAGTGTCATTTGGACAAAAAAACTAGATGAATCCAAGAATTCTGAGAATGATTGAGAAGGATGCCAAATTGCTCCCTCGCATAGACCACACAGTCTCCTCTTTCCCTATATAATTGTGTGCCCACGGTAGAGCCATGATGGAAACTTCTAAAGCATAAATCTTATATGCTAATTTTACAGTTGTCACTTGGACAAAAAAACTAGATGAATCCAAGAATTCTGAGAATGATTGAGAAGGATGCCAAATTGCTCCCTCGCGTAGACCACACAGTCTCCTCTTTCCCTATATAATTGTGTGCCCACGGTAGAGCCATGATGGAAACTTCTAAAGCATAAATCTTATATGCTAATTTTACAGTCTGGGCACCCTCATGCTGACTAATTAAGCCATCAAAGACGTTCAAACAGTAGATTTTTATTTGCAGTTTTGCTTTTTTACATAGCTATAAATTTGGGGAAGGCATAGATAGAAATACTATTCCTTTCAAGAAGAAGCAATATTCCATAACATCAAGTCTCTTCAAAAGATCTCGTTTGTTAAAGTGCTTCATAGATATAACCAGAACTGGCAAGCTACAAAAATGTGTCCATGACCATTTTTCATGTGTAATGCTTTGCTTATTTCAAGTATCCGGAACAATGATTCCGAGCTGCTGATTTAATCCTGGTAAGACACCCTCACAGTAAGAGTAATAGATGTACTTCAAAAGAGATTTGCACATTTCTATGGCAAGTTCATACTGCTGCTTCTGACATTCTCTGTTTCCTTTGACACAGAGGCAGGAGGAAGGAGAAAGGCAAAGAACTTCATGGCTGTCGATCTGAAGGTGGAATCTAGCCAACCTGGTTTCAAATAACATCACCCACTGTTCTTCGTCCATTCCTTAAGGATTTATGTTGAGACTATGCCCCGCTCCCCAAGCAATTCATCTCTGAAAAATTATTACCTTCATGATGAACTAGGTACTAAATAAATATAAGAATAATGGTGAATGAAAGACTAACTCTTTTCTTAAAATTTTTATTCATTTATTTCTGGCTGTGCTGGACTTTTATTGCTAGGAAGCCATTGCAGAGGCTTCTCCGGTTGCAGAGCACAGGTTCTAGGGTCCAGGTTCCAGTAGTTGTGGTGCATGGGCTTAGCTGCTGAGTGGCATGGGGGAGCTTCCCCAGCCAGGGACTGAGCCTGTGTACCCTGCATTGGCAGGTGGATTCTTAACCATTGGACCACCAGGGAAGTCTTCGAGGAATAATTCTGATGTTGAAAATATGCCCGTTATGTCTGTCCCTAAAGACTGAAAAAAAAAAATTCTCATTTTAAAGAATATACATTACAGGCTAATATTTTCAAGCTTTCTTTAACATTGATCTTGAAAGCAAGAAATGATTTGATCCTGAATCTCTAAAATTAAGGTTTTTTGTTTGCTTGTTTGTTTTTAAAGCAGTCTCTGCTAATATCATAGGTTCTCCTGTCACTGAAGAAGTTGCCTCAGTCATGTCTGATTCTGCGCAACCCTATGGACTATAGCCTGCCAGGCTCCCTCTGTCCATGGAATTCTCCAGATAAGAATAGTGGAGTGGGTTGCCATGCCCTCCTGCAGGGTATCTTCCCAACCCAGGGACTGAACCTCATCTTCATGTCTCCTGCTTTGGTAGGCAGGTTCTTTACCATGAGGGTCACCTGGGAAGCCCTCTGTCACTCCTATCATCCCTTAAAATGTGGATTCTGAGTTAGTTGGGTCTATTAATACAAGGTCATCTTGGAAAGAGTTATAAGAATGGCTGGACCCAAATACTAGCTTTCTCATCTATGTAGCTTGGACTCCAGGAAAACTTGAACTTTTTAATATGATAAAGTTTGAATTTCCCATCCACTTGGGAGCTCTAAGTTTTAATGAGTACTTTGGAATGTATGTGGACAGAGGACTTGCCTAACCCTGGGATCCTAAGTGGCTAGTTGAAAAGTAGACTTCTTTGATCTATTTTCTCCAGAAGAGTAATGGTCAACTCTTCAGGCTTTCACGGAGCCACAGAAAAGATGATGAAAGCCATGAACTCCAGATTCAGAAAAGCTCATGCATCTTCATATGCTCAGACTTTTGCAAGTCATTTCGGGGAGGTCTTTTCTTGCTCAGAACTTCTTCATGGTACCTCTTAATTCCATCAATCATGGGATCCATAGTTCCCTAATACCAGATAATTTCCAGACATTAGTGATGGACAGGGAGGCTTGGTGTGCTGTGGTTCATGGGGTCACAAAGAGTCGGACATGACTGAGCGACTGAACTGAACTGAGTCATTTAGGAAGTATATTTAGATAAGAAAAATCTTAACTGTTCTTGGAGAAGTGAACTGGGGAGAAGAGACTGGTTAGAATTATAAAATAAAATTTGTTTCTTTTTTCCATTAAAAATGGAGTCTTTTGAGTAAAGAAGTCTTTAGTCATTTTAGAATTTCAATTTAATTGAGGGTCATTCGTCCATGAAGTGCCCTTCCTTTAGGCATTGTTATGGAAAGCTGTAGTTTAAGTATTAAATACACAATCCTTTATAAGCAGATTGATTTAGTTTGCTCTTCAACTTCTTTGCATCTTAAATTACCTACAAAACAAATAGTAATGATGTCTAGCTTGTAAGGTTCTTTTGAATATTATGTGAATTCACTTTGTATGTGAAACATTTAGCAAGGGATCTGACATAGTAAACAATAAATATTAACTATCATTCTTATAAGAAGAAAGTGTATATGCAAAAGTTTTCATTCTTTTTTCAAACTGATGTGTATTTAAGAGAAAGTGTCCATCAGAAAAGTCAATATGTAATATCAAGTACTGACATTTACATTTGGACTCAAACTTGAGTTGTTAATGGGATATTTTAGTAATGTGTACAGACTTCTTTTCTTTGAGTCTAGTCAAGTCACAGTGGGTGCAGTGAGGTAGAAAATCAAAATAATAACCAGAGTTTAATGCACAGAAATGTATTAAATGGGCTTGAAAACACTCCTATCTTAGAAGTTTTATATTTCAAGGAAATGTTTTAGGATGTGTAATATGACAAACACAACATGATTTCCTTTGGAGATGTAACACCTTTTATACTCTGGATTTCACATATTTAAATGTAATGAATGTTTCTTTAGGTAGATATATTCCTAAGTATTTTATTCTCTTCGTTGCAATGGTGAATGGAATTGTTTCCTTAATTTCGTTTTCTACTTTCTCATTATTAGTGTATAGGAATGCAAGGGATTTCTGTGTGTTGATTTTATATCCTGCAACTTTACTATATTCATTGATTAGCTCTAGTAATTTTCTGGTGGAGTCTTTAGGGTTTTCTATGTAGAGGATCATGTCATCTGCAAACAGTGAGAGTTTTACTTCTTCTTTTCCAATTTGGATTCCTTTTATTTCTTTTTCTGCTCTGATTGCTGTGGCCAAAACTTCCAGAACTATGTTGAATAGTAGCGGTGAAAGTGGACATCCTTGTCTTGTTCCTGACTTTAGGGGAAATGCTTTCATTAAATGTAATGAATGAAGAAAGGAAATTAATCTTGCTAATGAAGTCCTGGATGATGTGATGAACTTTGAATACTAGAATTTTGGAGTGTTTGGAGAACAAAGTTTGTATTGGCATTAACTCTACTATTTATTTTCCAAAAATCTTCTTACATTCCCTTGTTTTCTATTGTAAAATTACATTTTGAAATACACAATATACATTTGAAATCAATACACATTTGAAATGCTAACCAATATTCCTGTTTCAATACAATTGCACTGAATATGCAAATCCATGTCATCCAGTCCACTGTTATGAACAGCTTGAAAAGGGAGATAACGGGGTTAATGCAGCACCAGGATCTTATTTTGCAAGCCGGTTAGGTTTCCAGGAGACAAGACTTATTATTCTTTTCAACTTCATTATTATTTCAGTCCCACAAGGGAAGTGCAGAGTTTCTCTCTTTTGCATGATGCTCCAGGAAATTGAGACAAAATTCCCACCCAACAGAAAAGACCGATAAAATTTTAGGCCTAAATATCCAGGTGTTTTAGTTACAGGAATGCTTACCTTTGTATTTCTTTCTTCTGCTTCTATAGATCACAGTGTCTTTCCAATCGACTACTGAGGAAAGGAAGTCATTCTCTTTGTGTTTCTATTTGTCCTAAAGATGATGTTTTAGCAAAATCTCTTTCATGTATTATTGTAGAATATAAGATTATTTTTTCCAGAAATACTGACAACATCCACATAGCCATTTTTCTTAATGGCTTCTGTGTGGATACTTGGAATGGTACTTTGGATTTCTTCTTTCACATATTCACATTAATTTTCCTAATTCTAATGTTTACATAAATATAGAATTTGTGGTTCAAGGCATTAAAGACTCATCTTCCTTACAAAGCCTTCTCTGACTACCCAAGGTAAATTGATCATCCCTTTCTCTCTATGGCACTGATTGTTTGTGACATTTATCTAACATTTATGAATGGCTGTCTGGACAAGACCATATATGCAAGTGTACAAGGTGAATAAGAATATCAGCTCCTCTGCGACAAAATTTATCTTACACTTTTTGTACTGGCCTTAGTCCCATCATCTATGCTTCAGAACCTAGAAATACAGGTAATGAAACTAGCTGTAGAGCCCCTTTCCTGGTGGAGCCCCTTGCCAGTCTCTACATGTTCTCTTCCAGGTATAGGAAGGATCACACACCTCCAGTTATAGGTTAGAATCATGGAGTGCCACTCCAGCCAGGGTCACCATTTATCCTGTTGCTGATTCCGTGGCTGTGGGTAAAACTTAAGGGGGACCCTTCAAAACCCTTCTGCCCACTATTTACAATAACTAATACATGAAAGCAACCTAAATGTCCATAAACAGATGAATGGATAAAGATGATGGGAGATATACTTATATACATACACATACATGCAGTAGAATATTACTCAGCCATGAAAAGAATAAAATAATGCTATTTACAGCAACATGGATGGACCTTTATATTATTACACTAAATGAAGCGATGCAGAGAAAGACAAATACATGATCCCACTTGTGTCTGGAATCTTAAAAAAAATGATACAAATGAAGTTATTTACAAGACAGAAACAGACTAACAGGCATGGAAAACAAACCAATGGCTACCAAAGAGGAAAAGGGTGAGGGATAAATCAGAAATTTGGAATTAGCAGAAACAAACGGCTACATATAAAATAGATAAACAGGGTCCTGCTGTATAGCATATGGAACTATGTTCAATATCATGTAATAGCTTGTAATAACCTATATGGAAAAAATCGGAGAAAAGAATACATATATGTGTGGTGGTGGTGGTTTAATCACTAAGTGGTATCCGACTCTGGCGATCCCATGGGCTGTAGCCTGCCAGGCTCCTCTGTCCATGGGATTCTCCAGGCAAGAACACTGGAGTGGGTTGCCATTTGCTTCTCCAGAGGCTCTTCATGACCCAGGAATCAAACCTGGGTCTACTGTATTGCAGGCAGATTCTTTACCAACTGAACTGTGAGGGAAGCCCCAATATGGAAGTATATTATATATGTATAAAATAAAACCTCTGCGTCCCTTTAATCTTCAGTGACTACCTGCTATTGGTAGAGCTCACCAAACTTTCAAACCCTATCACTGAATCCAAACAGCAGGCTCAATAAACATAATTCTGAACTCTTCATGAGAACCATAAAGACACTATGATCATTGTCTCTGCTCTCACCATATTCCAGGATTTATGGAGTGAGGGGAGGGGGCAGACAGGACCTGGCTGAACTGAAGGGGGGCCAGGTTAGATGTGAAACTGGAATTTCCTTAGGGCTTGTCCTTGGGCAAGAAGCAACTTCTGGATAAGAAACTTACTTCAGAGAAATTTACATAGGCAAGTTACCAATAAAGAGTTGGAGATTAAGACACTGTTCTAGAAGATTACAATAAAAATAAATTTCAATCAAATATGTTTGTGGAAAAACAGTTATTTTCCTGTTTTCTCTATAATAAAAAACTATGAAGTTGCTGTTCTGTGTTGAGACAACTGAGGTGTACACAATTGGTACACTTGCCTATTGGTAATTGATTTCTCTGCAGTAAGTTTCTTATTCAGAATTTGCTTCTTGCCCAGGGACAAGCCCTAGGGAAATTCCAACTTCACATCTAACCTGGCTCCCCTTCAGTTCAGCCAGGTCCAGTCTACCCCCTCTCCTCACTCCATAAATCCTGGAATATGGTGAGAGCAGAAAAAATGCTCATAGTGTCTTTATGGTTCTCATGAAAGGAGCCAAAAGGTGTCAGAAAAATATATTACAAAGATGTGGTATATAGTATATTAATAATCAAAGGGTTTATATTACTCTCAGCTTCTGTGATATTTATGTCATTTGTCAACTTTAAAAGGCAATATATGTCATTTTTTCTTTTAAATTCTGTATAAGTCCTAAAGCATTCACTCTTAGACCTACTTTTTCTTCTTATTTTTTTTCCTAAGGTGTCTTCTCAGTTCATAAGAGCTTCAGATGCTGCAAAACCATTTTTCTATCCCAGGCAGAATTACATACCCAACTGTTTCTATTACCTTCACATGGATGCTTCTGTGACACTTGACACTCATTATGAACCCACTAGCTCTCCCACTAGCAAAATATGCATATTTTGCTTTCTAACTCACCCACACAATTTCACTCTCTATTTCCTTGATTCATTTATCCAATAGGCAAACACTGAATATGTTCTGGGGATGGGTGTACAATGAGGTTTATGATGCAGAACCTTGTATGAAGTTGCCCTGAAACTTTATTAAATACTCTCTCTACCTTGGACACAAGACCTTTATAATGTAGATACTATACTGTTATACCATCCAGCAGATTAGGAAGCCAAGGCATTCAGAAGTGAATGTTGTAGCCAGTAAGTGGCAAAGCAGGGTTTAAATTTAAGCAGGCCAGCACCACTCATAGCCACCCTCTGTGGCTTCAGATGCCACAAACCCTCCATCTCTAGTAACTGTCAGGTATCTGATACAGAACTGCATTAGATATAATACTAGCCTGCAAATAATACTAATAATAATACTAATTATTAGTAATTAATAATACTAATAATACTAGCCTTATTTCCCTGTAAATAAGGAACTATGCCAAAGCCTTTGACTGTGTGAATCACAATAAACTGTGGAAAATTCTGAAAGAGATGTGAACACCAGACCACCTGACCTGCCTCTTGAGAAATCTGTATGCAGGTCAGGAGGTTTGAGACAACTGAGGTGTACACAGTTGGTACACTTGCCTATTGGTAACTTGCTATTGGTAATTGATTTCTCTGCAGTAAGTTTCTTATTCAGAATTTTCTTCTTGCCCAGGGACAAGCCCTAGGGAAATTCCAACTTCACATCTAACCTGGCCCCGCTTCAGTTCAGCCAGGTCCAGTCTAGCCCCTCTCCTCACTCCATAAATCCTGGAATATGGTGAGAGCAGAAAAAATGCTCATAGCGTCTTTATGGTGCTCATGAAAGGAGCCAAAAGGTGTCAGAAAAATATATTACAGAGATGTGGTATATAGTATATTAATAATCAAAGGGTTTACATTACTTTCAGCTTCTGTGATATTTATGTCATTTGTCAACTTTAAAAAGCAATATATGTCATTTTTTCTTTTAAATTCTGTATAAGTCCTAAAGCATTCACTCTTAGACCTACTTTTTCTTCTTCTTATTTTTTCCTAAGGTGTCTTCTCAGTTCATAAGAGCTTCAGAGGCTGCAAAACCATTTTTCTATCCCAGGCAGAATTACATATCCAACTGTTTCTATTACCTTCACATGGATGCTCCTGTGACACTTGACATTCATTATGAACCCACTAGCTCTCCCACTAGCAAAATATGCATATTTTGCTTTCTAACTCACCCACACAATTTCACTCTCTATTTCCTTGATTCATTTATCCAATAGGCAAACACTGAATATGTTCTGGGGATGGGTGTACAATGAGGTTTATGATGCAGAATCTTGTATGAAGTTTCCCTGAAACTTTATTAAATACTCTCTCTACCTTGGACACAAGACCTTTATAATGTAGATACTATACTGTTATACCCTCCAGCAGATTAGGAAGCCAAGGCATTCAGAAATGAATGTTGTAGCCAGTAAGTGGCAAAGCAGGGTTTAAATTTAAGCAGGCCAGCACCATTCATAGCCACCCTCTGTGGCTTCAGATGCCACAAACCCTCCATCTCTAGTAACTGTCAGGTATCTGATACAGAACTGCATTAGATATAATACCAGCCTGCAAACAATACTAATAACAATACTAATTATTAGTAATTAATAATACTAATAATACTAGCCTTATTTCCCTGTAAATAAGGAACTATGCCAAAGCCTTTGACTGTGTGAATCACAATAAACTGTGGAAAATTCTGAAAGAGATGTGAACACCAGACCACCTGACCTGCCTCTTGAGAAATCTGTATGCAGGTCAGGAGGCAACAGTTAGAACTGGACATGGAAAAACAGACTGGTTCCAAATAGGAAAAGGAGTACGTCAAGGCTGTATATTGTCACCCAGCTTGTTTAACTTATATGCAGAGTACATCATGAGAAACGCTGGAATGGAAGAAACACAAGCTGGAATCAAGATTGCCGGGAGAAATATCAATAACCTCAGATATGCAGATGACACCACCCTGATGGCAGAAAGTGAGGAGGAGCTCAAAAGCCTCTTGATGAAAGTGAAAGTGGAGAGTGAAAAAGTTGGCATAAAGCTCAACATTCAGAAAACGAAGGTCATGGCATCCAGTCCCATCACTGCATGGGAAATAGATGGGGAAACAGTGGAAACAGTGTCAGACTTTGTTTTTTGGGGCTCTAAAAATTACTGCAGATGGTGAGTGCAGCCATGAAATTACAAGATGCTTACTCCTTGG
>SJYX01005887.1:193552-204406 GCA_006410675.1 Oreotragus oreotragus | reverse complement strand
TGACCAACCTAGATAGCATATTCGAAAGTAGAGACATTACTTTGCCGACTAAGGTCCGTCTAGTCAAGGCTATGGTTTTTCCTGTGGTCATGTATGGATGTGAGAGTTGGACTGTGAAGAAGGCTGAGCGCCAAAGAATCGATGCTTTTGAACTGTGGTGTTGGAGAAGACTCTTGAGAGTCCCTTGGACTGCAAGGAGATCCACCAGTCCATTCTGAAGGAGATCAACTCTCGGATTTCTTTGGAAGGAATGATGCTAAAGCTAAAACTCCAGTACTTTGGCCACCTCATGTGAAGAGTTGACTCATTGGAAAAGACTCTGATGCTGGGAGGGATTGGGGGCAGGAGGAGAAGGGGACGACCGAGGATGAGATGGCTGGATGGCATCACTGACTTGATGGACGTGAGTTTGAGTGAACTCCAAGAGTTGGTGATGGACAGGGAGGCCTGGCATGCTGCAATTCATGGCATCGCAAAGAGTCGGACACGACTGAGCGACTGACCTGAACTGAACTGAACTGAAGATCTTAAAATTTAAGCTGAGAGAATAACAGATATAGTTCTTTAATTTTTTAATTTCTTCTGATTTTTCAATTTTTTAATATAATTATAAGCTTATAATTAACTAATTGGCTACCCACTCCAATATTCCTGCCTAGAGAATTCCATAAGTAGAGGAACCGGGCAGGCCACAGTCCATGGGGTCTCAGAGTCAGACACGACTGAGAGACTAACATTTTCAGGTTTTCACTTTCAGTTGTGATTTATTTAAGTAATATAGAAATTAGAGTTATTTTCCTGGAAGCAAATTATTTTTAAAAGATCTTCATCTTATTTATTTACTTATTTTGCTTGCGCTAGGTCTTTGCTGCTTTGCAGAGGGGTCCTGTCTAGATGCAGCGAGTAGGGGTCACTCCTTGCCATGGGGTGTGGGCCCTTCACTGTGGTGACCACTCTGGATGCAGGTCACAGGCTCTAAGCATGTGGGGCTCAGCAGTGGCTTGTGGACTCTTAGAACACAGGTTCAGTATCCGTGGCACAGGGGCGTAGTTACCGCTGTGCATGTGGAATCCTCCTGGAGCCCACATCCTCTGTGGAGCTATGGAGCCCACATCCTCTGCACCGGTAGACGGACTCGCATCCACTGCACCACCAGGGAAGTCCAAGATCTTTATCTGAAGAGCTGATCACAAAATAAATATTGAACAATACTATAGGGAGGGTTTAGTATTAGATCATCCACTCTTAGGGCTATCAGGACTGACTTAGGCAGAGGGAAGAGATGAAGGCCAAAAAGTTGCCACTAGATTTGGTTGATGGCAGTAGCAAATTTTTATTCTCGATTAACCATCAAAAATCTATCTCAAGCTAGTAGGTCAAATTAGTATTTTTTCTGGAGTATATGAAGGTAAAATATTCTGCCATTGTGCATTTCTTACTTCTCTGATATCATCTTACTGCATGAGGGAAAAGCTGGCTTAGCAATATGAAAGTTTAATAAATGTAGTCAGCACTCAAGGGACATGAGGATTTTGTTAGAGCAATTCTGTTTATTAATTTGTTTCCTGGAACCCCAGGAGTTGATGAATAAGCTAACATGAGAGTAGAAGAAGAAAATTCAAAAGGGGAGGGGATGTATTTATACCTGTGGTTGATTCATGTTGAGATTGGACAGAAAACAACAAAATTCTGTAGGGCAATTATCCTTCAATTAAAAAATAAATAAATTTAAAAAAATGATACAAAACACTGTGCTCCAAGGGCTTTCTCCAGCAACATTTGTGAGAGATTATTAGGCCAACATTAGTGCACCAATTGTATTAAGTTCTCTTTCATTTCCTTCTCAGGTAAATTTACAGCTTAGTTGTATGGCTATTTATAAATCTTTCCCCAAATCCAGACCCTTTGCTTATGGAGGAATGGTTAGAAGAAAACTGAAAAACCTATATCACCTCAGAATGCACCTGAATATATGTTTTCTATGGCAGAAAAGATCTTTTCAGGAACCATGTCTATGTAACCAAGGCAGATGAGAAGAATGTGACAATGGTTGCTTGTCAGCCTTCCTATTGAGCTATGCCAGCAAGATTCCTTGAAGTTGACCATAAATACAAAACATATATATGATTCTTATGGGGCTTGCATTATTTGCTCTTCACAATCCTGGCAAGACTCTTAAATCATTACCTGGTAGTGATTTCACCTTGGTACTCACTACTCCCTGCCAGTGCAGGAGATACAGTGGACATGGATTTGAATCCTAGATCAGGAAGATCCCCTGGAAGATCTTCAGGCAATCCACTCCAGTATTCTTGTTTGGAGAATCCTGTGGACAGGGGAACCTGGCAGGCCACAGCCCATGGGGTCGCAGAGTCGGACACAACTGAGCAACTGAGCACCCAGGCTCACTACACAGTGTTGCTAAATGAAAAACAATTTGATTGCAACTGGGTGTCTGGGATTTTAGGCCTCCTTCCCTTTGTGGCAGTCTACCTGGCATTTGTATTGATCCTCTGCTGTCTCTAGCCATTGCAGGAATCCCATAGCACATCTCTAATTAGCAACCCCATAAGCCTCTTTTCTTTGTAACTTTTTTTCTTTGTATTCTTGATACCTTAGAATGATGATGGTCTATCCCTCTGAGATGTTCTTAAAGCCCAAGATTTTTGACTCTTTAGCATTACTGGTGGCTACACAAAGTCTTTCATTTGTGAAATCTCCAAAGTGATTTCCTAGTCTTCTACCAGATTGTATCTTAAACCAAACCATCCTAAACATGCTTAGCTTGATGAAAATTCACCTAACCTTTGAAAGTGTTGTAATCAGTTGGAAAATGGAAAAAAAAGTAATACATAGAAAAAAAATTTTTTTAATAGGTTGAATAATCAAATAAGCTTCTGTTAAATTATCAAAATTTCTTACCCAGAGATAATATGACTAACAGATTAAATTTTACTTTTCTTTCAAGATTTAAATCCAAGATGCTAGAGCTGAAACTCCAGTACTTTGGCCACCTCATGCGAAGAGTTGACTCATTGGAAAAGACTCTGGTGCTGGGAGGGATTGGGGGCAGGAGAAGAAGGGGACGTCAGAGGATGAGATGGCTGGATGGCATCACGGACTCGATGGACTTGAGTCTGAGTGAACTCCGGGAGTTGGTGATAAACAGGGTGGCCTGGCATGCTGCGATTCATGGGGTTGCAAAGAGTCAGACACGACTGAGTGACTGAACTGAACTGAACTGAACTGATTACTACCATGATTGGTTTGGAAAGTTAACACTTTTCATTAAAATGACACACTATCAGCATTCTCAATTTAGAGCTCAATTTGCAGGATTTATAATCTAATGTAGAGTGTGACATGCCATGGACAGAGAGGAGCCTGGTGGGCTACAGTCCAAGGGATCACAAAGAATCAGACACGACTGAGTGACTAGGCAGGCACTGTAGAGCAACCGAGAACTAAATACAGGTCAGAGTCCAATCACCTATTAATTATTTTAATGTATTATTTTCATTCTTTTTGTTTGCTCACTCATTTCGGCTCCTTACTGTATTCTGTGTAAATTCTTGATCTCTTCAAATTTATTTCCAGCTTTGCTTGGGGTTGTTTTATATTTAGATTTTGGACTGAGAAGAAACAATAGTATACAAACTATATGGAGTAAGAGTTGTGAAAATTGTGGACTCAGGATTCATGAATCATGCATTTTTTTCTCATATTTGATTTGATTTTTAAAACTGAGGTTGAATTTTTCTTGAAAAGAGTATTTCATTGGCAGCACTTTTGAATCACAGTGAGAATGATACCAGCTTAAATTATTGTCAGCCCAGGGAAAATGCCAGGAGGAGAGAAGGTGTGAACATTTGCATATAAGTGCCACTATTTATCTTCATGGATTCTAAAAATAGAAAGCATGAATAATAACATATAAATACAATTTTTAAAATGTGTAATCTGTTCATTTTTCTTTACAATTCAAAACAAAGTAGCAGAAGGTGATGTTTGGGCATACAGAGTCTGTCACTACAGTCTACACTGTGTGAAATCTTCTGGTTTGCTTTGTATATTTTGCATAATACCTCTTATCAATGCAATGGAATTATCTCACCTAGAATAAATTAGAAGAGTATCCCAGCATGACATAGCTGGGTTGTCTGCTCAAAATATCAATACAATGAGGCTGAAATTAAAGTGTCATCCACCTTGTGGTTCATTCTCATCAGAAATTAGTTCCTTGCAACTGTAGAACTGAGGAGCCTGCTTCATCACTGATTGTGTTTCGGGTGGGGGCACTCAGTTTCTAGAGGCTTTCCTTGTTCCTTGTTCTGTGGCCCTCTCTAACGTCAAGCTAGTAATTGCATATCAAATCCTTGTTGTATATTTTGGTGTTTCACTTCCTCTGTTTCTAATCTCTATGTCCCAGATAAAGGGCTCATATAATTAGGTCAGGCTTTCTGCCTGATAATCTTATCTTAAAGTCAACTGATTTGGGATCTTATTACATCCATAAAATCTTTTTTGCTGCATGAGGTGATATAATCAAGAGAGTGGTACTTCATATATTCAGTTTCCACCCTCAAGGGTGGAAATGAAATCACACTCAAGGGAGGTGATTATGCAAAGATGTAGCTTATTGAGGTCATCTTAGAATTCTGCCAGCCAAAATTATTTCATGTGCAATTCAGGTTTCAAGAACAACTGTTATATGTGGGGGAAAAAACTGTAAAACAACAACAACAAAAAAGAATTGTGTTACTTGAATCTGAATTTCAGAATGAAAAAAAAGACTTGCTATTTTTTGTCATTTCTGGGGGCAAAAGGCTCCAATTATATTTTATTGGTTTCAAATTAATCAATTTGCCACTTTTGATATTTCATTTCCAATAATTTACTTGTATCTTTTTTTCCCCTAATGTTCCTCTAAACATTTCCTTTTAGATGGTCTAACTAATGCTATCAATATCTATAGACTTATTAACAGACCGTGAAAACTTTTTAAATTTTCTAATTATCTGGATATGTTTTATCTCTGTATTATCTGACAGGTTTTCATTCATGTACTAAGGTTTTCTTTAAAAAATGTGTTTCTCTTTTCTCTACTGTATTGTTTTGAACCAGTGTTGCAATGGCTGAGTGAATAAGCTCATGACATGAACAATTTCTCAATTGTGTGACAGTTTGGTTTTAGCTATAAACTGAAATATCTTGCAAGTTGCTTCTTGAGCTTCATTTGAAAATTTTGTAACTGATTTTGTAAGATGATTCATTTTTCATTCTATGCTTACAGAAGTTTAAGTAAGTTCAGTGAATGTGTGTATGTCTTTGTGTATGTGCAGGTTTTTATGAGAGAGAGATGTTTTGGGAGGTTGTTTGGCCTCTTTGGCATTATTATTTGATAAATTTTACACTTAAATAAGGCTAATAAGTTTAAAGAAAGAATTNTCCCCCAATAGAGATGTGTATAAGAGACAGGTGTATGTGTGTATGTCTTTGTGTATGTGCAGGTTTTTATGAGAGAGAGATGTTTTGGGAGGTTGTTTGGCCTCTTTGGCATTATTATTTGATAAATTTTACACTTAAATAAGGCTAATAAGTTTAAAGAAAGAATTATTGAGATAGGTAAATTAAAGTTTAGACAATCCTCATTTATGTTACTGAATTAGTGACTTAGACAATTTTGTTTACAATTTCTACATCCACCCAATCACTTCTCAGATCAAGTGTACTCTCTATTCTTATCAGTTTATTATTTCTATGTCTTATGAATCTGATTGACATTACTGTCTTAATTAAAAGTTATTCATTATAGTATGAAAAGTATATTTACTTGTGAAATACTTAAAATAATTTAGGCCTTTATTACTTTTTATGAGGTCAAAAAATCAATTTGTTAATATAAAGTTCAGATATAGTTGCAGCTCTAAGATTATTTAAAAAATAATTTCTACTTTATTTTTAACCTAACATGTAAAAATAGGAAATACTAATTTTTATTGTTAAATAAACTAGTCCATACATAATATTTCAAATGAATAAATATTATTAAATATGCTGTGAGCTGATGAATTAAAGTACTTTACAGAGGTTGACAAAAAGTAGTGTTCATGTATTACTTTAGCTTCAAATGGTTGGTTTTTAAAACATGTTAACTTTTTAATTTTAAAACAAAATTATATTATTGTGGTAGGGAAACTTTGACGTGTTTAATAATTTACATATGTTAGAAAAAGTAGCTTGAAAGGGAAAACTGGCATATGAATAGAAATAAAGTACAATATTATAGTTGGTTTGCATATGCATGAATAAGAGAAAACAAGCATATGAGATTTGTTTTGAATAGGTCAGTCATACTGAATAGGATGATTGTTCAAAAGTGTAAAATGCCTTTGAAGTATGTTAACCATAATGATACAAGACATACCTGAATAATCTACTATAAACACAACAGAGGATTTTCATATACACTAACTTTTTTGAACCTCAGAAATTTCCTAGTATGCAGGTGATTATTTTCCCTGGTGGCTCAGTGGTAAAGAATCCACCTGGCAATGCAGATTTGATCCTGGGTCAGGAAGATCCCCTGGAGAAGGAAATGGCAACCTACTCCAGTATTCTTGCCTGGAAAGTCTCATGGACACAGGAGCTTGGCAGGCTACAGTCCATGGGGTTGTAAAAGAGTTGGACACAGATTAGTGACTAAATAACAAAAGGTGATTATTTTAGGTGAAGAAATAGGAACTTAGAATAATTAGAAAAATTTATCAAACTCACTTAGATTATGTCCAAGGCAATATTCTGGATACTCAAAATTTACTTTTAAGACCATGGACAAGTTCAAGTTTGTTAAATTTACCTGAGCAGCTTGATGGTGAGGCAACCTACTCCAGTATTCTTGCCTGGAAAGTCTCATGGACACAGGAGCTTGGCAGGCTACAGTCCATGGGGTTGTAAAAGAGTTGGACACAGATTAGTGACTAAATAACAAAAGGTGATTATTTTAGGTGAAGAAATAGGAACTTAGAATAATTAGAAAAATTTATCAAACTCACTTAGATTATGTCCAAGGCAATATTCTGGATACTCAAAATTTACTTTTAAGACCATGGACAAGTTCAAGTTTGTTAAATTTACCTGAGCAGCTTGATGGTGGCACAAACTGACAATGTTCACTAACGTAGCACTATGAGTATGGACTGCAGTATTATACACAAGGAAATGTGCTAATCTTCAACTGACTTCCGTGAAAAAAGACATCTGAATTTAGTTTGGGCAATATATTTTTTAACTTAAGTGTATCATCTTTATGTCAGACAAGATAAGAAAAACAATATTTATATTAAAGCTTTTATATTTTTATAGTTTTTATTTTGAAAATGAACATTTTGACCATAATTACAAATAAAAGTATTATGTTATGATTCTTATCTTGTTTGGTGATCAATAATTCTATAGTTTTATGTGTCACACACCATTTCTTTCTTTTTTTTTTTTATTGCCTTTTGTTATCCTGGCATCTGTTAGCTATAATATATTATTTCAGTAGTAAAACTTAAGAACCGAGACGTTGCAAGCCCATCATGCCAATATTTTTTTAAGTGCTCTTTTATTGATAATAAAAAGTTTCATGTGCTGTGCTAAACAACATGGAAGTGTAAAAACACTGAAGGAAAACAAAAGCAAAATACAGAAAAAAAAAAAAAAAAACAAAACAAAATAGGAATACAGTGCATATTCCAAAGTTTATGATTTAACTTTGTGTGGATATTTTCACATTTTCAGCTTCTGAATTTCCAGAACATAGTTTTGTGAGAAAGGCTGAAATAAAACAGAATGCAGCTTTTGATTTACATTGACGGGGGAAACCATTGTATTTAAGAAATAAAATGCTTCAGCATTAAGCAGAAACAATGAAAACTACAATGAAGTGTCATATCACACCAGTGAGAATGGCCATCATCAAAAAATCTACAAACAATAAATGCTGGGGAGAATGTAGAGAAAAGGGAAGCCTCCTGCATTATTGTTGGGAGTGCAAACAGACAAAATGAAAACTACAATGAAGTATATCACACCAGTGAGAATGGCCATCATCAAAAAACCTATAAACAATAAATGCTGGAGAGAATGCAGAGAAAAGGGAAGCCTCCTGCATTATTGTTGGAAGTGAAAACGGACCCAGCCATTATGGAAAACACTATGGAGATTCCTTAAAAAACTAGTAATCAATCTACTATATACCCTAGTAACCCCACTACCCTGAGAAAACAGCAATTCTAAAAGACACAGGTTGTTTTTTTTGTTCAGTTGTCCAGCTGTGTACAACTCGTTGAGACCCCATGGACTGCAGCATGCCAGGCCCCCTGTCCCTCATCATCTCCCTGAACATGCCCAAGGTTATATTCACTGAATCAGTGATGCCGTCCAGTTCAGCGATCTCATCCTCTGACACCCTCTTTTCCTTCTGCCCTTGATCTTTCCCAGAATCAGGGACTTTTCTAATGAGTCATCTGTGTGCAACGGATGACCAAAATACTGGAGCTTCAGCTTCAGCATCAGTCCTTCCAGTTGATCTTCCTTAAGATTGACTGGTTTTATCTTCTTGCTGTTGAAGGGACTTTCAGGAGTCTTCTCCAGCACCACAGTTCAAAGGCATCAATTGTTAACAGTACAGCTCTCACAACCTTATATGACCACTGGAAAGACCACAGACTCGACTATATGGACCTTTGTCGGCAGAATAGTCTCTGTTTTTCAACACACTGTTAGGTTTGTCATTGTCTACCTGCCAAGAAGCAACTGTCTTCTGATTTCATGGGTGCAATAACTGTCTAAGTGATTGTGGAGCCCAAGAAGAGGAAATCTGTCACTACTCCTGCTTTTTTCCCATCTATTTTCCATGAAAAATGGGCCTGGATGTGATTATCTTAGTTTTTTTTGTTTGTTTGTTTTTAAATATTTAGCCGTAAGCCCACTCTTTCACTCTCCTCCTTCACCTTCATCAAGAGGTTCTTTAGTTCCTCTTCACTTTCTGCCATTAGAGTGGTATCATCTGCATAGCTGAGGTTGTTGATGCTTCTCCCACCTATATTGATTCCAGCTTGCAAGTCATCCCGCCTGGCATTTCTCATGATGTGATCAGTATATAGGTTAAACAAACAGGATGACAGTAGACATCCCTGTCATACCTCTTCATGTATCACTGCCTTGTAGTGGTGAAGGGGCTTGTGTAACTCAATGAAGCAATGAGCCATGCCATGCAGGGCAACCTAAGACAGACAGATCATAGCAAATAGTTCTGACAAAATGTGATCCTCTGGAGGAGGAAATGGCAAACCACCCCAGTATACTTGCTGTGAGAACCTAATGAACTGTATAAAATGCCAAAAAGATATGACACCAAAAGATGAATCCCCCAGGTCTGAAGGTGTCCAACATGCTACTGCAGAAGAGCAGGGGAGAATTACAAACAGCCCCAGAATGAATGAAGAGGCTGGGTCAAAGAGGAAACAACACTAAGTTGATGTGTCTAGTGATGAAAGTAAAATCCAATGCTGCAAAGAACAGTATTGTATAGGAACCTGGAATGTGAGGTCCATGAATCAAGGAAAATTGGATGTGGTCAAGCAGGAGATGGTAAGAATAAACATCAACATCTTAGGAATCAGTGAACTAAAATGGACAGGAATGACTACTTTTAACTCAGATGACCATTATAACTACTACTGTAGGCAAGAATCCCATAGAAGAAATGGAGTAGCCCNTTGGATGTGGTCAAGCAGGAGATGGTAAGAATAAACATCAACATCTTAGGAATCAGTGAACTAAAATGGACAGGAATGACTACTTTTAACTCAGATGACCATTATAACTACTACTGTAGGCAAGAATCCCATAGAAGAAATGGAGTAGCCCTCATAATCAACAAAAGAGTCTGAAATACAGTACTTGGGTGCACCCTCAAAAATGACAGCATGATCTCAGTTCGTTTCCAAGGTAAACCACTGAACATCACAGTAATCCAAGTCTATGCCCCTACCACCAATGCTGAAGAAGCTGTTGATCAGTTCTATGAAGACCTAGAAGACTCCTAGAACTAAACCCCCCCACCCAAAAAAGAAAGATTTTCTAGTCACTATTAGGGATTGGAACGTAAAAGTAGAAAGTCAAGAGATACCTGGAGTAACAGGCTAGTTTGGCCTTGGAGAATAAAATGAAGCAGGATAAAGACTAACTGAACTCTGTCAAGAGAATGAACTAGATATAACAAAGACACATGTACCCCAGTGTTTGTCACAGCACTATTCACAATAGCCAGGATGTGTACACAATCTAAATGTCCACTGACAGATGAATGGATAAAGAAGAGGTGGTACACTTATACAATGAAATATTACTCAGTCATGAAAAGGACAAATTTGAGTCAGTTATAGTGTGGCAGATGAACCTAGATCCTTCTATACTGGATGATGTAAGTCAGAAAGAGAAAATAATTATTGTACATAGACATCTTGGAATGTGAAGTCAAGTGGGCCTTAGAAAGCATCACTAAGAACAAAGCTAATGGAGGTGATGGAATTCCCGTTGAGCTGTTTCAAATCCTGGAAGATGATGCTGTGAAAGTGCTGCACTCAATATGCCAGCAAATTTGGAAAACTCAGCAGTGGCCACAGGACTGGAAAAGGTCAGTTTTCATTCCAATTCCAAAGAAAGGCAATGCCAAAGAATGCTCAAACTACCTCACAATTGCACTCATCTCACACGCTAGTAAAGTAATGCTCAAAATTCTCCAAGCCAGGCTTCAGCAATATGTGAACCGTGAACTCCCTGATGTTCAAGCTGGTTTTAGAA
>SJYX01005887.1:167787-191509 GCA_006410675.1 Oreotragus oreotragus | reverse complement strand
AAAAAAAAAAGAAACAAAGGCAAGAGAAGGTTTTTCTACAATTTCTTAAGAAGCATATGTAAAAATTAAGACTGAAACACTTTATTTTTGTTAACATTTGGTTTCAAAACTGTTAACTCAATTATTTTGTCCTAAGCACAATAAAACAGTAAATTATTTAGAAAATCTAATAAAAAACATATCGTGCAATATGAAACCAAAAACAATTAGTAAACTGAAGATAAAATAGAAAATATCAGAAGAAAATATAAAGGTGTCCAACAAACTGTTTCTCAAGACTAGGGATTTTTGTGCTTTTTATTCAACTGATTATGCCAATTGCCCCCAATAGTGCCTGACACTAATAGGAATTCAGTAGATATTTGTTGAATGATCAGATAAGTGATTAAGAAGCAGCTCCCACAGCCTGCCTGGTGTCAGGCTGGAGAGGAGCATAAAAGCAAAGCAGAAACAAGAGGCAAAAATGAACCCAGGGAATGAAAGGTCAAATATGAGTTGAAAAAAACTAGAGATTTGAGACTTCCCTAGTGGTTCAGGGGATAAGACTCCACCTTCCAACACAGAGGGGACAGGAGTCCCATCTCTGGTCAGAGAACTAAAGTCTCACATACTGTGAGGGTGTGGCCAAAAGTAAAAATAAATAGTGGGCTTCCCTGGTGGCTCAGATGGTAAAGCGTCTGCCTGCAATGTGGAAGACCTGAGTTTGATCCCTGGGTCAGGAAGATCCCCTGGAGAGGGAAATGGCAACCCACTCCAGTACTCTTGCCTGGAAAATTCCATGAACAGAGGAATCTGGTGGGCTACAGTCCATGGGGTTGCAAAGAGCCGGACACGACTGAGCAGCTTCACTTTCTTTCACTTTCACCATTTAAAAACAAAACAAAACACAATGACTCTGCTCACTCTGAGTTCATTATCAGATGATTTCAGTTGTTGTTGTTCAGTTACTAAGTCATGTCAGAATATTTGTGATCCCCACAGTTACTGAAGCTGAATTTTTCCTTGCCATGTATACATGTTAAGTTGCTTCAGTCATGTCTATTTGCAAAATCACTGCCAATGGTGATTGCAGCCATGAAATTAAAAGATGCTTTAGGGTTTTCTATGTAGAGGATCATGTCATCTGCAAACAGTGAGAGTTTTACTTCTTCTTTTCCAATTTGGATTCCTTTTATTTCTTTTTCTGCTCTNCTCCTGCATCTCCTGAGTCTCCTGCATCTCCTGAGTCTCCTGCATCTCCTGAGTCTCCTGCATCTGAGCACGGATTCTCTATTGCTAGTACCATAGTCATCAGAAGTTTTCAGACTCCTAGACTCAAGTTTCACTGTGCCTGCTTCAGGATGAGCTTCAACCCATGGTGGAGTTCCACCTAATAAGATGGAGGAATAAAGGAGTAGCCACTGTGGAGACGTTGCTTTCCTAGGGTTTAATGACACACTTACTTTTCCACTTATGAGGCCAGATCTCCCTGTGCTTTTCCTCAGAAAGAAAGTAAACCCGTGTGCTGCATTCAACTGAAATATCAAGTTTGTGTCATCCCACAGGCAGTAACACATTTAGAAAGGTTTGCTTAGGTTCATGTGTTTGTTAGTGGCTTTTCTGGAAGTGAAGCAAATGCAGGACTAGCAACTTGCCATTATAACCTTACTGAGATTTCTGCTTAGAAATATTACAAAATCTGGACATCACAGTTCCCACAAGTGGGCAGAAAAGCTGCTCTTGAGGGACACAGAACTGCAGTCAAGTCATAAAGAAAAATGCCCCTCCACCAAAAGAGTTTAAATCTCCAACTCTAGGCACTGTGATCGCCTGATGCTGACATTTGAGAAACTTCAAACTCCTTTTACTCTGTCCATCCTCTGCTTTCCTGTAGGACAACATGGTACTACCTGACAATATTTAGGGCTGTTGAGAACAGAGATCACATGATGGTGTGATCACTCACCTAGAGCCAGGCATTCTGGAATATGCAGTCAAGTGGGCCTTAGAAAGCACCACTACAAACAAAGCTAGTGGAGGTGAGGGAATTCCAGTTGAGCTATTTCAAATCCCAAAAGATGATGCTGTGAAAGTGCTGCACTCAATATGCCAGCAAATTTGGAAAACTCAGCAGAGGCCACAGGACTGGAAAAGGTCAGTTTTCATTCCAATCCCAAAGAAAGGCAATGCCAAAGAATGCTCAAACTACCACACAATTGCACTCATTTCACACGCTAGTAAAGTAATGCTCAAAATTCTCCAAGCCAGGCTTCAGCAATACCTGAACTGTGAACTTCCAGATGTTCAAGATGCTTTTAGAAAAGGCAGAGGAACCAGAGATCAAATTGCCAACATCCACTGGATCATGGAAAAAGCAAGAGAGTTCCAGAAAAACATCTATTTCTGCTTTACTGACTATGCCAAAGCCTTTGACTGTGTGGATCACAATAAACTGCATAAAATTCTGAGAGAGATGGGAATACCAGGCCACCTGACCTGTCTCTTGAGAAACCTATAGGTTTCTGTTTCCTGCAGGTCAGGAAGCAACAGTTAGAACTGGACATAGAACAACAGACTGGTTCCAAATAGGAAAAGGAGTACATCAAGGCTCTATATTGTCACCCTGCTTATTTAACTTCTATGTAGAGTACATTATGAGAACCGCTGGGCTGGAAGAAGCACAAGCTGGAATCAAGATTGCCAGGAGAAATATGAATAACCTCAGATATGCTGATGACACCACCCTTATGGCAGAAAGTGAAGAGGAACTCAAAAGCCTCTTGATGGAAGTGAAAGAGGAGAGTGAAAAAGTCGGCTTAAAGCTCAACATACAGAAAACAAAGATCATAGCATCTGGCCCCATCACTTCATGTGAAATAGATGGGGAAACAGTGGAAATAGTGTCAGACGTTATTTTGGGGGGCTCCAAAATCACTGCAGATGGTGATTGCAGCCATAAAATTAAAAGATGCTTACTCCTTGCAAGGAAAGTTATGATCAACCTGGACAGCATATTCAAAAGCAGAGATATTACTTTGCCAACAAAGGTCCGTGTAGTCAATGCTATGGTTTTTCCTGTGGTCATGTATGGATGTGAGAGTTGGACTGTGAAGAAAGCTGAGCGCTGAAGAATTTATGCTTTTGAACTGTGGTGTTGGAGAAGACTCTTGAGAGTCCCTTGGACTGCAAGGAGATCCAACCAGTCCATTCTGAAGGAGATCAGCTCTGGGATTTCTTTGGAAGGACTGATGCTAAAGCTGAAACTCCAATTCTTTGACCACCTCATGCGGAAAGTTGACTCATTGGAAAAGACTCTGATGCTGGGAGGGATTGGGGGCAGGAGGAGAAGGGGACGACAGAGGATGAGATGGCTGGATGGCATCACCGACTCAATGGACATGAGTTTGGGTAAACTCTGGGAGTTGGTGATGGACAGGGAGGCCTGGCATGCTGCAAATCATGGGGTCGCAAAGAGTCGGACATGACTGAGCGACTGAACTGAACTGAGAATAGAGAAATATACTAAACTGTGGTAAAATGTAGAAAACACTGAGGATGATCAATGAATTTATCAAGATTTATCCTTAGTCACCAGCTGCAGCACTAATGACACAATAAGGAGAGAATTTAGGTCTATGGAACAGCAGCACAGTAATAAATTGTGTCCACCAGAGCACAAGCTCTTTGTAGGAGGAATATTCTTCTTTTCTGTTCTCTGTTTTATCCTCCTCTCTTAGAATAATATCAGTACAAAGCATGCACACCTTGAAAAACCTAGAACTGTATTTCTATTAGTTCAGTTCAGTCGCTCAGTTGTGTCCAACTCTTTGCCACCCCATGAATTGCAGCACGCCGGGCGTCCCTGTCCATCACCAACTCCTGAAGTTCACCCAAACTCATGTCCGTTGAGTCGGTGATGCCATCCAGCCACCTCATCCTCTGTCGTCCCCTTCTCCTCCTGCCCCCAATCCCTCCCAGCATCAGGGTCTTTTCCAATGAGTCAACTCTTCACATGAGGTGGCCAAAGAATTGGAGTTTCAGCTTCAGCATCAGTCCTTCCAGTGAACACCCAGGACTGGTGGTATTGCTATGACTTGTTCTAATTTACAAGAGAAAAGAAAATGAGGCTTCATGGTTACTCTGCTCCTCTTGTCTGTAGGTTCCTTGCTCTGTGACGACCACACTGCTCACTGAACTCAGGGCAAGCTTCCATGGAAAATGGGACAGCGTCTCACCAACTTTAAACCCAGGCCAGCTGGTTGTGATCTGTCACTGATTATTCCTCTGTGTACTCTCCTTTTTGAAGCCATGAAAACATATTTGTAATTCCTTTTAATGATCACTGATGATGTGGAACTTTTGTTTGATGAGTGCTGAATTCATCACTGCATTCCCCGTCCTTATCCTCATGCTTAACACATGAGGGTGCTCAACAAATACTCAATGAAAGACCAATACAATGAATCATGTGTATATCCTAGGTTTATTTCTTCATGGCAGTCATACATCCAGCCAGCATTAGCTGAAAATGCAGAGTTTACAAGTGCAGTGCATGCCAGGTGCTAAAGGCAGTGTATTAAAGACACAATCTGAACTTTCTGGGAACAATTTGTGTGGGAAAGCAGATGTAATTGACAATTAGGTAAGTGAAAATACGAGGCTGTGTATAAGAATATTTTGGAATGAGTGATGCAGAGAAGAATATGTATAGGAATTCAAAGAAGAGCTAAAACATGTGGGTTTCAGGGCATTGCGGTGGTTTAATCACTAAGTTGTCTGCGACTCTTTGCGACCCCATGGACTGGAGAGTCCTCCAGGTCCCTCTGTCCATGCAATTTCCCAGGCAAGAATACTGGATGGGGTTGCCATTTCTTTCTTCAGGGGTTCTTTCTGACCCGGGGATTGAACCCTCATCTCCTGCATCTTCTGCTAGACAGATGCTATACTAATGAGCCACTAGGGAAACCCTTACAAAGAATAAGAGCACGTGAATTTGAGGGAGACAATTTGAAGCTTGGAAGGGNCCAGGCAAGAATACTGGATGGGGTTGCCATTTCTTTCTTCAGGGGTTCTTTCTGACCCGGGGATTGAACCCTCATCTCCTGCATCTTCTGCTAGACAGATGCTATACTAATGAGCCACTAGGGAAACCCTTACAAAGAATAAGAGCACGTGAATTTGAGGGAGACAATTTGAAGCTTGGAAGGGATGTGAATTTGCTTCAGAAGAGAGGAGGGCATTTCATTACTAACTGGGTAGGTTAGCATCATGCTGTCTCAAATTCTCTGTGTCCCAGGCACTCTTTTCCTTCAGGGTCTCACCTGAGGGCCTTTGTTCATATGTGATTTCCTTTGCCTGGAAAACATTTTCCTCTTCTGCCTTTTCTTCTTTTCCCATGGGTATCTTCCAGTTCTCATTTGAAATGTATTTATTGTGGACAACTTTCTGTCATGCTCCACTCTTTACCCAGTTCAGGATGGTTACCACTTTCCTGAATTAGGTCAGCTTCTCCTTACAATTCACTTTCAGAGCATTTCACAAATTCTCCTTGGTAATATTAATATTTAATATGATATCAATTAAATAAAAATTTAATTTACAGCAAGCTCATGCTAACAGGGATTGCATCTTTTGAATTTCTAACTACTATTTGAATATTTGAATAAAGAATACTCATTAAATTCTTATTAAGTTCTTGAATGAGATAAGAATGAGCATAGAGTATAGGTCTAAAGATGCCAAGTTCGATCTGAAACCCATAAATACTGGAATAACATTTGAAACCTCTAATTTTCACCATGTTAAGTCTTGGGCTTCCTGGGCCCCAAAGACAATTATGATAATGAAAACTGAGCATTTAAAAGTCAACTAATAATTCCTACTAGCAACTTATGAATAAAAGTAAAGGTAAGGGAATAAAAATTTTAGTGACCAGATTAAACAAGGAAGTTGAAAGGAAAGCCAGAATCACTGGAGCTTTCTCAGCTCCACACTCTCAGTTCCCATGCACAGATTTTAATATCTCTTCTTATGTGAGTTATTCTTATGAATAATTGAAATTTTATTTTTTCTGTCACTCTGGCTTTCCAAAGCTCTATTGCTGTTAGGTTTGGCTTTTCATTTTTCAGAGTCAGGTTTTTTAAATTATTTTTCCCGAATGAGTTGATTCAAAAAACCCTCAGTACTGATTTTCATGGTAAGTGAAATGTATGTTAAAGAAGGATGCTTGTCTCCTGGTATCTACTGTAACTAAAATGTTATCCTCGGTGGTTAATTTTTTTCTTTTTATTTGAGAATGAACTCAAATGTTTCTCCCTTAGGAAACATTCCCTCTTGAGCATGACTAAAGGAAAGCAGTGTAATTATTGATCCTATTTTTTTTAATCTACTCTTTAGTTTTGATGTGCATTTGAAATATCCATTTTTCTTTTTGCAACAGTTGAGCTGAGCATTTAGCTTTCAGACTGATGTTAACAAAATTGGCTTAACAAAGTCAAATGCCTTATTCTCTTTTAATAGTTCTTTAGAAAATCATACTTCACAGTTAGCCATGTCACTTTTCCATTGACTATCCACAAAAAGTCAAGTGCTTCTTAAAATCCTCAACTTAAATGATATTACTTTGATAGTAAATGTAGTTTAACAACCATTTGAAGCCTATTTATAGGCAGAAATGACACTAAATTTTTTATGTTCTTTTAGTATAAATTATTAAGGGCTAAAAATGCTAGTTTCTTTGTAATTGAGATTTTACAACTTCATACTCAATGAAGAGTTTCATAAAATACATTTTAGCTACATCAATGAAATAGCTACATGTTTTAAAATGTGAATACTTAAGAGAAGTATCTGTTTTAACCTCTGAATTGGATCTATATAGACCATCACAGAGTTGTTCCTGAAATATGTCTGAGTAGATTAATGTTGAGAACAATAAAATATTCAGTCAATATTTGTCAGGAAGCATTTAACAGGCTTCCTGTCTGCTGTTTTGGATCTGTCAGGAATTCTGTTCCTTATTAATTCCTGAATATTCAGGAATTAAGAGGAGAGGCAAGCCTCTCTGGGGGCTGAGGAATCCAGGCATTTCCTTCTTAGTTTTTCTATATGGTGATAAGTACCCTCTTCCTTTTTATGAACCATATGGTAAAAGTGATTATTTACAACCCTCTCTCTTTCATATGGATTACCTCATGTTTCCTTGATAACTTGTAAGTTTTGATTTTATCTCTGCTGAAAATAGCTATCTTGTAAGACAGTATAAATACCTACACAATGTTGAATAAAACACCTTTGCTCCATCAGATCTTTGGTCCCCATGTCTTGCTTTCTTTCTCTCTCTCTCTCTCTTTTTCAGGCTGATCCCCTGAAGCGCAGAGGCTCTCTGAGTTCACTTTCCTGCCCGAGCTTCTAAGACTCTCTCGAGAAGGCACTCTGAGCCTTCACCCCATCGAGAGGGCACCTGAGGCCTTCGTGAACAGAGCAAGCCCTGTGCAGGGGCTTCATTGGCTTTCTGTGTAAACCAAGGAATATCAGCCTCTTTCTCTCTCCTTTACTTTCTTATTGGTTGACTCCGGACCACCAGGTTCCAGTCCATTAAAGGACCTCGACAAATATGTATTAATATATTTATTCCACCTTTAATAGAAACTTAAAATGTTTCTAGAAGTTAATAAAGTAGAAAATTTTGAAGAAGGGATACAAAATGGAGCACAGCAGTAGCAGAATTTCTGTGACTTGAGCCTAAAATAAGTTTCTGAATTTTCTAACCATTTTTAATTGCGAAGGAGAAACAATATTGCTCCCTGAGAGGATCATAATACTTACTATTGGATTATGCTCTAAACAAATGCTACATGTAATATCATCTTGTTTATTCCTTCTTCCCAAATATAGCAAAACATACTCATAATTAAAAAACATAATGTATTGTGACAGCTCATTTAATGTGTCTGTCTGAAGGACAAACAGATGCCCAAATAACTAGTAAAACATTATTGCTGGTGTGTCTATGAAGGTAACTCTAGATGAGGTTAGCATTTGGAAAAGTGGACCGGGGATCCCATGCAGGAGGGCATCATCCAATCTGCTGAGGGCCTGAACAAGACAGCAAGAATAAGAAGGCACATTCTCTCTCTCTACTTGAGCTGAGACAGTCATATTTTCTTGCACTTGGACATTGGTGCTCCTGGTTCTCTGGCTTTCTCTCTTAGAACAGGACACACAACTTCAGCCTCCGATTCAGCCCCCTATTCTCAGACCTTGGACTCAGGCTGAATTATATCACCAGTTTTCCTGGTTATTAAACTTGCAGATAGTAAATCCTGGGACTTCTAGGTTCCCCAAATACTTTGAGCCAATTCCTATAAGTAAATCTCATACATAGGTATGTGTGTATGTAGGAGAAGATTTGTTAGATAAGTACATTATGGATATTTGTTTGTGGTTTATTTTCATAATACCCCAAATCACATCTTCTTAAATCCCCGTTGTAATGTTCATTTCATTGAAGCAAACAAAAATATGTTCTCTGACTTTGTAATATCTTCATTTAAGGTACATTGTAGATATTCTTTCATGAAGATGTGGGGTCATCTCACTCTCCTTGAGTCTTGACAAGACTTTGATCATAGAAGGTGTGATTGTTGAGACTGTCACAAAAGGTGATCCAGCCAGGTTCAGAACACTAGCCTTTGGAGCCCAGTACCCACACTGGGAGGAAGCCAAATATCCCTATCAAAGCTGCATGATCATCAGTAACTGAAAACATTATTGGTCCCATTGTGTATATGTAAGTGTGTGTGCTCAGTCATGTCTGACTCTGAGACCCCAAGGACAGTAACCCACCAGGCTTCTCTGTCCATGGGATTTTCTAAGCAAGAATACTGGACTGGGTTGCCATTTCCTCCTCCAGGCCATTTTCTTGATTCAAGGATCAAACCCCTGTCTCTAGTGTCTCCTACTTTGGCAGGCTTCCTTTGTAGCTCAGTTGATAAAGGATCTGCCTACAATGCAGGAGACCCAGGTTCAATGCCTGGGTTGGGAAGATCCTTTGGAGAAGGAAATGGCAACCCACTCCAGTATTCTTGCCTGAAGCAGAGGAGACCATGGGGTCCCAGAGAGTTGGACACGGCTGAGTGACTAAACCTCCAACATCACTTTGGCAGGCAGGTTCTTTACCAACTGTATCACCTGGAAAACCTTCCATTATTCCCATTAAGATGATGCTATTATCTATCCCTTTCACACAAGAGGCATTATTGTACCTATAAAAGGCAGGATGGAAGAGGCAATATCTTTTATAGTGGCAAAAGGGATGCTTAAAAGACATAACTTTTTTTTTTTCACAATAAGCAATGTTTTCTAAAACATATTTGGAAAGTGGGTGGAAAAAGGGCTCAAGACTTTATAGTCTTTTGAAATGAAGTGTAGGCAATAACATGATTTTAAAAAGCAGGGTGGACTCCACATGCAAGGCAGATATTTTAATTATTATGTATCTTTGGCCCTTCTGAGCACAGGGTCTCAGACTGTCAGAGTTGGCTGTGGGTTCACAAAATTCCTGCTTAGTGCTGCCAAAAAGCATTTTTAAAATAAGTTATTTGCCTTAGAATAGGCTTGAGCCTGTTTATGGCATTTGTGTTACCAAACACATTGTTTTTTTCAGCTTCTGTCACTGCTGAGGGTGTCACGTCAGTCACACACTGCTCAGGGTCTGGGGCACCCGCAGTCACTGTCAGAGAAAATGCGTTTTAATTTGCAGTCTCTGAAATTCCTCAAATCTAGAGAAAGGCACTTTCCAACAATCCCTGGACAGGACTTTTAGTCTGGCCCTAGTAATTCCTGGGGCTATAATTTGTGATCATTTCTGGTGTTCCACCAATCTATCCTAGTTGACTGAGATTAATGTTGAAATTCAAGTAAACCTTTGCTCTCATCATTTCCCAACCAAATAAAAGGATATAGTCTTATTGTCTGTGCATATAAAATGTTTATAGTTTTCAAATATTTTGCTATGTAATAACATTTGGTACTCATTGTATTGAGAATTCTTCTCATATATTTATTCAGAGGATCCTTTTGGATCACCCCTGGGCCATTCTCTTTCCTGATTTGCTTTTCACTATATTATCTGATTGTTATTATTATTTACTTTCTTTCCTTTCCATGAGGAAAATGTACATTTCAAAAGGACAGAAATTTTTATCTTTTTTACCACCATGTACCCAGTACCTGGAATTGTATCTGGTACATATTCTGTGCTCAAAATACATTATAATAAAAGTCTTATAAAGAAGATCCTTGATGGCCCAGATGGTAAAGAATCTGTCTAGAGTGCAGGAGACCCAGGTTCAATTCCTGGGTCGGGAAGATCCTCTGAAGAAGGAAATGTCAACCCACTCCAGTATTCTTTCCTAGAGAATTCCATGGATAGAAGAGGCTGGCAGGCTACAGTCCATGGGGTTGCCAGGTTCAGAAACAACTAAGCAACTAACACTTTCTCTTTCAAGGAAGACATGATACATTTAGTGATGAGGAAGCAAATTCAACAGAGTTTCTTGATTTGCTTCAGATACAGAGGTAATAAGCAAAACAATCGATTTGCCTCTGCTGACTTCTCTCTAGGCACCTCTAGAGATTCATTGTGAACCCAAGTTCAACTATCCTTGATATTTGGGAAATACGACTTAATATAAAGAGGAGTCTGAAAACAATTGGGAGTCATTAACTTGTGAAAAGACTAACATGTTTATGGCTAGGCATAACATGAGCAGGTATGGAAGTGATCTGGATGCTTGAAACCTGTTGAAGTTAAGAAAGTTCAGTAGCTCAGGATTCTCTACAGCACGCCTTCTGGAGGTTGTTCAGGAAAGCCTCTTCCTAGGTGTCAGTCAAACATACCTCCCAAGTTACTTCAGTTTATAGTTTACTTTCATAATACTATATTATAGAATTGGTAATTACAGAATTCCATTTCTGTGGTCATTAATGTGACATTCATAGAGGCAAGATACATTCTTTATCTTTCTACTAATAATATCTTGAATTGTCCCTCTAAATTTATTAGAAATTTTCCCTCTTTATGGTAATTATGACTTATACTTCAGGGAGAGATTTTAAATGTTAATATTAAGTTTGCTGCATTCTATGTGGCATAGATTTTCAGAGGGATGTTGAAGTTACTCCATTAGAATCCATACAGAATGACATTCATCTGTTTCTATGATGATGTAATACTTCTGACAATGTTACCTGACTTTCCTTGACTAAGCATAAAAATACAAATATGTGATAAAAATAAATATAAAACTGTGATTGGATGATTTAAACAAAAATGTGTCACTGTCAGAACCCTCAAGGATTCACTCAAAAGCAGTCAGTATCTTACCCACTATTTCAAAGCAGAGACCTTGAGATAAACTGAAGGGGAACTTTGAAAGTTTCATCAGCAGAGACCACAATTAAAGGTTTCTATCTACCTTTCTAAAACTGCACAAAGCATAGTGCTAACACAATGCAGCTAGCCCTTCATATCTATGGACTCTGGAAGAATTTGAATTCAGGTTGCCTAAATATGTGGATGCAGAATCCCACGGATACTTAGGGCTAACTCTACTATATCCTTTTTAGTAAAAGATTTGACCATCCATGGGGGTTGAGGGGATGTTCTTGAAGCCAGTTCCCTGGGGACACCAAGGGATGATTGCACAAATTTAAGTTCTTTGTAATGACACCCAGCTGTGCTTTTCACCCAGCACTCTATTTCATTTCTGTTTTAGGCCTGGAAGAGGTGAGTAAAAGGCCACAACGCTAAAAAAAACAAACAAACAAACAAAAAACTCCAATGTAATGAGTTCTCACCCTCTTTCAAGCATTCAAAAAAGGGCCTATCTTATAGTGAATTGTTTCCTGATTTTCCCCAACGGACCACTTTTCAAACTGAATATATGCCCTCTTTGCAGTGTGTGCCAACACCCAAAGGTTCAGGATAGAACACTTCTGGAAGGAACCCAAGGATNGTGCTTTTCACCCAGCACTCTATTTCATTTCTGTTTTAGGCCTGGAAGAGGTGAGTAAAAGGCCACAACGCTAAAAAAAACAAACAAACAAACAAAAAACTCCAATGTAATGAGTTCTCACCCTCTTTCAAGCATTCAAAAAAGGGCCTATCTTATAGTGAATTGTTTCCTGATTTTCCCCAACGGACCACTTTTCAAACTGAATATATGCCCTCTTTGCAGTGTGTGCCAACACCCAAAGGTTCAGGATAGAACACTTCTGGAAGGAACCCAAGGATTCTGGTTTATACGCAAGGATTTCAACAGAGCCCTTATTCAAAATTTATCCTAATTTCCCCTTCCATGATTCACTCATCTTTAAGGGATTGGTTTGTGCCTCTTCTTGGAATGATGTCATAATGCCTTGGTTCAGACCATGAACACTTATGCTCAAGCTGCCTTGAATGGAAATCTGGTTGACTACTTCCTAGATGTGTGACTTTGAACAGGTTGCTTAATCTCTCTGTACTTTAATTTCTTCTCCTTTCAGATGGAGATTATGATAGAAGCCTAGGATGATTCCTTTGCTTAAACTATTAAATAAATGAAAAGTGCTTTGAACAGGATGTAGCACAGAGTATTCACCCACTATGTATGTGCATATTTGCTACTGCTCTAGTCACTTTATACACACTTCCATTAATATGAATTTGTGACTTACTTGTTTCTTTCTTTCAAATTTCTCTCATATATTATTAACTTGATATGCTAGATGTTCTAATGCATGACAATAGATTCTCTGGGGAAGGCTAAGTGTAAATATGGTACAGTTTTCCATACTGATTAATCTAGCATTCAGAGTATTCAGTGAAATATTTCCAAGTCATTTCTGTGCTCAAATAGCAACACTGCTGCTACTGCTGAATCGCTTCAGTCGTGTCTGACTCTGTGCGACCCCATAGACTGTCTCCTACCAGGCTCCTCTGTCCCTGGGATTCTCCAGGCAAGAACACTGGAGTGGGTTGCCATTTCCTTCTCCAATGCATGAAAGTGAAACGTGAAAGTGAAGTCGCTCAGTTGTGTCTGACTCTTAGAGACCTCATGGACTGCAGCCTACTAGGCTCCTCTGTCCATGGGATTTTCCAGGCAAGAGTACTGGAGTGGGGTGCCATTGCCTTCTCCTATTACCTATCAAAAACAGACTCCTTTTTCCCTGAGGATCCTCTGTACTATATACAAGTCATATTTTCCTCTTACTATGTCCTCTATTATCAATATCTGTCTAAATCTTTCCCTTTAGTGAACAATTAAAAATTTACTTTTATTATGAAGATTTTCTCTAATTCTCTAGTCAAAATAACTTTCTTTCTGTCTCAATTATACTTTTTGGTTTGAACTCATATTTCTTTATTTAAAAATACATTTATGAGGTATAGCTTTTTACGATTAAAAAAATATTGAAGGCTAATTGCTTTACATAATTTTGTGGTTTTCTATCATACATCAGCAAGAATCAGCCAGAGGTACATCCATGTCCCCTCCTTCTTTTTTTTGTTTTAGATTCCGCATGTAAGTGAGATCATATAATACTTGTCTTGATCTCACTTGTTTGTCTTAGCACAATGCCCTCAAGGCTTTTCCATGCTATTGCAGATGGCAGGATTTCCTCTTTTTTATGGCTGAAGGCTATTCCCTTGTATATCTGTCCACATAGTCTTTATCCGTTCATCGGTTGGTGGGCATTTGGGTTGTTTTCATTTCTTGGCTGTTATAAATAAATAATGCTGCCGTGAACTTGGGGATGCAGATACCTTTTTGTGTTAAGTTTCCTGTGGTTAAATACCCAGAAGTGAAATTCGTGGATCATATGGCAGTTCTATTTTTAGATTTTTAAGGCGCTTCCATACTGGCTTCCATAGTGGCTGCACCAAGCTACATTCCTAAAACAGTGCTCAAGGGCTCCCTTTGGTCCACATCCTCATCAACACTTGGTATTTCTTGTCTTTTTGATGAAGTCAGCACTTGGTATTTCTTCTTGGTATTGTCTTTTTGATGAAAACCATTCTGACAGGTGTGCAGTGATATCTCGTTGTGGTTTTAATTTGCATTTCCATGACGATTGGTGATGCGGGACGTTTTTTCAAGGACGTGTTGTTCAGGTGTCTTGACTTACCGTTTCAGTTCAGTTCAGTTGCTCAGTCATGTCTGACGTTTGCATTTATCATTTATGGAGTCCCAATTATTTATGATTACATTAGTTTTACTCTAAAGTTACTTTCAAAGGTTTAAACATAGAAACTAAAGAAACACAACATTCCTTACAGCTTTTAAAACAACTATTAAACCAAGACAAACTTACGAATGTAAAATGCACAGAACCACACAAACCAATGTAATTCAAATGAACAAAATCAGTGTCCTGTGTTGGATCATGTGTTACTGAAACTAAATCGCTGTTTATAGGGTGAATACAATAGTGCCGACTTCGACACAGAGTCTTCTGAATTTGGCGTGCGTTTCTGCTTTTGTGTGCCCTGTGACACTTTTATTTTCTTTATCTTTGTCTCTGTTTAAAGCACTGGGAGATCTTTGGTTAATACAGCTGCCACAGTGTTTCTTAGTCTTTGCCAGAATGCATTATTTACATATTAAAGTCTGTTCTTTTTTTATTAGCTCATGGCAAGTAGTAATAATTGTACAGTCAGCTATTACAGTGTAACAAGCTACCTCCAAGTGCGGTGCAGTAGTGTGACGGTCTGTAAATGTAGATGTTCGTGTAAATGGCCAGACAGTAAGTCTGTTAGGCTTTGTGGCCCGTGCGCGTCTGTCACACTACTCAGCTCTGCCACCCATCACAGTGTGAGAGCAGCCAGAGGTGTGTGTACTCTAAGACTTTGTTTATGGAGGCTGAAATTTGAATTCCAGATAATTTTCACATGATAAAATAGTCTTTTTTTGAGTTATTTTCAACCATCTAGAAATGTGCAAACCATTCTCAGGTGGTGGGCTGTACAGAACAGGCGGCGGGCTGGATTCAGCTTGCAGGCGCCGGTGTGTAGAGCGCAGTCGCTCGTCCTCGCTCGGGTGTCTGCCGGTTGATTGCGGCTCCTCACTGACTCTGGTGTGGCCGCTGGCTGCCCGCGGCCGGGCTGGTTTAGCTGCGCTGCGCTGCGCTGCTCAGCCTCCAGGCGCAGGGTGAACTCGGCTCCTCACCGAGGGCCAGGTCTGCCCCAAGTGTGTCTGCTCTGGGCCCAGACTCCAGGGGCTCCCTGGGGAAGCCCTGCTTCTGTGGAGGCAGAGGCCCTGGAGGCAGGGCCTCACAAGCCCACGCCAAGCCCGTGTTTGCACCATGCTTGTTACCATCCCTTTGGCCAAACAAGTCAGATGACCGAACCCAAGTCAAGGAGTGAAGAGTTAGAGGCCCCTGTAAGACAGAGTGTGATGCAGAGTGTCATGGCCAGGGTGATAGGGAAGGGCGAGAGCTGGACCAGTTCAGTCTCCCACAGGTGCCAACTTGGAGAAGCAAATGGCAACCCACTCCAGTATTCTTGCCTGGAGAATCCTGTGAACGGAGGAGCCTGGTGGGCTGCTGTCCATGGGTCACGCAGAGTCAGACCCGACTGAAGCGACTTAGCAGCAGCAGCAGCGGGTGCCAACTCAGTCACAAGCCCAGAGCCGCTGCTGTTCAATTACTCAGGCGTGCCTCACTCCTCGCGACCCCGTGGACTGACTGCAGCCCACCGGGCGCCTCCGTCCATGGGATTCTCCAGGCAAGAATACTGGAGTGGGTAGCCATTTCCTTCTCCAGGGGATCTTCCTGACCCAGGGATCGAACCTGCATCTCCTGCATTGACAGGCAGATTCTTTACCACTGACCCCTTGGGAAGCTTTCAGATCTGTAGCTGAGGTGCACAGTTTGTTTCCGGCTCATTTCTCTTTGGCGACATGCCCATTTTTTTTGTTTTAAACGTTGATTGATTGATTCGTGTTTGGTTGCCCTGGGTCTTCGTTGCTGCGTGCGGGCTGTCTCCAGTTGAGGAGACCGGGGGCTGCTCTCCGGTTGCGGTGTGTGGACTGCCCATCGCGGTGGCTTCCCTTGCTGCGGAGCGCGGCCGCTGGGCTGCCTGGGCTTCAGTAGTTGCAGCTCGAGGGCTCTAGAGCGCGGGATCAGTAATTGTGGTGCAGAGGCTTAACTGCTACAAAGTGCGTGGAATCCACCACGACCAGGGATTGAACCCATGTCCTCTGCATTGACAGGCAGGCTGCCATCCATTGTACCAGCAGGGGAGTCCAACATGCCCATTCTTATTTGCATTTTTGCTGCCCCCGAGATGCACAGATTCTCCTGGCTCTCTCCCTAACCCTTGCCCTGAGACCTTCGTGTCAGGCATAATGAGGAGGCCAGTCTCCTCACACTGGTCCTCAAGTCCTGGCCCCAGGACTCATTTCACCAGTTTCTCCAGCAGCCAGATTTATTACCGCAGGGAGTGAGGCCGAGTGTGTGCAGGGTAGGGGGTGGTCGTTTCTGCGGCTGGATCCTGGGCCGGTTCCCTTCCCAGGCAGAGCTGAGGGACTTGGAAAGGGAAGAGGAGGTGTCTGCACTGGTGACAGGGCTCTGGAATCTCTTTCCTCCCGCTTGAGGGAAGTGTGTCTTTGGGCTAGTCACCGTTCTCTCTGAGCTCTATTTCTCTGATCCATCAAATGGAGACCCCCTAGTCTAAGGGAATGTCCCCCATGAGTTGTGAGTGTTCGTGCTTGTTGCATGCCTGGTGCCTAGCAGGCGATGAGCACACTGCAGCCTGATTATCTCCAGTTAGCTTCATGTGGGTCTCGGGACTGACTGGGGTTGATGAGTGAGATTACAGATGTGGAGTTTGTGGTTGTGTGTAAGCATACCTCATTTCCCAGGTCCCCAGGGCCTTTTTGAAATTTGATAATTAGAATAGTAAAAGGCAACACGTAAAGTTTTTCCTCAGAATTGACGGGGATTGGTGCTGGGGACCTCCACTGATACCCAAATCCATGGATGCTCAAGTCCTTTATATAAAATGGAGCAATGTCTGCAGATGACCTACCTTCCCTTCCTGTATACTTTAAGCAGTGTATTTGTTTATTTGGCTGCGCCAGGTCTTTTGTGGCAGGTGGGAATCTCTTCAGCTACAGCCTGTGGGGTCTAGTTCCCTGAACAGGGATCGAACCAGGTACATAGACAGGGCCGACTGTACTAATTCCATTGCCGGTTAAATGGTGGTGGGGAGGTGTGGGGATGGGTTAGATCGTGGTTCTTGAGCCTGCTTAGTCACCAAGGAGGTTATTCTCATATACCAANCAGTCGGACACGACTGAGCGACTGAACTGAACTGTGCTGATCCTATATGGCAGGTTACAGTCCATGGGGTCACAAGAGTTGGACACGACTTAGTGACTATATCACCGCCACCACCATCACCATCCTATATGTGGTTGCCTAGTTTTTGTTTTTTTTTAATTTGTGATTTTATGCCTTTCACCAAATTTAGAAATTTGATTCAGCTTGGTATTTCATTCAATCCCATGGAGGATTGAAGGTACCTGGATGGTCTTTTAATGGTAGTTTTGAGATCAGAAAACAGTGGCTCTGAATCATCTTTTTCTTTAAGATTGGGGGTTGTAAATTGCCATGTTTCTGTGTTGCGTCTCTATTCTGGAATATTCAATAAATTTACATTACTCCTTTTTGCCTCTCAGAATTGCCTTTTGTTGTCTTATTGTTTTATTTACCTGATTTATAGTTATATTTTGTGGGAAGGAATAAGGAGAGAAAATTTTATAACATCTTGTCTGGATAGGAACTCTGAATTTTAGCCACAGCCATACCAGGACATGGAGTGCAACTTACCACCGGTTTAAAAATTTTATCCAACACTTTGCTCTCAAATGGTTTAATTGTAGAATGTCAGCGTGCTCTGCAGCAAGTTTTTTTGATTAATGAGTAATAATTTTAGTTGTATTTAGAATACTACTCTATTTAATTAGCTAAGTCTAATGGTCCTCCTATCAACTTGTGGGCTAATTGTTAAGGTAAAGGTTAAAGGAAGAAAGACAGAAAGGCTCTTAATCAAAAGTGAAATAGGAAAAGATGGATGTTGGCCTCCTGGGAATTTAGCCACACAGGCTTGTGTTTAGGATGAATGACAATGCACATAAAGTACATAGTAGGCACTTAATACACTGTAGCTGTTATTATTTTCATTGTTGTTATCACAACCATGTTTGGAATCAAACCAATTCATTTGAGTAGAAAGTTGTTTAGCAATAGAGTCTTAGGATCATCAGTAGGCTTTTACAAGCCCAAACTTCCTCATGGGCTGCTGTAATAGCACTAATTACTAGTGTTAGCATAATCAGAAAGCCCCAAGATGCAATTACTGGGATTTATATGAAGAAGTCTCCTGTGTATGAAAGATGAGCTTATCATTACCCTTCATGGGCTGAGTTATTGAGGTCTCAGTTTCCCTGAGGCCTGAAGTTCTTCCTCCCACATTTTTCCCCTATTGGATTTAAAAAGAGCAGCAATTCGGAAAGATGGAAAAGGCTAAAGATGCAGTCAAGAAATCTATACATTTTCTTTAAGCAGTTTTTAGCCAAAAAGACCTCATAAATGTATAGTTAAGTTTTCACTCTGTAGTGTAAACATCCCCTCAACACGTGCACAAGAGCACTGGGATATTACAGGCAGAGGCTCTATGATTGAAATGAAATAATCTGGAATAGTTATTGGAAATCTTGCCATGGAATCATAATCATTTTGCTTTTAGTTTCTTTTATGCCATATACCATAGGTTTCACAATCTCAGAAAGTTGATATAATACTGACGGCATGTTTCATAGTTCGTATACATACCCGATTTCATAGATTTAATGTTGTTGAGGGATGTCATTGTTTTTTCCTAACAGTTACATAAATGTTTTACCCTCTTATAGATATGCAATGTTAGCTGTTCTAAATTAATTTATATTAAGTTTATATGTGAAAATATATGTGAGAAGAATTATAAGTATTGGCAAGGTATAATAGAAATAGGAAGGATTTTTGTAGATGGACTGGAAGCTGAGATCTGACTAAATTGTTTATTACTTACATTCATTTGATCAAATTGTTTGACTTTTCTGAACCTATCTTTTCTCTATGATAGATGCAAGGATGAACAATTCTCAAGGCCATGAAAACTGAGCTTCTAAGATGGGGCTTGGTATATAAAAGATTTTCTCATTAATTTATGTTTCTACTATTGTNTATCTTTAGACTATGACTACACATTTAGCTTCAGTCAGTTCAGTCACTCAGTCGTGTCTGACTCTTTGAGACCCCATAGACTCCAGCACTGCAGGCCTCCCTGTCCATCACCAACTCCCAGAGCTTATTCAAACTCATGTCCATTGAGTTGGTGATGCCATCCAACCATGTCATCCTCTGTCATCCCCTTTTCCTCCTGCCTTCAATCTTTCCCAGCATCAGGGTCTTTTTCAATGAGTCAGTTCTTCCTATCAGGTGGCCACAGTATTGGAGCTTCAGAATCAGTCCCTCCAACGAATATTCAGGACTGATTTCCTTTAGCTTAGGCACAAACAAGACTGTAATCAGTGGGCAGGTTTATAAGTACAGAAGGAGATGATGTGGGCGGAGCCAACAAGCCTAGCTCTTTCTTGAACACCATAATCAGTTCAACAGCTAAGAGTACATTCTTTATAACACATTGTATGTAATTTGTAATCATGTAAAATCATGTATATATGATTATATTTATATTTATCTATATATTTAAACACAGGAACAAAAGTTTGGAGCCTAGAAGGACTTTTTTGGACAGTGAGAAACATCTCAAAATTTTCTGGGCTGTGCTTTTGTCTATTCAGGTCATCATTTATTGAAATTCTATCCCCATTCTGCTAATATTTTCCACCAGTCACTCATTACCCTGGATTCATTATCTTAAAATAAATATTTACTGTGATTTAACTCAGGAGCAAAGAAAGTTAATTGTCTCCACTCTGTCTACCATCTTGAACCTGATGCCCAAACTTTCAATTTCTAAATAGATTTTTTAAAATTATATCACATATAAAAACAATTGTTCCCCTAGCATTCTCTGTCAGTGCTGGCCACTAAGTTATTATTATGCCTTTACAGCTTCTATTTGTATAGCATTTGTGTTTTACTCTGTGTCTGTGAATTTTTCTTTCTGTTTGATTAAATAAATACTTGTGATGACAACGTGAACAAGAATTATTTCCTATAGGGTCAACAAAAATTATTTCCTATAGGGTCAACATGAATGTCTTTCTGTAAGACTTAAACATCCCCCTTTTGGGTGGAGCATCTTAGCTTCTCAGGCTTAAATATTTTGTGTAATTTTTAGTGCAGACTGAAACTCTAGTGCTTTTTACATTACAAAAAATGGTTTTTCTAACTAATGAATGTATATTTTCCAGATCGTTCAAAGTCCACAAGTGGCTTGCAACACAAATTATTTTGGCAAGTAAAATTTTAATTTTTATGCTCAAAAGTATATACTTTTATTCTTCACATTAAACAACTTTTACATTAAAATATTATATATGTATATATAATATCTACAAATTATAATTNCTATAGGGTCAACAAAAATTATTTCCTATAGGGTCAACATGAATGTCTTTCTGTAAGACTTAAACATCCCCCTTTTGGGTGGAGCATCTTAGCTTCTCAGGCTTAAATATTTTGTGTAATTTTTAGTGCAGACTGAAACTCTAGTGCTTTTTACATTACAAAAAATGGTTTTTCTAACTAATGAATGTATATTTTCCAGATCGTTCAAAGTCCACAAGTGGCTTGCAACACAAATTATTTTGGCAAGTAAAATTTTAATTTTTATGCTCAAAAGTATATACTTTTATTCTTCACATTAAACAACTTTTACATTAAAATATTATATATGTATATATAATATCTACAAATTATAATTTTACCTAGATTAAGACAAACTATAAAAGTTAGCATATCATAATTTTCCCTTTGATAACAATTTCTAATTGTTTCATTCAGCCATTTATGTCATCCTTAAATAAATTTATTTTCTAATCATAGAGAAAGAAATTATATATGTGGTAAGTGCCACATATGGTCAAACCAGAACAACCAAAATAAATGATTTATTTATATAATAAATTATATATAGAAAACAGATATGATCATTAAATATAAAAACAAAAGGGCCAATTTTGTTTTAATCCTAGCATATAACTTCAGATGATGTTAATTAAAACTCCTTGGAATAGACCACTAGGAAATGAATTAATATCCTTGAAATCTATCACACCACACAAACTATATTAAGAAATCACACATTTATTTCAGGAGTTACATAAATATGCTTAGGAAAAATCTTAAAGGATGTCCCAGAACAACCAAGTTTAAGGAAATTCAACCTACCATGTTTCTTCTATCTGTAATCTTTATGAGTCTATTATGCAAAAGACTGCAAAGCTATAACTACAAGAACTGATCATCCCATTAATCAATGCTCATGCATCTAAGAACAGTTATTGTCCATTTACACTATCAAGAATAGATCATTGATCCTTACTGTTTTCTAGGGGAAACAGCAAGATAAACTGTCATCAGTTCAGTTCAGTTCAGTTCAGTCACTCAGTTGTGTCCGACTCTTTGCAACCCCATGAATCGCAGGACGCCAGGCCTCCCTGTCCATCACCATCTCCCGGAGTTCACTCAGACTCGCGTCCATTGAGTCAGTGATTACATCCAGCCATCTCTTTCTGGGTCGTCCCCTTCTTCTCCTGCCCCCAATCCCTCCCAGCATCAAAGTCTTTTCCAATGAGTCAACTCTTCGCATGAGGTGGCCAAAGTACTGGAGTTTCATACTACATTGCTAATACATTGGACTAGTCTTTTGACATCCTATCAACATTCACTGCACAATTAACATAATCATTCCAAATACACATCATGCTCTTCTTGTCCTTTATAAGATTACACAAATAAGGTAAACATTTTCTACTGCAACCATTCATCAATGTTAATGTCACTTTTGTTTGTAAAGAAATCATCTAATGTTTCATTGAGAGTTTAATGTTTTATAAATAAACAATAAATGATTATTAAATGATTCATTCATTTAGTAAGATCATTTCAAAATGTAAGCAGCTTCCTGTAATGTCATAGGAAATTCTTCTATTTAAATAAAAACTTCAATAAAATATCTTCTCTGTTCTTTATAAGATGAAATTAAAAAAAATAATTCAACAGCTACACAATTGCTATTGATAATAGCACTGATAACATCATTGGCTTAATTTATTTTATTAATATCATTGGTTTGTAACAGTTGTCGAAGTGTTATTTTTCAACAAATTCTATTATTCACAATTTCACCATTATTGATTGTACCATAGATCAGCTCCTCTCTGTTTAAATAAAATTATGTTGCCTACTCTGTGACCATTGATTAGGCTAGTGTAAAATTAATGTTTAAAATCAATTTTATTCTAGTAAATGCATTATTTGAACCTCTCACTATAATAAGCATGCTTTTCAATACTCATTAATATTATTAACATTGTTTTGTGGTGCTTGGCAGAAACAAAGATTATATTTGCTAATGGATAATTACTTTTTGACCCTTTGCTTTGAATCCAATCCAAATATATTATTTTAATCATGAATTCCTCAAATGCTTATAAATTTTACTATCAGAAATTGACTGGGCTCATGGCAAAGTATCTTAATATGATTACTCTTTGAAATTTTCTTAATAAGGATACATTTACGTCAGACACATACATTCAGAAACAGTTCTTCTTTCTTAACATGGTAAAGGAGAAACATTCCCAACTTCCATACTTATTCCTACAGATTTTTCTGCCCACAAAAGGCTACCCACTCCAGTATTCTGACCTGGAGAACTCCATGGACCGTATAGTCCATGGGGTCGCAAAAAGACGGACACAACCAAACGACTTTCACTTTCCTGTTTCTTAAATCGCTATCTTTCCACTTTGGCGATAGGATCTTATTTTTTTTAAGGACAACTCACTGAATTCACCCAGTGGCTAAGATGTCTTACTAAATCTGTACCGTAATGTCATCTTTTATTTTATTGAGATGTATTTTTCAGGATCCATTAGCAGAGAAGCTCAGAGGTATATTTAACAAGAAGAGGCACAGATTTAGAGTTCCGATTTTCAGGGTAAATATACTTTGGAAGGAATGATGCTAAAGCTGAAACTCCAGTACTTTGGCCACCTCATGCGAAGAGCTGACCCATTGGAAAAGACTCTGATGATGGGAGGGATTGGGGGCAGGAGGAAGAGGGGACGACAGAGGACGAGATGGCTGGATGTCATCACTGACTCGATGGACATGCGTCTGAGTGAACTCCAGGAGTTGGTGATGGACAGGGAGGCCTGGCGTGCTGTAGTTCATGGGGTCGCAAAGAGTCAGACTCGACTGAGTGACTGAACTGAACTGAACTGATACATTCAGAGATACTATATAGTTTCTACTAAGTGAGGTATCTAGCTTTCTGGTGGGTACAATGTGACTATTTCCTCTGATTACATAACTATTAAAAATTGACTCTAAGAAAGCACATCTTAATTATCTAACTGCATCCTCATCGTGCTCAGGCTCATTCGTGTCTGACTCTTTGAGACCCCATGGACTGTAGCCCACCAGGCTCTTCTGTCATTTCCTTCTCCAGGGGATC
>SJYX01005887.1:144058-160762 GCA_006410675.1 Oreotragus oreotragus | reverse complement strand
TTTTTTTTTTCAATTTTCAACACTTTCAGTAGCATTTGAAACAGTTAACTACTTCTTATTTCCTAGATACTTAGTCACTGATTTCTTTAAATGAATGACTTAATGAATACACAGTGCTAAGTATTAGATAAAAGAAGCAATCTCTCAGCCAACAAAGCAAAATAACACTTTTTCTTTCTTTTGAACTCATACAAAGATTTATTTCATATAATATTAGGTGGATGCCAATAAATTCTAGTATATATGCTGGACATAAAATATTTTAAAAGGCTATTCTTAGTCTTTTAGTATGGAACATAACCTAAATAATGTATCCTTAATATTATGGGCTTTATAAATAAAATAATAAACAATTTATTTTTCTTCTTGTACCTATTGTATTGGGCTTCCCTGGTGGCTCAGACAGTAAAGAATTACTACAGCCATGAAATTAAAATATGCTTGCTTCTTGGAAGGAAAGCTGTGACAAACCTAGATAGCATATTAAAAAGCAGAGAAATTACTTTGCCAACAAAGGTTCATTTAGTCAAAACTATGGCTTTTCCAGTAGTCATGTATGGATCTGAGAGTTAGATCATAAATAAGACTAGTGCTGAAGAATTGATGCTTTTGAACTGCAGTGTTGGAGAAAACTCACTTGAGAGTCCAACCAGTCAAAGGAGATCCAACCAGTCAAACCTAAATAAAATTATGCTAAGTTTTCATTGGAAGGACTGATGCTGAAGCTGAAACTCCAATAATTTGGCCACCTGATGTGAAGAGCCAACTCATTGGAAAAGACTCTGATGCTGGGAAAGATTGAAGGCAGGAGAAGGGGATGACAGAGGATGAGATGGTAAGATGGCATTATCAACCCAATGGAGGCCTGGCGTGCTGCAGTCCATGGGGTCTCAAAGAGTTGAACATGACTGAGCTACTGAACAACAATAACCAATTATATTGCAAAACTAAATATGTTTATATAACTCTACTGTCTGACTCCTCCTGTAGAAAATTTTTACCAAAGAGCATAAATGCTGTCTTTATCTCCAGAAGGAATGGAGGAGTCTGACACCTGACACGTAATACAAGTTCACAGACATTGACTCAACATGTGAATAAGTAAAAAGTGAGAAAATGATTTCTATAAAATTTTTGTTTTAAAGGAGAATTCAAAGAAAATTTTAAAATTTATCATTTTTATTCTGTTTCTTTCAGTGATAACTATATGAATGTTTATTAGAGCTTAAACCATGTGGAGAGAATGGGTAGTGATTAATATTGTCAAAATACAGGCTTTTTTCTGAGGACAGGGGGGCAAAATGAATGTGGGAAAAGCCATGTATCTTTTCATTTGTGTTTGGACAAGTACAAATACATGGGAGCAAGTGTTGCTTCCCCATGCAGAGGCACAACTTTTTGCAACCCATGAATTGTAGCCCACCAGCCTCTTCTCTCCATGGAATTTTCCAAGCAAGAATCCTGGAGTGGGTTGTCATTTCTTATTCCAGAGGATCTTCCCAACCCAAGGATTGAACTGGCATCTCTTGTGTCTCCTGTGTTAGCAGGCAAATCCTTTACCGCTGTGTCACCTGGGAAGCCCTGAGTTTCCCTGGGCTGACCCTAAATGAGTGGATTCTAATGCTGTCCTAGTTACATTTATAGACCGTTTCCACCTTCTTATGCTCCCACTGTTGGTGTGATTTCTGAGTCATCAGCAAAAATGTCCTTGTTATACAAATTAATCTCCTACTTATTTTGCCAGTGCCTAAACTGCAGCAATTTGAACATCATCTCTTTGACATAAACTAAATTAGTTTTTTGAACCAATTTAAGTGCACATTGTCACAGAAAATACAACTTTTTAAGTCTTGTGTGCTCAGTTGTATCTGACTCTTTGAGACCCCATGGACTGCAGCCTGCTAGGCTCCTCTGTCTATGGAATTTTCCAAGCAAGAATCCTGGAGTGGGTTGCAGTTTTCTTCTCCAGGGGATCTTCCCAACCTAGGATTTGAACCCACATCTTGTGCATCAGCAATAGCAGGCAGATTCTTTACCAACTGTGCCACCTGGGAAGTCCTACCTTTTCAAATATAAGAAATATTTCCCCCCACAACTCCCATATTATAGGCACTCAATAAATGTCTATGGTGTTAATAAATACAAGTTCCTAAAATGCTGTTCAATGAGCAGTTTTTTTGTAACAGGGACAGTATAAAATTTTCTAAAACTGACAAAGAAATGTGAAATGGTAAGGGTAGGGGAAGGAAGAAGGTTCTATGTGCAAGAGTCTCTGTAATTAACCTTGCCTACTTTGGAATGATATAGAACACTTGTGCAAAATTAAATCTCAGATGATCAGTATTGGTTTTTAACACATCAGTTTTACTATGTGTGAAGATGTTTTAAAAGAAACAACTATAACACTGGAAGCCATATTGAAAGGAGATGCTGTTCATTGATTTACTTTTTGTTAAGAATCATGAAAATGCTGGAATCATGAAAATGCTGTCGGTCAAATCGACTTCCTAGAATCAGGGCTTTAGTTATCTTGACAACACAACCTTTTCATTCACAAGTCCCAGAGACATCTACTTTTCAGCTCTCAGAACACTCTAATGGAATTCAGATAACCTGTTGTTCAGTCTCTGAGCCATGTCCAGCTCTTTGTGGCCCCATGAATTGCAGCATGCCGGGCTTCTATGTCCTTCATTATCTTCTGGAGCTTGCTCAAACTCATGTCCATTGAGTCAGTGATGCCATCCAACCATCTCATCCTCTGTCGCTCTCTTCTCCTCCTGTCCTCAGTTTTTCCCAGATCAGGGTCTTTTCCAGTAATCATCCAGTGCTCTGTAACAGCAGACCACCCAAAGTCCTCAGACTTGGTAATTCTTCATTTGTAGAACAAACTGCCTTTGTTTCTGACATGGAGAACCATCATCTACAATGTCTTCAGGAGAGGATTTAGTTCTGTGCAGTCAGTGGCCATTTATTCCTGGAGGGCCAAACCAAACAATGTTATTTTTACCCTGCCAAGTCCACTTCCAGTCTTATGTCATCAGAAAGGAACAACAACGTGTAGAAGCCTTAAAACAAACAGCATGACAAATTTGAGATTTAGGGGGAACTTTTTTTTAAATTTCATGGGAAAAATGTCCATAGGAAATGAATAAACTAAGATTCTGCAGTTGTCACAAATTCTCCAGACACATATAATTGTGCAAAGATTACTGAATGAGTGTCTCTGTTAAAAATTTGAAAGTCTTTCCTTAGGACTGATATTGATCTTTAGTACCTGTATCCTGTCTGACTCCTAGGGATATTTAGCTGTTAAGAGATAAACCTGTAAATCACTCCAAGCACATCAAAAGAAAGGCATTAGACAAGTGTGAGACATGAATGCTGCTCTTTTTAAATGAAATGCTGTCCACGGAATTGCCCTGTGTGAGAGACTGCAAACATCATTTTCTGAGAATTTTCACTGATATCTCACAGAGTACTCCTCAGTGTGCAGGTGGAATGTGCTGGATCTAAATCTCAGCTAAAAACATAACTTGCAGACAGTCACAGAGTAAGAGCCGAAACAAACAAAAGTATTGAAATAATTGAGAGATGACTGATTAGAAGTTTTTTCTGTTTGTATTTGACTGCTTATGTGTTTGTTTGTTTAGCTACTGCAGAGGACTAGATTTAGAAATGAGTATTAAACGTACATTAAAAAATCAATGCTTTATGTGTGAAGATAGTAGAGAGAGAAGACCAGCAAATTCCACCTCTAAAAAAGGTGAAGGTGATGAAAGTTGCTGATTGCTTCATCATCAATCCAAACTAGCCTGAAAGAAAATGTTCAGACTTATGGACCAACTAAACATAGATGCAATCTTCAGGTCTGGAGGAAAGTCACTAATTTTATTGAGCTTTCCCCAATGGCTCAGTGGTCAGTTGCATCAGACTCTTTGTGACCCCTCGTGGACAGTAGCCTGCCAGGCTCCTCTATCCACGGCAATTCTCCAGGCAAGAATACTGGAGTGGGTTGCCATGCCCTCCTCCAGGGGTTCTTCCCAACCCAGGGATCAAATCCAGGTCTTCCACACTGCAGGCAGATTCTTTACTATCTGAGCCACCAGGGAAGCCTCAAAACAATGGAGTGGGTAGCCTATCCCTTCTCCAGGGGTACTTCCTGACCCAGGAATTGAACTGGGGTTTCCTGCACTGCAGGTGGATTCTTTACCAGCTGAGCTTCCAGGGAAGCCCCAGTGGTAAAAGATCCACCTGCAATTGCAGGTGACATGGGAGACACAGGCTGAATCCCTGGGTGAGGAAGATCCCCTGGAGGAGGAAATGGCTACTCACTCCAGGATTCTTGTCTGAAAATTCCCACGGACAGAGGAGCCTTCTGGGCTGCAGTCCATAGGGTCTCAAACAGTTGGACTCAGCTAAGCACACATGCTCTGATTTTATAAGATCTGTTCACCTTTTTCAAGAAACTTCATATATAAGAATAAAAATGAAAGGGTTTCATTTTGACTGAAAGTGAAAATGAAGTCGCTCAGTTGTGTCCAACTCTTTGCGACCCCATGGACTGTAGCCTACCAGGCTCCTCTGTTTTATATGATTTGTTTACCTTTTTCGAGAAACTTCATATATAAGAATGGAAATAAAAGGGTTTCATTTTGACTGAAGAGAGTTTAAAAATGTCTTGCTTCTGAGAAAAGTTTTTTATTTAGTCCAGTAACTGAATGGAAGAATTCATGTTTATGCTATTTGCTGGGGGGCTGGGTAAGCTGAGGACCAGAGCAGAGTAGAGAAAAAGGTAAAGAATCCCAGTGAGGTGGAAAGGTGGACAAAGAAAATTAGATGTAGGCTACAGGACAGAAAAGAGATGCGCCATGGTAGTAGGCCATATTGATCACCATTTTTTTTTTAAGTGAAATCTTTACAGTTTTAAATTAATTGCCATATGGTACCATATCCCTTTCAGTTAGAGCACCATACTTCACTGAACATCCACTATGAAGCTTATGGAAGTGGTTCGATGGGGTGAAGGGTTAACATAAAGGAAATTATAGGGGAGGAAAAGAAAAGCAAAGACTGGATTAAGGTGATAATTTAAAACTTATGTGCAGTTCTGAATGCAACACAATGGGGATGCAAGCACAGTCATTAGGAGCCCATTTCTCTCTCCGTTTCTTTAGAACTTGGCCCATTCTTGAAATGGCAAAATGGCTGGGGCATCTCCTTTGTTTCACTTCTCATGTTTAAACTGGGCAGGAAAGCTTATCCATTCTCTCACAATGGCTGTAGAGAGGTTTCACTGAGTTGCTTTGGCTTTAGTTGAATTATATTTTTATTATCCTTGAACCAGACAATACATACAGAAATGAAATGCTCTGGCCCAACCTGAACTGTATACTCATAGTTGGAGCCAGAGGCAGAGTCGTCTGCCATTGAAACAGCTGACAAAAGGTGAAGTCTGAGAAGATATTGAGATGCCATTTTCTAAGGAATGGTTATCAGTGTTTCGTGATGAATAAACCAAAATAAAATACAAATTAAACTAAAATGAAATAACAGAAACTGTCCATTATAAGGTTTAAACAGAGTCTACTTTGGGCTTAGATTTTAAGAGAAGAGTGGCAGTGATTGATATCTGGGTTATGAATATTTCATTTACTTCTCCACTTTATTTATAATAAGCATCTGAACTTTAGCAACTTATAATCTGTTCTACCTTGTTATAAAATCTTTCCCAGCTAAATGCTTAATAAAACTAGAATAAATAAGTCAACGAACACACGAATGAAAAAAGCAAATGCCATGTTGTGATATAAAGATCAAAATATTTTGTATACAAAGTACTAAAGAACTGAAGCAACAGTTCTAAATAACCCAAGTCAACAAAGTTTGGGTTTTAAAAGTGATTTTCTCTCTAAGTTAATTATATGTGTGATATGGTAAGAAAAAAAAAAGATACGGACTTCAAAACTTGTTGTGTCTTTAGAAATATTTGAGTTGGAAGACCTCTGTTAATTATTGAAGTGACATTGAACAAGTTACTCATCCATGGCATAGGAGGAAATCCTACCTGAGAGGACTTCTGTGATGAGTAAAAAAGACTATATCTTCTTTATGCCAGTGCTGAGCATAAGTTCATAAACTTTATGTGCATTGAGATCTGAGAACTAGCCCAATACCTAGCACATTTGAGGCACTCAATAAATGTTTTCTTAATATAAAACTGAGTACAGGGCGTTAAGGAAAGTTATCCTGTAGTGTGCGTGTGTGTGTGTGTTGGAGAAAGAGAGAGGGATTTGGGGAGTGATGTGGAGAAAGAGTTATATAAGAGAATAATAAAAAGTAGTAAAAATTTTGTTCTTTCAAATTCAAACATTTTTCAAACTTCATTCTGATTCTATAAATAAGCATATGTCAGATATGTCAGGAATACATCAAATCTCACTTGTATTTAAGATTTCTATTTTTTTTCACTAGTAGCTCTTTCTCATTAGATCCAGCAATTGAAATATATTTTGCTTGTGCTGCAGGTTTCTATTATGGATAGGTAATAAGACTGACAGAGAAATGAAAAACTAAAATTATAGCTTTCTCTTCCACCTCCATTTCTCTCTCTCATTCTTTAAGGATGATCTGTAAGAACTTTGGGTCTATTATACAATTCAACAAAGAGAAAAGTTATCTATCTTTATAATATTCTATAACATAAAGATAAAAATGTTAATGGCCAGAATACTGTTAAAGCTATGTGATATGATGGTATCTCTACGTATTTTATTTAATTTTTTAACTTTTTGTGTCAGCTAATACTCATGTTACTGCTAATAGGCCCACATAATACATGTGAGCATGGTATAAAGCTCAGTGAAATTACAAGTATCTCAACTTGTTTATGTTCTTAAAAAGTTGTAAGATACAATGAACTGAGCTTATTGGTTTTCACCATGTAATTATGATAATAAAAAAACAAAAGTTTAAAATGAAAAGCAAGTTCTTGTAGTTAGGATTGTTAATGTAAATACCTTTCAGAATGACTGGCAATTTGATGGCTTATCAATATTAACCTATTACTTTTTATTATCTGTGTATCATTGAACTTGCTGGTAGCTGAATAATACAAATTGTATTAAAGTTATAGAATGTATCTAATTGGACCATAAAGAAGGCTGAGAGCTGAAGAACTAATGCTTTTGAACCATGGTCTGGAGAAGACTTTTGAGATTCCCTTGGACTGCAAGGAGATCAAACCAATCAATCCCAAAGGAGATCAACCCTGAATATTTGTTGAAAGGACTGATGCTGAAGCTGAAGTTCCAATACTTTGGCCACATGACACAATGAGCTAATTCATTAGAAAAGAGCCTGATGCTAGGAAGGATTGGTGGCAAAAGGAGAAGGGTGTGTCAGATGACAAGATGGTTAGATAGTATCACTGGCTTAACGGACATGAATTTGAGCAAACTCTGGGAGATAGAGAAGGGCATGGAAGCCTGGCACGCTGCAGTCCATGAGGTCGCAAAGAGTCAGGCATGACTAAGTGACTGAACAACAGTAAAAGTACTGGTGGTGTGTAAGAAAACACTGGAGGGTTTGGCCTAAAATGATAAAGAAGACCAGAAGACAACAATGTAAAGTATAGTAAATTAACATTGTCAGGAATAGAATCTATTTAATAGCTATGGAGTCATGTGACTGGTAACTAAAGGAGTTTTATAGATTGAAAAAGATATTTTATAGAAAAATGAAAAAATTTAAAAATATGTGTAAGTTGATGGCGAAATAATGCAAAGAGGAAAAATGCAAATTAAATATATCAACCTCAATTTGAATAAAATCTCAGAAATATCCAGTTTTAGTGTTTTCACTTTTGGAAAATAACTGTCCATTATATGAATATTATCTTCTTTAAAACTCAGTCAAAATAATTATTTTTTACCAAAAATCTCTCTGATTTAATCATAGCATTATATTATTCATTCAAAAAATTTCATTTTCCTCCTATACAGTTAGTACAATAATTTTCATATATTAAAAAAAAAGAGCTCAAAGACAAACAACTCATTTATCAAAACCTTCAGTTCAGTTCAGTTCAGTAACTCAGTCATGTCCGACTCTTTGCGACCCCATGAATTGCAGCATGCCAGGCCTCCCTGTTCATCACCAACTCCCAGAGTTCACTCAAACTCATGTCCATCGAGTCGGTGATACCATCCAGCCATCTCATCTTCTGTCGTCCCCTTCTCTTCCTGCTCCCAATCCCTCCCAGCATCAGAGTCTTTTCCAATGAGTCAGCTCTTCGCATGAGAACCTTAGTCATTATCTAATGACGTGGAAGAGGGTGTTTGCTATGACCAGTGCATTTTCTTGGCAAAACTCTGCTTCATTCCACGTTCCAAGGCCAAATTTACCTGTTACTCCAGGTGTTTCTTGACTTCCTACTTTAGCATTCCAGTCCCCTATAGTGAAAAGGACATCTTTTGGGTGTGTTAGTTCTACAAGGTCTTGTAGGTCTTCATAAAACCGTTCAACTTCAGTTTCTTCAGCATTACTGGTTGGGGCATAGACTTGGATAACTGATATTGAATGGTTTGCCTTAGAGATGAACAGAGATCATTCTGTCGTTTTTGAGATTGCATCCAAGTACTGAATTTTGGACTCTTTTGTTGACCATGATAGCTACCCCATTTCTTCTGAGGGATTCCTGCCTGCAGTAGCAGATATAATGGTCATCTGAGTTAAATTCACCCATTCCAGTCCATTTTATTTCGCTGATTCCTAGAATGTTGACGTTCACCCTTGCCATCACTTGTTTGACCACTTCCAATTTGCCTTGATTCATGGACCTGACATTCCAGGTTCCTATGCAATATTGCTCTTTACAGCTTTGGATCTTGCTTCTATCACCAGTCACATGCACAACTGGGTATTGTTTTTGCTTTGGCTCCATCCCTTCATTCTTCTGGAGTTATTTCTCCACTGATCTCCAGTAGCATATTGGGCACCTAATGATCTGGGGAGTTCCTCTTTTGGTATCCTATCATTTTGCCTTTTCATACTGTTCATGGGGTTCTCAAGGCAAGAACACTGAATTGGCTTGCATGTCCCTTCTCCAGTGGACCACATTCTGTCAGACACCCTTCTTCCAAAACACAAGAGAAGACTCTACACATGGACATCACTAGATGGTCAACACCGAAATCAGATTGATTATATTCTATGCAGCCAAAGATGGAGAAGCTCTACACAGTCAACAAAAACAAGACCAGGAGCTGACTGTGGCTCAGATCATGAACTCTTTATTACCAAATTCAGACTTAAATTAAAGAAAGTAGGGAAAACCACTAGACCATTCAGGTATGACCTAAATCAAATCCCTGATGATTATACAGTGGAAGTGAAAATAGTTTTAAGGGCCTAGATCTGATAGATNCAAGGAGATCCAACCAGTCCATTGTGAAGGAGATCAACCCTGGGATTTCTTTGGAAGGAATGATGCTAAAGCTGAAACTCCAGTACTTTGTCCACTTCATGAGAAGAGTTGACTCATTGGAAAAGACTCTGATGCTGGGAGGGATTGGGGGCAGGAGGAGAAGGGGACGACCGAGGATGAGATGGCTGGATGGCATCACGGACTCGATGGACGTGAGTCTGAGTGAACTCCGGTAGACGGTGATGAACAGGGAGTCCTGGCGTGCTGTGATTCATGGGGTCGCAAAGAGTCAGAAACCACTGAGTGACTGAACTGAACTGAATGACATGGATATGCTGATGAGTGATATAGATTGAGATAGTGACCAAAAAAATCTTTTAGAAGGCACTTTTACATGTAAATGTTGCTAGATTTGTTCTTACAAGTTTTACCTCATTGTTCTTCAGCTTTGCATTTCAAGAGATGGCTTTATCATAAATTGTGTACATCAGAGTCTGGATTGTTGTTGTTTAATCAATAAATTCTGTTGGGTTTATCTGCCCTTTGTCCTTGTTATTGTTTAGTCACTAATTTGGATCTGACTCTTTTGTGACTCCATGGATTATAGCCCAGCAGGCTCCTCTGTCCGTGGGATTTCCCAGGCAAGAATACTGGGGTTGATTGCCATTTCCTTCCCAACCTAGAGACTGAAGCTGAATCTCTTGCTTGGCAGGCTGATTCATTACCACTGAGCCACTTGGAAAACACAGAGTCTGTACAGCCAGGCACTTTTATTTTCAAGTGACAAAAATTTGACTTAAACTTGGTGAAGCCAAATGGAAGTTTACTGGATCAGTTCAGGCAGCAGTTCTTGTGAGGTATGACTTCCTTATAGAGTTCAAACAATGTCTTTAAACCCAGTCCCTTTACATAGTTTAGCTATGCTTCCCACCCAAGGCTGGCTTCACATTGATGCCAGCTCTCTCAAGAAATGAATTCAAGCTGTAAATCTGTTACTTATTCCTGTCAACTGAGCAACTCCAGGAAAATAAACCATTTATTCTGAAATCAGTTCAGTTCAGTCGCTCAGTCGTGTTCGACTCTTTGCGACCCCATGAATCGCAGCATGCCAGGCATCCCTATCCATCACCATCTCCTGGAGTTCACTCAGACTCACGTCCATCGAGTCCGTGATGCNGTCCTTGCCTGGAGAATCCCAGAGATGGGGGGACCTGGTGGGCTGCCGTCTATGGGGTCGCACAGAGTCAGACACGACTAAAGTGACTTAGCAGCAGCAGTAGCAGCAGCAGCTATACTTCAGAGATTAGAGAGTTTGAGGTTAGGGGATGGCTACTTAATACATTTTCAAATATCTTTAATTCCAAAAGTTTGGAAAGGGTAATTTTTTTTAATTCAGAGAAAGTATACTACCTTGAAATTTATAAAATTGATGGTTTGGAGTTATTAAGGTTGACTACCGCAGTGTAGTAGAGTTTAAATCTATTAGCTGTCATAGTCTATATTGCTTGTGTTTGGCAAAATCTATAAAATGAATTAAGAACAAGCACTAGATGCTAAAAGGTGAAAAAAATCTAAACAGTCAGGAGTGGAGAAGCTCCTGTGGTAACAAGCTGAACAAGCCAATTCTGGCAAAGTGGTTTTTCTCAGTTAACAGCAGTAAAAAGTTGCCCTTCCTGCTAAGCTCATATATTCAAATTCTGAAGAAGAAAATGACTCCATACTTATCGGGAACTGCTCTAATTACTATTATTCATTCAAGTCCAATTGTAATAAGCTCTCCGAGTACTTGACAGAACAGTATAAAGTCACTGAGCTCTTGTTTTTCATGAAAAATCTTTCTATTCCCAGGGAAGTAATTTTATATAGCGAGAATCATTACAGTCCAGCATCTCATTCCAATCAAATTGTCCATGGCAATTTCCGGGATGGAAGGTGTGCTCAAACATCAAAGGAAGGATATTCACTGACCCTCTTATGTTGGCAATAGAATCACACACAGAGAATTATTTGGTGCATAATATGAATTCTCCAATGTATTAAGTGCAGATGTGAAATGCCTTGGAGTCCAGGGCTGACACTTGTAGCTAATGAGGAAATTTGCCAGAAGAGGGGAAAATCCTATGTTGAAAATCAGATGTGTTACAGTGGACATGAAAAAAGGTTTAGCCTCGGGAGCTCCAGTGTCAGAAATGTTTCTGTCACTTGAAAATTACAGACCTTGGACAATTTATTTTACTCTGTCTACCCTTTAGTCTCTTTATCTATAAAACAGATCTGTTCTACACAATGAACGTGCTCATTTTGAGCCACAAATTGGATAACATTCACACAATGCTTTATAAATTGTAAAGTGAGGTCCAAAAGCTTCTTTTATTTTAAGAAGTCACCATATATCAGTATATTTTCAGATGTATTAGATACCGGTGTATTTTTTTAAATCAAAATAAGTGTTAAGAAACTAAAAAGACAATAAATAGCTTCATGTAATACAAAAATTGAACAAAAATAAAATATAATCAGAGTTCTATATGTGGCTCAATTGTGAATAACATTTACCTGGTTACAGTAATAGAAATATGAAATAACAATTTGACAAAAAATATAAAATTATTGTAGTGAAAAAAACAGGAAGAAAAGTTTAAAAGGGTTGTAATAGACATTAAGAAAGGTATATGAGATAACTAAATTCTCATTCAATATTCTTGGAAGTCAGTGTACAATGTCAGATGCTTAATGATGGTATAAATATTATTTAAAAATATGGAAAAAATAGCAAGAAAAAAAAGAACTAAATTACTTGAAAGTGGCATGTTTCTAGTTGGGGTTGAAGAGTATGGGTAATACATTTAAGATCCTGAAACATTGCAAAATCATATAGTATTTTTTTTTCTTAATTTTTTGAGGGACCTCCATATTGTTTTCCAGTGTCTCTACCATTTTGCATTCACACTGAGTGATCAAGGGTACCAATTTCTTCATATCCTCACCAACATCTCTCTTTTTTGTTGTGATTGTTGTTAATAACTATCCAGATAGATGTGAGGTGATACTTCATTGTGTTTTTGACTTACATTTCCCTAATGATTAGTGCTATCTTTTAATAAATCCATTGGCTATATGTCTTCTTAGAAAAATTTCTATTCAAGTCCTAACCCATTTCTTAATTGGGTAATTACCTTTTTGTTACTGAGCTGTGGGAGTTTCTTATGAATTTTGGATATTAACCCATTATCAAGTATATGATTTACAAATATTTCCTGCGTTCTATATGTTGGTTTTCACACTACTGTTTGTTTCCTTTTTTTTTTTTTTTTTTTTACTTTACAGTATTGTATTGTTGTTTCCTTTTAAATGCTAAAGAGTTTTAGATTGCCACTTGTCTATTTGTGCTCTGGATATCTGTGCTTTTGGTGTCATATCTGTGAAATCCTTACCAAGATTCAGGTCATGAAATCTTTCTTCTTCTTTTTTTATTTTCTGAGAGTTTAATGATCTCAGGACTTATTGTAAGTCTTTAACCCATTTTGAGTTGCTTTTTATGTATGATGTAAAATCAAGGTCCAATTTCATTTTTTTTAAATGTAGATATCCAGTTTTACCGATAACATTTGTTGAAGACTATTCTTTCCCCATTGTTATTCTTGGCACCGTTATCAAAGATCAATTGCACTACATATGTGTGAATTTATTTCTGGTTGTTCCATTTGTCTATATGTCTGACTTAATGCCAGTACCATATGATTTCAACTGCTGTAGAATTTATAATATATTTTAAAATCAGAAAGTATGAAACCTCCAGCTTGGTTCCTCTATTTCAAGATTGATTTGACCATTCAACATCTATTGTGGTTCCATATGAATTTTAGAATTATGTTTTAAATTTCTGTAAAATATGTTATGGAATTATGATTAAAATTGTACTGAATCTGTAGGTTACTTTGAGAGGTATGGACATTTTGATAATAGTATATTTTCTAATCTGGGAATATAAGAATATTTTCATTTGTTTGTATATTATTTGATTTGTTTCATCATTGTTTTGCAGTTTTCAGTATATGAGGGTTTCATATGCTCTTGATTAAATTTATTTCTAAGTATTTTATCATTTTTAATACTATTGTAAGGGCTTCCCAGGTGGCTCCTGTGGTGAAGAATCTACCTGCAGAAGACATGATTTTGATACTTGGGGCTGGAAAATACCCAGGAGAAAGAAATGGCAACACACTTCAGTATTCTTGTCTGGGAAATCTGATGAACAGAGGAGCCTGCGGGTTACAGTCCATGGAGTCGCAAAAGAGTCAGATAGGACTTAGCAGCTAAACAACAAATAAACAACAATACTATTGTATATGGGATTGCGTCCTGAGTTTTTTTTTTTTTCTTTTTTGGATTGTATGTTGTTAAATCAATTGATTTTGTATGTTGATTATATATCCTGCAACTTCACTCTATTTATTATTTTAACAGTTTTCAAAGTGGCATCTCTAGCGTTTTCTGTATATACAATTATGTCATCTGCAAACAGAAATGATTTTACCTCTTTTCAGATTTGAAAGCTTTTTGCTTCCTTTTCTTGTCTAATTGTTCCAACTAGGATTTTCAGTACTGGCATGACTAGAAGTGAAGAGAATGAATATCCTTATCTTGCTCCTGATCATGCAAAAAAAAAAAAAAAAAAGAACAGTTTTTAACACTTAGAACGATGTTAGCTCTAGGCTTTTCATATTCAACTTTAACAATGTTGAGGTTAATTCCTTTTATACTTATTTGTTGAAAGTTTTGTTATGAAAGATATTGGATTTTGTAAAATACTTTAACTACATCATTGAGAGGATGATTTGACTTTATCCCTTATTCTATTAATATGGTGTATCACATAAATTGATTTTTATATGTTGAATCATCCTTGAATCCTTGGGATAAACTCACTTGGTAGTGATGTGCAGTTTTTTAAACGTGCTAATGACTTTGACTTGCCAGTATTTTGTTGAAAATTTTGACATCTATATTCATGAGGGATATTGGTTAGTTTTCTTGTCTGGCTTCAGTATGTCATAAAATGAGCTTCAAAGTGTTCTCCTTTTTAAATTTTTTGCAAGAGTGAGAAAAATTGGCATTAATTATTCTTTAAACTTCTGGCAGAATGGTATCAATTTACCAGTAAAGGTGTACTCATCCATATATTTTTCTTGTTGTATTGTTGTCTAACCTTCCCTTCAGTTTTATAAATGTTTGCTTTGTACATTTAAGATTTTTGCTCTTTAGTGCATATATAGCATATATATGTTATAATTATTCTGTCTTTCTGGAGAATTGATTCTTTTATCACTGTATAATTACCTTCTTTGTCTCTTTCGTCTGATTTAAGTGTAAGGCAATGGCACCCCACCCCAGTACTCTTGCCTGGAAAATCCAATGGACGGAGTAGCCTGGTGGGCTGCAGTCCATGGGGTCGCTAACAGTCGGACAGACTGAGCGACTTCACTTTCACTTTTCTCTTTCATGCATTGGAGAAGGAAATGGCAACCCACTCCAGTGTTTTTGCCTGGAGAATCTCAGGGACGGGGGAGCCTGGTGGGCTGCCGTCTATGGGGTCGCACAGAGTCAAACACGACTGAAGTGACTTAGCAGCAGCAGCAGCAGCACGCCTGCTCTGTTCTGGTTTCCATACTTTTTTTGTACCTTCACATTCAACCTATGCATGTATTCAAATTTAAACCTTGAGTGCCTTGTAAATAGCAAATATTTGGAACAAGCCTTTTTATCTGTTCAGATACCCTATGTTTTTATTGGGAAGCATAAACCATCTACTTTAAGGTAATTATTTATAGTAAAGTATTTACCATTGCCATTTTGTTAATACTTACAGTTTCTCTTATGGTTCTTTTGTCCCTGTTTTCTTTCTTATTGTCTTCCTTTGTGCTTTGTTGATTTTTTGTTTTGATATGATTTTACTAATTTATCTTTTCCGTGATGTAATATCTATAGATATTTTCTTTGTGGTTACCATAGGCCTTACATAAAATACCTTATAATCATAAGATTCTTCTTTAAATTGGTAAAAACTTAAGTTCAGTCATGTATAAAAACTACATTCTCACCCTGCCCCCTTAATATTAATTCTATATTTAACATCTATGTATGGCATATGAGATGATAAGATAATATCATTGACTGAGTGGACATGAATTTGAGATAGTGGATGACAGGAGTCTTGTGTGTTACAGTCCAAAGAGTCTGACACGTCTTAGTAACTGAGCAACAGTAACAATAACACATGTTGCATATTCATTAACTGAAGATGCTACTCTGAAAAGTGTCAGAAAAGTTAGGGCACTGAACAGGTGGTCCAATTGCTCCCCTCCCCAGGGAGAAACTGGGAGGCAGGCGTTTTCCTCTCGATCATATTGTGTTCTTGTGAGAGTAAGAATTCTGATGAGAAAGTATCTCAGATTTTCATACTGGTTTGCCTGTGTCTGATTTTATGCTTGCGTGGGATGCAGAAGATTCTGAACTAGTTGCCAGATATCGCACAAAGGGATTTGCCTATGAATTTTAGTATTGGTGCTTTTTGTGGGGAAGGAGGATCCAGGGCCTCCTATTTTAGGGTTTTGCTGATGTCACTTCCATCATGCTACTTACCATGTGAATGTACATTAATTGATAGTAATGCTAGTATATATTCTTAATTGCAAAATGCAATAAAGTCTTCTAAGAAGTGATGAGAAATAGTTTTACTGTGAGCAGAAACAAATTCACAATGAAAAGGTTTAGATTTGAATTTTGTTCTGTTTATAAATTTATAAACTTAGGAAGCTATCGTTTTGAGAAAAAATAGTGTTTATGAAACACCAAGTATTTATTTAAAAACATCTTTATTTGTTGATTTAAAAAATTCTTTTTTTTTTTTATTTTATTTTATTTTATTTTATTTTATTTTATTTTTACTGTATCATACCTCTGTGAATGTAAAATATCTTGTACCTGCTTTATGATATGTAGTAGTGACCGTGCTTTATCAGATCTGTTTTTAATGACGTTATTCTAGAATGTTTTCTTTCCAGATGATGATTGAGAAACGTAATTGAAAAAAAAAAAAATGGTGCCAGGTACCACAATAGTAACAGAACTTTGCTGTTTTCTGAGGTTTTGTTTTTTTACTTTTTTTTTTTTTAAATGGAGTGTGCTGGATGTCTCTATAATTTTGTTCAGATGACTGCAGAACTTGGAAAAGCTGTTGCTGCTATTGATGCATAACATACTGCTATTGGTCTTTTTAT
>SJYX01005887.1:100249-143939 GCA_006410675.1 Oreotragus oreotragus | reverse complement strand
GATGTTGGCAATTTGATCTCTGGTTCCTCTGCCTGTTCTAAAACCAGCTTGAACATCAGGGAGTTCACGGTTCACATATTGCTGAAGCCTGGCTTGGAGAATTTTGAGCATTACTTTACTAGCATGTGAGATGAGTGCAATTGTGCGGTAGTTTGAGCATTCTTTGGCATTGCCTTTCTTTGGAATTGGAATGAAAACTGACCTTTTCCAGTCCTGTGGCCACTGCTGAGTTTTCCAAATTTGCTGGCATATTGAGTGCAGCACTTTCACAGCATCATCTTCCAGGATTTGAAACAGCTCGATGGGAATTCCATCACCTCCACTAGCTTTGTTCTCAGTGATGCTTTCTAAGGCCCACTTGACTTCACATTCCAAGATGTCTGGCTCTAGATTAGTGATCACATCCTCATGATTATCTGGGTCGTGAAGATCTTTTCTGTACAGTTCTTCTGTGTATTCTTGCTACCTGTTCTTATTCTGAAATAGTTCCCAGCAAAATCCCAGAGCTGGCTTTCCATTGTTTTGTCTTCCACCATCCACCATATGTAACATCCCCAAACTCTCTATTGTGATCAGGAGAGTCTGGTGCTCTAATTTGGCAGTTCAGGTTACAAAGTTATATGACCAAATGGCTGAGCCCATCCAAATCAAATGAACTTAGGCCAGAAGAGAGCTACTAAAAATCCTGCATCCTAAAATATCTCAAGAATAAATACATTTGAGCTATTTCTATCCAATCCATAAATAAGACCTGAATGCTGAAAGTGCTGAACCTTCTTTCACAAAACCAGCAGTATTTTCACTTTCTTCTCTTGATATACAAGAGGCTCATTAGCTTCAGAGAAGCACATCAGTATTTTGTTGTAATTTAATATGAACCTTTCCTGGTCAACCATGATTAAAGACAAAGTGACTAAGCATTGAAGCGCTAATGTCTCTGCATGTCCTCTGTCTCAGGAGTAGATACCAGTGAGAGAGGGCACTGCATGCAATTAGCTAAAGGAAGAAAGTGTGTTTGGCAGGTAAGGTGGCACCTGCTCTGAATTAGCAGGCTTATCCAGAAAAAGCAGGGAATAAGACTGGACATTATTATAATATACGGAGCCAAGGGAGACAGTTAAATGAATGTGAATAGAGATAAAACCATAATAAGCACAGTTTGACCAAAAGCTAATACAAGAGTAGCTCACAGATTGACAGAGAACAGAGCATGTATTAATCAATGTTAACTGGTAACATTGGAACATCTTGTCTCTAACTCTAGTCCGTAGAACCACAGTTCCACAAGGTGTTGATAGTCCCTTGATGAAAAATGCAAAAAAAAAAAAAAAAAACCCTCATTGGTGAGATAAGATTTGAAAAATCTGAGTGAATAACGTTTAAAGGGATTCTTTATTCTCAAGCATCTCTAACTAGGTTCTAAGCACTTATTGTTTCTAATTTCTCGGCTGCCAGCCCGAAGAGGCCCATGGAACAGCTGGTGTTGACATCTGATTGAGCTGAAATCAGGAAGAAATAGGTAGTAGGATCATCTGAGGTCAGCCTAGAGTAAAGTTAAGCTAAATGTTGCGTATTAGGTACATTTTGCTTCTGACCTATCAGTCCTCAGACAGAACAGTGGATTAGACACAGACAAAAACCAGGTTTTGACTACATGAGCCAGGGAGAGAGTTTTGGGCAGAGGCATGGATGGATTCCAAAAAGTCTCTGAGGACATCCTTCCAAGTCAGTGTGGATGATCTTTACTGGATTGCTTTTTTCTAGTCCTTCTTGATGGCCTGCTTCATGTTAGGAAGGCATAATCCTTTTTACCAAGAAAATAATACAGTTAATAACTTAGGCTTATGGAATACTAACTACAGATCAGGAGCCATTCTAAATTTTCCACATATTAACTTATTTGTCAAACCACTTTGAAAAGAAGGTAAGTTAAAGGGAGGAAACTAAATCACAGAGAAATTAACAGCATTTCAAGAATGGACGAACTGGATAATGAAAGGAGCTAGCAAGGCTAGCTCCAAAGCCCATACCCAACCATGTTGCTTTCTTGTTTCATTAACACCAGAGTTTTCAATATCGGTTTCACATAAAAATAAATGAACAAGCAAAGAAACACCTGACTAGACTGAGGAATCCACTACCTTCATACTATTTAACAGGCTGGTATAAGTGCATTTCTTAAAACCTACTGACTGTATGGAGAAAAAGAGGCTGGTATTCAAGGATAGAGACCAAGACAATATTAAGTATAAGAAACTCAGTTGCCTGGAGAACACATGCAACTTCTTGAGCCACAGATTTCTATTACTGCACCAAATTTTGTAAGTTACATATATTTTTCTCTACATTTTTCCCTCCTTCCCATTCTAAAGATTTGAAAGGGCTCCCTTTATAATCTTCTGCTTTCTGAACTTTAGCACTTTGCAAGGGGAAAATGCTTATTTTCAACCATCCTCATCCTTTATTTCTAAATGTATGACTAGGAAAGAAAGAAGAGAGGTCAGATCTGGAAGAGCTAGAAGAGGGAAAAGAGAGTTTTCACAGAAGAGGGAGTGGACTATTTCCTTACCTACTAGACCCCTTCACTCCTTTGTGGCAGAGACCTGGGAGGGCACAGGACTCAGAGGGTAATGACTGTGGAGCAGGACTAGAGAGGGTGACCCTAGGCATGGGGCTCTCAGCTTCAGCAGGGCTTACTCCATCCCCAGCATGATCCAAAAGCAGTCACTGAACTTTAAGAGGGTTCATATAAGGTTTTAATGATAACCAGCCAAACCTGTGGCTGACTTTTCAAATGAATGAGTCTTCACAAGTTTTTGAGATATTTCCATAACCCTATAGGAAATAGAAGGGAAGTCAAACAGTGATGAAGAATTGGTATTTCTACCAGCCTTGCTCACTAGTCCTCAAATGAAAATGATTGTGCTGACTATGTACATTTTGCAACGTCTGGAGGCAGTTTTTTTTTTTTTTTTTTTTTTTTAATGGCAATTAGGAAAGAGTGTTGCTTCTAGCATCTAGTGGGTAAAGACTAAGGATGCTGTGAAATATTCTATAATGCACAAGACAGACACAATTACAAAATAAATTTATTGTCCCAAAATTTCAATAGTGTTGATCTTGAGAAATCCTGGTACCCTAGTAGCAAAGGGTATTAGGGTTAACTTCATTTCAAAGGAGGGGAAGAAGTAGAAAAAATTGTAAATCAATTATCTTTCAATTCAAACAATTAAAAAAATTTTCAAAACAAAAGCCTGCCTAAGAAGTCAATAAATCTACTTAATCTTGCTCTGGGTGCTGCAGTCCATGGGGTCACACAGAGTATGTCACGACTGAGAGACTGAACTGAACTGAACTCTCAGAATCCTAAAACAACCAATTTCTGTCTTATTCTTAGCATTAGAAATAAATATAGGTTTAAATATGTGTTATTTAAGCTAGTAACTAAAAGGAATGCAAACAAAGTAAGTCCCCTGCATAGGAACCTTCAAGTTGTGAACTTTCAAAGAAGCAAATGTGCCTTCACATGCCCAATCACGTTAAGTTAGTATCTGGCAAACATTGTCACGTGCGGGCATCCTCTACAAGCTGTTGTGTTTTTGTGTACTTTGCTGTATTTATAGAATACAGTACTTGTATCCTTATTTCAGGACCAGGATGCCTGAAAGCAAGCATAAAAGCAGCAGTGAGGTAGCTGGTACCGCTAAGAAGCGCCGAGCTCCAAGAAAGGATGAAGAGAGACAAGAGTGAAAAGAAGTTCCTGAAGAACCAAAGAGATTCACAATGCAGGAGGTGGCAGGCTGACTTTCTTTATTTGAGGGGGTACTGTTAGTTTCTAAGGCAGAGAACCCAAACACAGAATGGTACACACAGGTTGAGACAGTCATTCAAAAAGCAACCCAGTGCTACCATGTCATCTAGGAAGAGGAAAGAAAGAGCTATGACCCAATATCACTGGGTCATTTTCTCAAGAGGGTAGATAGAATGAAATCTAGCAAGGAATCAGAACCTGTGCCATCAGTGTCAGACATGAGTGGGTGGAACTGCTGACGATCCTTCAGCGCTACCATCTCCCACCTCCCCTCCCTCATCCAGTCAGTAACTCTTCTTACCTGCTCACTCAGGGCCAGCCTCCATATGCCAGCTGTGGTACTGTTCAGTTAAGTTCAGTCACTCAGTCTTGTCCGATTCTTTGTGACCCCATGAATCGCAGCACGCCAGGCCTCCCTGTTCATCACCAATTCCCGGAGTTCACTCAAACTCATGTCCATCGAGTCAGTGATGCCATCCAGCCATCTCATTCTCTGTCATCCCCTTCTCCTCCTGCCCTAAATCCCTCCCAGCATCAGAGTCTTTTCCAATGAGTCAATTCTTCACATCAGGTGGCCAAAGTACTGGAGTTTCAGCTTTAGCATCATTTCTTCCAAAGAAATCCCAGGGTTGATCTCCTTTAGAATGGACTTTAAAGAGTCTTCTCCAACACCACAGTTCAAAACCATCAATTCTTCAGTGCTCAGCTTTCTTCACAGTCCAACTCTCACATCCATACATGACCACTGGAAAAACCATCGCCTTGACTAGACAGACCTTTGTTGGCAAAGTAATGTCTCTGCTTTTCAATATGCTACCTGCTGCTGCTGCTAAGTCACTTCAGTCGTGTCCGACTCTGTGTGACCTAGGTTGGTCATAAGTTTTCTTCCAAGGAGTAAATGTCTTTTAATTTCATGGCTGCATTCACCATCTGCAGTGATTTTGGAGCCCAAAACTATAAAGTCTGTCACTGTTTCCACTGTTTCCCCATCTATTTCCCATGAAGTGATGGGACCAGATGCCATGATCTTCGTTTTCTGAATGTTGAGCTTTAAGCCAACTTTTTCACTCTCCTGTTTCAATTTCATCAAGAGGCTTTTTAGTTCCTCTTNCATGGCTGCAATCACAATCTACAGTGATTTTGGAGCCCCCCAAAATAAAGTCTGACACTGTTTCCACTGTTTCCCCATCTATTTCCCATGAAGTGATGGGATCGGATGCCATGATCTTCATTTTCTGAATGTTGAGCTTTAAGCCAACTTTTTCACTCTCCTCTTTCACTTTCATCAAGAGCCTTTTTAGTTCCTCTTCACTTTCTGCCATAAGGGTGGTGTCATCAGCATATCTGAGGTTATTGATATTTCTCCCCGCAATATTGATTCCAGCTTGTGCTTATTCCAGCCCAGCTATATAAAGTAGGTCATATTATCTCTATACTAGCAAGGACGAACTGAAACTCAGGCTTTATTGAGAGAATGGGATAGATTTGGGCTCTGAATATAAGCACCTTGCTTCTGAAGACATTGATCCCAACACTTCATTATTTTGCCTTTCATGCAAAATCCAAATTTATGAAAAAAAATTTTTTGCTTTTGTAGAATTCAATTCAGTATACATGATGCACTTCCCTGGTGGCTCAGAGGTTAAAGCATCTGCCTTCAACATGGGAGACCTGGGTTTGATCCCCGGTTAGGGAAGATCCCCTGGAGAAGGAAATGGCAACCCACTCCAGTATTGTCGCCTGGAGAATCCCATGGACGGAGGAGCCTGGTAGGCTACAGTCCATGGGGTCACAAAGAGTCAGACACGACTGAGAGACTTCACCACCATACATGATGCAATGTCTTTACCTGAGAGAGTGAAAGAGTATAGGATTGGATGGAAACATTAAAGAATAGATCAACTGAGACTATGCATGTGGACATCAAACCAGTCCATCCTAAAGGAAATCAGTCCTCAATATTCATTGGAAGGTCTGATGCTGAAGCTGAAGCTCCAATACTTTGGCCGCCTGATATGAAGAACTACTTGGAAAAGACCCTGATGCTGGGAAAGATTGAAGGCAAGAGGAGAAGAAGGGGACGACAGAGGATGAGATGGTTGCATGGCATCACTGACTCTATTATCCTGAGTTTGAGCAAGCTCTGATAGTAGGTGATGGACAGGGAAGCCTGGTGTGCTGCAGTCCATGGGATCACAAAGAGTTGACACAAATGAGCGACTGAACTGAACTGATGTATGTGGAGTAGGAAATGGAGAAACAAAGGACAGAAGGCAAGAAGATTAGATGAAAAACTCACAGTAGCCAAGGTAAGAGAATGGTGGCTGGCTAGAGTAAAGCAGAAGTGGTGAATATAAAGGGACAAAGAGTGAATAGAAAGATGGAGATACTGAAGAGTGGAGAGGATGTGGGGATGTATTGAAGGTGATGAATAATGAATCTAGGTTTATAATCTGAGCAGTTACATGTCTATTAGTATCCCAAGCTGGGACATAAAGGACAGAGTTGCTTTCCCAGATTCAATGCTCTTATGTTTCTGAGAATTTAATGTGTATCTTTAAGAGGTGATTGTGTCCAATGAATGTTGAGCAAACTCCAGGAGATAGTGAAGGACAGGGAAGCCTGGTATGCTGCAGTACATGGGGTCGAAAGAGTCAGACGCGACTGAGCGACTGAATAAGTAAATGTTTAAGAAATCATTGTCAAGTCATTGGAGACTTCTCTGAGAAATGCATACAAATATCTTTGGGCAACCATAGTATGTTTGTCTCCTTTTTCCAGATAATGAATAATGTTCTCTTTTATCCAATCTGTGTAAACATATAGGAAAAATCCAATGTCATGAGTTTCCTCTCTATATTCTGGACCAGAATTTCCAGCAACTTGCTTTGATAATACTTCACATTATGTGTGTGTGTGTGTGTGAGAGAGAGAGATTCAGATTGCTTTGCAAACATAATCTCACAGACAGTCACATTAGCGCCATGAAATGGGCCACAGAACAATTTACCCCTGTTTTAAAAAGGTAAAGGAAGGTTAAGTGACTCATTGGATTGTTCAGAACAGAAGTTCGCTCCAAAGTCAGCTTGGTGCACGTAAGAGCAACCACCAAATGGCTGCATGACAGGCTGTAAATTGAAGTTTATTGATACTTGATAACAGCTTGAGTTCTTAGAGTCTTCGTTTGCTTGTGAACAATAAGCTTAGAAGAGAAAAGAAGAATAAAGTGGTATTTCTTCAAGGTAAGCAATTTATCTTTATTTCTTCCTAAGAATTTATTTTGACCTGTACTTTCTCATAAACAAGAAGCTCAAGGTGATGTCAATACTAAAGAACTACCCACAATACATTTGCAGAAATGTTAACTCTGTAAAAGGGCTTTTCTAGTATACATTATTCTGTCTTCTATCTGTCCTCATATAAGTTTATAATTTTGTGTCTAGGTCATTCTCTTCTAATCTCTTCTGATGAATATACATGTCAAACATAGATAACCTCTTCCCTGAATCCCAGACCCACATATGGAACTGATTATGCAATTCTTAGATAACTAATAAATCTCTCAAAATTATTAAACTCAGATTGAGCTTATATTCTTTCTTATATAATTATATTCTTTCTATTGCAATTTTTTGCTCCTCCTATGACCTTATACAAATAGCTAATTGAAACTCTGTTCTTGTTTCTTGAGTCAGAATCTCAGAGTCATTCTTAATGTTTTGTCCTTACTCAGGCCGAAAGTTGGGTCTTTGGTTGAATTCTGCCAGTTATATTTCATCCTCTATTTGCATTCTATCTATTCTCAGCATTTCCACTGCCTTGCCATTGGTAATCGCCTTCTAACTTGTCATCCTGATTCTATTTTGCCTCCATAATCAATGACCAATGTCATAGGCCACATTCTGTTCACATTCTGTTAAAATGTGATATATCTTACGCCTTCACATAAACCCTTCAGTGTCTTTCTTTCTCACTTAAAAGTCATTACTATGATGCAAAAGACCCTAACTGATCTGGCCCTGCCACTGCCCATGTGAATTTTTTTTCCTACATCCTCTCTAACCCATTCTTTCTGTCCATACTTGACTCCTTCATATATGAGGCAAACACCTGCTTCGAGGCTTTTCTACTTAAGTGATATTTTATAGACATTTACACGACTTCATCTCCTGCACCCTTTAGGTCTTCAGTTTTGTTTGAGGTTTTCTCAAACTACCTGCTTTAAAATACACTTCATCCCCATTCCCCGCTTTAGTTTTCCCCTTATCTCTTACTACATATATTACTTAATATATACTTTATTTTCTTGTACACTAGAATTTAAACATCATAGGGACATCTATTTTGTCAATAATACAGCACATGGTTATTATTCAATAACTATTTATTGAATGAATAAAAGGTTACCCATTTTATGCTTAATAGAATGACCTAGAATTTTGTAAAATACATTCATGGATTTTAAGAAAACTCATCATGGAAAAATGGTTGTTCTCATATTGTTGACCTAGAAAAAATTTATGTTTATTTTATGTATTATATTTAAGCTTGCATAATTGCTGATATTCAATATACTTTTATATCAATTTAAAAAATAAAATTGGTCACTTTTTCTCAGGGTTGATTTTCTCCTTTGACTTCCTGATAGTTTATAAATTTAATTCTCAAATTCTAAAATATAAAAAGATAAATGAATCCTTGTTACTTTAATTAAAGAAAAAAAAAGCTGCCAGTTACTCCCAACTTAATGACTTTGTGATCAGTTGCACCTCTGAATTTGTCCACAGGTTAAATACAAACCTCCATACCTTGGGAGAGAAAAGCTCTGGACTCTACTCTGTTATGGAAGCATCATGAAATGATAACCATGCCATCATCATTTTCCTCCTAAACTTAAAATAGTCAATATCGTCTATTGATGATTTGAAATATTGGATTGTTTACATTATTCCCTTGTATCACTGTAATTCCTTTATAAGTGGAATTTCCTGATGAGGGTAACTATTTTACATTGAACAAAATTCTGAAGCTTGTCTCCCTTCACAGAAAAAATAAATAAATAAAAGAAAAAATGAATTGTGTAACTTTTCTTTTTGAGTGAACAATAATTGGTAGTCAGTTTGACACTTTGAAATAAAATTTTTAAATAAGATAATGAGTACACATAAGTGGTGTTTATTATTCAAAGGGTAGTTTCTGCATTGTAAACCTTATCACTTGCATGGGACAATTTAATATTAGAATTGAAAATCTGAAATTGGTTGAATTTTCATGCTGCCAACCTGAAGAATATCTGTTCCAGAAAAATAAATTTTCTTGGCATCAATTTTATCAGCTAAGGCATAAAACCATATACCAGTTATCGTTTTTGTAAGTAGAATAGAATAGAATTTGCAAGCATTCAAAACCAAACAGATTACACATCCAATCAGAAGCAGTATATTGGATGCTAAAGCTGAAACTCCAATACTTTGGTCACCTCATGAGAAGAGTTGACTCATTGGAAAAGACTCTGATGCTGGGAGGGATTGGGGGCAGGAGGAGAAGGGGACGACAGAGGATGAGATGGCTGAATGGCATCACCGACTCTATGGACATGAGTTTGAGTGAACTCTGGGAGTTGGTGATGGACAGGGAGGCCTGGCGTGCTGCGATTCATGGGATCGCAAAGAGTCGGACATGACTGAGCAACTGAACTGAACTGAACATGTAAGTGACAATCTAGCAGATAAGAACTAAATATTCATTTGAAATTTACTTCCTTTAAATGTAAAAGCTGAGATAATTGAGCTCAGATATGTCAACAATACCAAAATAATCATCAATTATCTTCAAGAACATTACATAAATTGAAAATAATGATACATAATCGAAGTTCTTTATAAAATTAAAAGTATATAAACATGCATCAGTGTTTTTATTACAGTTATTATGATCATAATTTCTGTTTCATGACTCCTCCACCAATGTGATAATATGATACCCAGGTTCTTAAATAATCTCTCCCTAAAGAATTTCTGGAATAACAGATATCATGTGATGATTGCACTTTTATATCTCCTCTGACTTCAGCTTCTTTCTATAGATTAGTCTCTGTTGATACAGAAGACATTTCAAAGGACCACAACCAAAGGGAGTTCTATAACGAAGTATCCAAATCATCTCTCTTGATTTTTTCCATGTGTTATTTCTCAGAGATATTAAAGCAGTGCTGTTTCTTCCTTGAAATATTGAATAAAGTTTTAAAGAAAATGAATATTTTCATTTCTTTGTTGTTATTTACCTTACCAAGGCTTCTCCTGCCCCTCTTCTCCTGCCAAAGAGGGTTATACAGGAAGCCACAGTCAGTGAGAAATCCAGACAGTGTTCTAAATGGTCCCTCTGAACAGACCAAGGTTCTTTAGTAGTTAATGCTTGTCTGAGAAGATTCCTGTTTCCTTTAGAGTGAGTTCCTTTTCAGAAGCTTCCTTACGTATAGATTTCTGATTGACATCATCCACCAGTGTTCCTAATATAGCTGACCTCCTGGGTGGGAAACATCTGAGGCTTAATCTTTCCTAACTAGATATGATGCCAATAACAAAAGTAGGAAAATAATCTAGGGATATGGTTTAGAACACATTTTATTATATTGACCAGTTTCACGTTGAGGCTATGAAATTTTCCTTTCATTGTAGTCTCTCCTTGGCATAGTGAATTTTTTTAAACCATGCAAAAACCATCTTAAAAGTAATAAACTCATGCCTGGAGCTGTCCAGTCAGGATATAACCCCAACCAAAATAGGCCAAAGTATTACTTGAGTGATATTGAAATGGCAAGAAGATTTTATGGACAAGCACCTACCTAAAGTCAGAAGGTCAGAATACGAAATCTGACTAAATCTGGGCTCTGACCCTGCCTCATTCTATCCTTCTTAGAGTATGCCAAGTTTTCAAGGTCTCTGTTTACTCACCTGATAAGTAGAAAGAGTGCCAAAAGCTTAACCCATCTGTACATTCCATCTGGATGGAAAACAGAACAACAAGTTTTCTTTAGACTTGTGGTAAAATTTTCGTAATAACACTGACATAACACCAATGTATTGGTATTAATATACCAATATATTAACAATGAATAAAATATCAATTATTAAGTACAGTATAACTTACTTTTAAAATAACAGTATATTTATATATAATATTTCTAATCTGTATTAAGATACATGTGCTGGAAATAAACAGTTTTGGAATTATACTTTTATGCATCAAACGCTGATCTCAGAAAATAGAATCACTACAGTAAAGACTACTAGGAGAGTAGAGAGGATTAAGAAGGTATGTTACACATAGTTAGAAACCCCTACCCCATGTTTTGAACTCATACTGTCTTAAACTATTGGCAGATATACTAATCTCTCGGGTTGACACTGCTGCATTTTTACCACCAAGAAAAACCTATTTTTCCTTACTTGTAACGTTCAATAAGTGGATTATATTGGTGTATAATAAGTATAGTGGATTATACTTATTCCCAAAGTGTGTGTTGAGGAACATTAGTCTTACAAGATGTATTAAATGAAATAATTTAGAAGTTGAAATAAACTCCTCTCATGCTTACATTCATATTCTAAAATATCTAAGTCATAAAGGCAAGAAACCAACTTAGGTTTGATTAACCCAAATTTTCTCCAAAATTTTGGATCATATAATTCTCTTCTAGAAGTCACAGTGATTAACACAGTGTCGTTGACACTGCAGGTGTCCCAAGCTTATTCTATCTCCTTTGCAATTTTAGTATAAGCATCTCCAGGGTCCAGCATTTGCATCTCTTTCTGAGGACTTTTTCTGCTCCTTGAAAGCTCCCATGGAGGACTTTACCTGCCTACCTTATAAGAACTGAAAGTTAACATGCTCGGCCCTCAAAGAGTGTCTAGCAAATACTCCAGGTCCTTCACATTTATTGCTGAGTGTTTTACACTGACTTCCAAAGTTTCCTGTGAGAGATTAACCTCCATTCACCGCAAAAGCGGCTCAAAGTCATCTTTATTGGTCGCCTTTTCTCCTGGTCTCACTTCTACACCACTGGTTTTTCTTTCACATCCTAGACAAGCTCTTTGCACTTGAATCTTTGCCTTAGGGTATACCTCAGGGGATCTCAAACTGAGACACACGTTTTGAAAACTAGGTGCTTCCTGCTCTACTTTTCAATGACCCAAATACATGAACAATTACTTCTGACATCTGACAGCCTCTGAACGCAAACCTCCAAGTTTCTATGTCCCAGGCTCTCTCCATTTGTCACTCTCTTCTTAATGTATTTTTAAAAGTTGAATTTTGCTGACAATCCATCCTAGATATTAAGTTCCTGGGTTCTTTGAAACTTTTTGAAAGTAAAATTGCACTGGAGAGTTTAACAGGCAGGAAAGATGTTATTACTCTTTTAATAGGAGAGAAAGAATGAATGCAACTCTGCTGAAAGAGAAGTTGTTGCTCATCAGTGCTGGCGTGAGCTAGTGGAAAATGTGGATGATGTCAGGAGAAGATTGGGCAACAGGATGTGAAGAATGCATGGAGTTATTCCTGAGTTTGTTTTTTGCTATGATGAGGCATATGTATTTGCTAATTGGTACCAAAGTTAGGTTCCCTACCTTCCACACAGATTGGGAGAAAAGGGCACTATATCTTTCAAGGTTTACATTAAAAAATTTTTTTTCGTCAACCCTTGAGAAGGACGTTTCCCTGACTGCAAAACTGGTAAGAGGCTGGGAGAAAATTTACATTTTCTCTACCAATTTCAAAAGGGTGGAAGAAGCATAATCAGTTGCAAGTTTTCTAAAGTAAATGCTCTAAGAAACAAGAGGTCACATTCTACCATTAGCATGGAAGTTGCCTAAAGTTCAGTGAAACTGAGGGAAATGCTAAGGTCATTTTTCCCAAGTACTATTAATAAACACCTAAGTTCCCTCTTTCCTACTTCCATTTGGCAGTGGTAGGTGGTAAATATAAGAACTGTCTAGATCTGTTTTTCATTAGTAATGTGATCCTGGGATCCTTAGTTAATGTCTCTAAGCCTCATTCACAAATAAACTGGTAGTAATTATATCTTCTTCAATATCTTTGCAAAAATCAAAAGCAATCATGCATCTAAAGGTCTTTGCGTAATATTTTATTCTGGTAGGGCTGCCATAACAAAATACCAGACTAGATGGCTCAAACAGCAGAAAAATATTTTCTCAAAGTTCTTGGGACTGTCAGTTCAAGATCCAAGTGTTGGCAGGGTTGGATTCTGGTGAGACCTGTCTTCCTGGCTTGCAGATGGCTGCCTTCTGACTATGTCCTCATAAGGACTTTGCCCAAAGGCATCTCTGATCGATTCTATTGAATTACGATTCCAACACTTAAGATCTCTGATACATTAACTGCTTCTTCATGCCCATGCTCAGAAGCTTCAGTCTTGTCTGACTCTGTGTAACACTATGGATTATAGCCCCACCAGGCTCCTCTGTCCATGGGATTTCCCAGGCAAGAATCCTGGAGTGGGTTGCCATTCCCTTCTCTAGGGGATCTTCCTGACCCAGGAATCAAACCTGTATCTCCTGTGTCTCCTGCATTGCAGCTGATTTCTTTACTGCTGAGGCACTGGGGCTCTATCTCTAAATACAGTCACACTGATGGTTAGAGCTTCTGCTTATGAATTTTGAGAGCACACAGTTCAATCCATAACATGCAGTCTCTGGATCATAATAGAAAACAATAACTACCAATTATAATCATTAATAAGTACACACAACTGGAAGTTCTTAGTAAAAGATACCTTTAGGAATTTGACAAGGAAATTTGAAAAGCACAAAGCATGAACACTTTGGAGGTAGAAAGTCTATTCCTAAAGTATACATATAACTAATTCATGTTAATCAGTGGTGATTAAAAAAATTTACTTCTGTAAATTCTGTACCCAATGCCCCTTTGATTTGATTAGTTTTACATTGATTTGGCAGGCTGGTATTTTCTTATGCTACATAATTATTCAGGAGAAATAGGTTTATAAAGAAAATTACTTCTAGTAAATTTATATTTTAGAGTTAGACTGAAAAAAAAAGAAAGACCTAACTTCACAAACTAGCCTGAGATAGAGAAGAACCTCAAGTAGATTTGCTCATCCCATCCACGATGGATGATATTGATTGTGAGAGCAAATACATACAGAATAGATATAACTGGCTTTAAAGATATATTTTAAGGCAAAACTATAAGGACAAAATAGAATTAATAAAAAATGCTTTGATGAACAGACTTTTTTTAAAAAGGGCCCTGGGAGATATTTCAGGAAAAAAACAAAATTGAAATTAAAAAATTTCTGATGTAAAATCGTTTAGAGAAATCAATTTACTCTTCGTTAACCTCATATTTGGGGAACTTTCAACCTGTACCATTAGAGTAATTTACATAGTTTTCAAAACCTTTTAAAGGCAAAAGTTGCACAGTATTTTCAGTCACTGCTCGGTCTTGCATCTGGATCCAGGTATTCCAGATGTCTGAGGAGACAATCATAAAACCCAACTGCAGATTAACATTCCCAGAGTCATTAACGGGTTGCACAGAAAATGCTAGGTTTGCCCTTTCTCGGTTCGTGCTGATCTGGTGAATCCAGTAACCCCTGCCTGAACTCGTTTTCTTTTTTCTATAATGGTAATAGGATGCCACAGATGTGATTGGCTTTGTGATCTTTGTCAAATTAATAGTGTGAAGCAAACCCTGCAAAATAATACAATACAACAGAGAGTCAAAGATCCCTGAATGTTGTATTAAGACAGGAGGATGCCTCCAAGCTCCTTTACAAACCCTTGGCAAGAAATCTTCAGTACAAGGAGAATCTTTCAGGGTTATTCCCTTCAGACTGTCAAGTGTGTTTATGGAGAAGCAGTGGGCAAGAGACTTGTTTTGTTCACTGCTTTCCAGAGTCCATAAACCACTTTTCCTTTATAATAAATGGAAAACAAAAAATAGTCTGGGGGAATAAGGAGTTGGAAGTAAGAACAAAAGGGAAAAAAGAGGTTTTTTTTTTTTTTTGTATTCTGGAGAAGAATCAAGGGCACCAAAATATCTGGACCCCTGATCTACTTTATTTCTTTTGTCATCTTGCATTATTTAACCCATCAGCTAAATTAATTAAGGAAGCACTTGAATTAAAAGGTTCCTTGAATGCTAATCAATCAAGATTTTCAGAATGCCTAAATTAATCTCTAAAGAAACATTGGATTTGAATAATGCTTCTTGTCACATTCACACACCTGCGCAGACACAAATACACACCTATCACTAAAGTACTTTTTTTATTATCTTAAAGATTAAATCTCATCTCAATCATTGTGTGAAGCATTTTCACAATCGGCAACCCACTCCAGTATTCTTGCCTGGAGAATCCCACGGACGGAGGAGCCTGGTGGGCTACAGTCCATGGGGTCGCAAAGAGTCGGACACGACTGAGCGACTTACTAACTAACTTTATTTAAAATGTACAACATCTTTGTAAAATAGGTATTATTATTTGCTCGGTGTTACGGAAAAAAAGAAGTGAGATTTAGTATGTCTGTTACTTGGCCATAGTCCCCAAACTAGTGAATGATAGGTAATACTTTAACCCACTTCTGTGTGATTCTAGAACCACTACAGTGAGACAAGAGAGTATAGTCATTAAGAGATACATCTTTGAGTAAGATGGCATAACTTGAACTCTGAATGGACTGGTTACATGATTATTGTCTATGGAAATTTGCATGTTAGTTCCCTACTTTGCTTCTCACTTTCTCCTTCTGTGATATGAAGATAATATATTTTGTACTTCTTATGAATGTTGTGACAAATAAATGAGTTAACGTACTTAAATTACTTGGAACAGTGCCTGAAGTATAGAAAATTTCCATTAAGTTAAATGATGATGATGTTAGGAGCTCAGTGCCTCTGGTGACAAAACAGCTTTCTCTGCAGTGGGTGAAGCTCCTTGGTAGAAACACATTTCCCTTAGAGATACTAATACATGTATGATGGGAAGACTTGTCTTAGCCAAAACAAGTCTATTTATTCTATATGTACTTCCTATGCGACTTGTTTGACCACTCTTGACCATTCCTTTGGGAAAAGCATTGTGATGTCCCCTCCAGAAATTAGAAATGTGGCTTATTTGTCTTATCTCTAAGCTCTTGGCAAGTTCCTCAGGCTTCCCTGATTGCTCAGGGGGTAAAGAATCCTCCTGCAATGCAGGAGACAAAGGGGACTCAGGTTCAGTCTCTGGGTTGGGCGATCCCTTGCAGGAAGAAAAAGCAACCCACTCCAGCATTCTAGCCTGGAAAATCCCATGAACATAAGAGCCTGATGGGCTACATAGCCCATGGGGTCACAAAGAGTCAGACATGACTGAACAATTGAGACCCGCTCCAGTGTCTCCTAATGGAGTCCAGGAGGGAGACATCCAACAAGAGCAGGACAGTTATACCCAGGCTCCCACAGCTCCCTGTGCTGTGGTTTTCACAGAAAAGATACAGTCTTTCCATCTGAAGACCTTAGATTGATTTTCCCTTGTTTACTCTATATTTATACTCACCCTCAGTATGAGTGGGAACTTAGGGGACTCTTGACACAACCCTCTCACTGAAAAGATGAGTCCTTCAAAGTAACTGAGGTAAACTCTGGCTTCAGAGACAAAATCTAGCTAAAACCCACAATTTTTCAGAAAAAAAATATGAACAGTCTTTATGTTTCACTGGTTATCAATGCAGTGCCAACAAAAATATTTCTTTAAACAAAAGTCTCATTTTTAAGGATTTTCATATTTGGGAAATTACCTCTGTTTTCAGAAAATCTTTGTACATTGAGTTTTATATAACATCAGGCCAGACACAGGGATTTGACTTCACAAATAATGATGATATTAAAAATTTTTTAATTAGTAAATGAAGAAAAAAGTACAATCAAGCATGCTCTCAAGTTTTACCAAGTACATTAAAGCTGTTCTAGCAGGGTCTAAGAAATGTTGGTCAGTGAAGCTCTTAAACTGTATTAGTTTCTTTTGTAAATTTTATGGTATGAATCTTGAATTTTTAAAATATACTGGAAACGTGAAGTTTAAAAGTAGGTATAATTGAGGCCTTCTGCTGTGCCTAGTTGCTCATTCATGTCCAACTCTTTCTGATCCCATGAACTGTACCCCTCCAGGCTCCTCTGTCCATGGGGTTCTCCAGCAAGAATACAGGAGGGGTTGACATGCCCTTCTCCAGGGGATCTTCCCAACCCAGAGGTTGAACCCAGGCCTCCTGCACTGCAGGCAGATTCGTTACCAACTGTGCCAACAGGGAAGCCCAGGAATACTGGAGTTGGTAGCCTATCCCTTCTCCAGGGGATTGACTGAGGAATTGAACTGGGGAATTGAGACCCTAGATGATCAAAATTGGAATAAGCTATGAGTAGGCAGGAGCATCTTCACTGTATGAAATAGGTTTAATGGGAGGAAGATGGGCTTGGGGTTAGTAGCATAAGTACAATGTGCATTGAGATTGTTTCATTTCAAAATCTCCCTGAATTTGGATCACCGAAGTTCAGCCAAATTTTGCCACAATCAAATACAACCCATCACAACTAACCATTACTCTGAATGCAAGTCAAGCTCTTCAGTTAGAGTTAACACAGGTTTCCCTTTACTTTCTCACTTTTTTACCTCTTGCTCTTGCTTTAACGCTCCCCCAACCCTTCACACACACACACACACACACACATTCATACAAAGTTGTGTATCCCAAAACTAATATATAACTGTAGCTGATGTGACTTTTTAAAAGAAGTCCAGATAACTTAGAATAATTAAAGGAGTGAAATGCCAAGGATTAGAGGAAGGATCTAATAATTATATCACACCAAAGAGAGGAAATGTCTCTCAGAAGTAGAGATCATCATAAAGTACTGCACTTTTTTCAGGTTATTTAAGAAGATAAATGCCAAGTGATTTTAAAAGAACCAATTTTGAATTAGCTTGGATAGGAGGACTGATGATGCATTCCAATTATCAAAAGATAATTTAGTGCTCTGCATTTGTCATTAACTCCAACTGAGATGTACAGCATAGACACAGAGAATAAAATCCCCATTTTACAGGTAAAGAAATTAAACAAAACTGATCAAGCAACATGATGATACTCTTCATTAAAAAAATGGTGTATTCAGTTGTCTGTCATTCTTTATAGCACTGAAATTTTTGCTTCATTACAAAAGTGATGGCTATTGAAATATTTGTGAGCATTATGTCAAATAATAGAGCATACTTTGTGATTGGAAATTTAAATTTTATTAAAGTTAGTAATTTCTCCTAATTCCATTTTCTATTCTTAACATGCACACTATGGGCAATACCCTGATCAAAAGAAAGAAGAACATAATTCTGTGCACATTCACCATCTATTATTGGAAAATAAAGTTAAAAAGTGCAATTGTAAGCTCAGAATTTTTATCTCTATACCTAAAGGCAATTGGAATGCAAGCATCTATCCCCATCATTATGCCTTATGTTGGGTCTGAGTGTAATAATGACCTTTTATCCTACTCTCTGTAGAATAATGAAAGGATCTGGAAAGACTAGCAGAGCCAGGCCCTATTGTTTAGGCTCAAACTTTTGGGCTTCCTAAAGAGTCTGTCTGCAATGCAGGAGACCTGGGTTCAATCCCTTGGTCTGGATATCCTCTGGAGAAGGGAATGGCAAACAACTCCAATATTGTTGCCTGGAGAATTCTATGGACAGAAGAGCCTGGTGGGCTACTGTACATGGGATCACAAAAGAGTTGGACATGACTGAGTGAGTAACCCTTTAAGGCTGTGTGTTGGGCTTCTCTTGGTGGTTCAGTGGGTAAAGAATCTGCCTGCAATGCAGGAGACTGAGGGTTCGATCCCTGAGTCAGGAAGATACCCTGGAAGAGGGCATGGCAATCCTCTCCAATACTATTGCTTGGAAAATCCCATGGACAGAGGAGACTGATGGGCTATTGTCCATTGGGTCCAAGAGTCAGACATGCCTGAAGCAACTGATTATGCATGCAAAGCTGTTTATTGGGGAGTAGGATAGTGCAAAGGGAGACACAGAGGGGAGACTTCTAAGTAATGGGAAGCATTCCCATGTCAGAATATGTATTAAGAATCTTTTTTTCATTACCAGATTAGAGCCATGAATATCTATAAACCTTACTCATTACAGCCCATCCAGGATGAGAGAGGTCGAACATAGGCAAAGAGTACAAAGGAAGTACTTAGAGAGCACAAATTGAACTTCACAGTGATAGCCAGAGTTTCTTAACAGCAAATAAGAAAAATAATACTAAAGTAAAGATGCAACTGATAATGTCTCTACAAGGCAGAAAGGCTTTATATTGTAAAGGCTAAACTTTGAATTTTAGATTGACTTTCAATAGTTAATAAACCAGCAATAATATTTAAAAAGACAAAAACAAACAATAATACCAAACCTGGTGTAAGGCTAATATTAGCATGGGAATCAGAAACTTTTACTGAATCATAGCATCTAACATTAGCATCAGTATGCAGGTCAAGAAGCAATAGTTAGAACTAGGCATGGAACAACAGACTGGTTCCAAATAGGGAAAGGAGTATGTCAAGGTGTATACTGTCACCCTGCTTATTTAACTTATATGCAGAGTACATCATGAGAAATGCTGGGCTGGGTGAAGCACAACCTGGAATCAAGATTGCTGGGAGAAATATCAATAAATTCAGATATGCAGATGATACCACCTGTATGGCAGAAAACGAAGAAGAACTAAAGAGCCTCTTAATGAAAGTGAAAGAGAAGAGTGAAAATGTTGGCTTAAAACTCAACATTCAGAAAACTAAGATCATGGCATCTGGTCCCATCACTTAATGGCAAATAGATGGGGAAACAATGGAAACAGTAAGAAATTTTACTTTTTTGGGCTCCAAAATCACTGCAGATGGTGACTGCAGCCTTGAAATTAAAAGATGCTTACTCCTTGGACCAACCTAGACAGCATGTTAAAACCAGAGACATTACTTTGCCGACAAAGGTCCATCTAGTAAAAGCTATGATTTTTCCAGTGGTCATGTATGGATGTGAGAGTTGGACNGACTGCAGCCATGAAATTAAAAGATGCTTACTCCTTGGAAGGAAAGTTATGACCAACCTAGATAGTATCTTTAAAACCAGAGACATTACTTTGCCGACAAAGGTCCATCTAGTAAAAGCTATGATTTTTCCAGTGGTCATGTATGGATGTGAGAGTTGGACTGTGAAGAAGGCTGAGCGCCGAAGAATTGATGCTTTTGAACTGTGTTGTTGGAGAAGACTCTTGAGAGTCCCTTGGACTGCAAGGAGATCCAATCACTCCATCCTAAAGGAAATCAGTCCTGAATATTCATTGGAAGGACTGATGCTGAAACAAGACCCAATACTTTGGCCACCTGATACAAAGAACAGACTCATTAGAAAACACCTTGATGCTGGGAAAAATTGAAGGCAGGAGGAGAAGGGGACAACAGAGGATGAGATAAGGTTGGATGGCATCACTGACTCTAGGGACATGAGTTTAAGTAAGCTCCTGGAGTTGGTGAAATGGACAAAGAAGGCTGACGTGCTGTAGTCCATTGGGATCTCAGAGTCAGACACGACTGTGACTGAACTGACTGAACACAGCATCTAACAAAATTAAGTATTTTGCATCTGCCTAATAAGTTGCAGGAAGCATGGCAGCTATAGTCCACAGGGTCACACAGAGTCAGACAAAACTGAAGCGGCTTAGCACAGCATGGCACATGGCACAATAAGTCACAGAGCTAAGATTCAAATGCACGTCTGTATAAATGCAAAGTCAAAACTTGCCATCGTTTCAATCTGCTCTTCAACAGGAAGGAAATATTGAAGTAAGGGGTCATGAGGACCAAAATCGAGGCACTCTAGTATGTCTAAATGGACAAGTAAAGATTCTAGAGGAATCTATCACTAAGATTAAAGACAGTCACTCTAGAAAGTGGACCATCAGTCCAGAAAGGATGGGGCCAATATTTGGGAGTGAAAAATCTGGGGCAAGAAATTATAAATGAGGGTCATAGAACCTGAGTCTAAAGGCAGATTTCTTTGTCATTCAAGGAACATATTTTACTGAATATTTTTTGAATAAATCCAAGACAACCAAGAGGTGACACAAAGATATACAGATACATGGATATAGATAAACAGAAATAAGACATGCATTGCTTTCAAAGATTAGTGATTAGATAGTGGATGTTTATGGGCTTCCCCAGTGGCTCAGAAGTAAAGAGTCCACCTGCAATGCAGTAGGTTCTTGAGATGCATGTTCTATTTCTGGGTCGGGAAGATTCCCTGGAGAAGAAAATGGCAATTCCTTCCAGTATTCTTGCTTGAAAAATTCTGGAGACAGAGAGGCCTGGTGGGCTACAGTCAGTGGGGTCATGAAGAGTCAGACATGACTGAGCACCTAAGCAGGAGCAGAAGTGGATGCTAAAGGAGAAGGAGAGGAATGAAGAAGTAACATAAGAAAGCAAGGTTGACATGTAACAGCGTGGGATGGATCTTGGAGTCAAGTAGCCTGAGTTCATATCCTGTCTGTGATACGACTGTGTAAACTTAGGTGGGCAGTTTAACCTCTGGAGCCTCTTTGTACTTTTCTGTAAAATAGGAACCATGATATTTATCTGTTGTGCTTGTTGTGAAGATTAGAAATAATATATAGAAAATGTCTATCAGTGCTTCACATGAAATGTATATAAAATAAATGGCAGTGGCAGTTTCTTTTTTATACTACTGTTAGACTCATATGAGTTTGAATGTCTTTGACAAGAGAGAAAGAGCAAAGTGATAGATTTTGATGGCTAGATAAAGTTTTCTATGCACAAGAGAGATATAGGATAGGGAAAAAGAGGAAAAAATATATCAAAATAGACAGGTTCTATTTCAAGTACTCAAGAAATCAGTGGTTTAAATAGGAAGCTCTTATTCATTCATGTTGAAAAAGAGACTAACTTGGAAGGCAACATTTGCAGCATTAAAGAACCTGCTCACTTCAACGCTGTTGTTTCACAATCTGAAACTCGGATCACAGAGAAAAAAAGAAGTGAACCATAGTTCCATGTTTCCAATTAGTAAGCAGCTCCTTAGAGGTCATAACTCTAATTTGGGAAGACTGAAATATGATTCATAGATCTTGTATTCTTTTCCAATAATAAAGAATGACTGGACTGGCAAATCTTTTAGTTAAAAGAAACAATAAATACATACACAAGTAAAAATTAAGAGTATAAATTAGCTAAAGCAAGTTCTACCATTTCGTTTCAGCCACATGAAGCCAGTGGCTATTTAACCCTTTTGGCCAATGGGGAATCATGAACTCCGGGATGGCAGGTCTCTGATTCAGGAATCTTCTGTTTGTAAACTTGGCAATTATTGAATTATTAATAGTGGAATGGCAACCCACTTCTGTGTTCTTGCCTGAGAAATCCTATAGACAGAAGTGAAATGAAGTTAGGTGAAAGTCACTTACTCATGTCCAGCTCTTTGCGACCCCATGGGTTATACAATACAATCTATGGAATTCTCAGGCCAGAATGCTGGAGTGGGTAGCCGTTCCTTTCTCCAGGGACTCTTCCCAACCCAGGGACTGAACCCAGGTCCCCCGCAGTGCAGGCGAATCTTTGCCAGCTGAGCTACCAGGGAAGCCCCACGGACAGAAGAGCCTGGCTGTAGTTCATGGGGCTGCAAAGGGTTGGACATGACTGAGCGACTATCATTTTCACATCTGCTTTCTTATAAAACATAAATGGTGGAGAGTTGCAAAGGGAAGCCCCACGGACAGAAGAACCTGGCTGTAGTTCATGGGGCTGCAAAGGGTTGGACATGACTGAGCGACTATCATTTTCACATCTGCTTTCTTATAAAACATAAATGGTGGAGAGTTGCAACAGCCTGAGAGGGATCAGATAAAGCAAATTATTTTGCTTAAATAGAAGAAATATAGAATTCATTATAATTATTTTGAGCCTATGATTAATTCCAGAGAAAGCAGGAGAGGAGAACAAGAAGATTTTATGTTTTTAATTAGGTGAGGAATCCAATGAGATTAGTTACAATCAGTTCAGTTCAGTCGCTCAGTCGTGTCCGACTCTTTGCGACCCCATGAATTGCAGCACGCCAGGCCTCCCTGTCCATCACCATCTCCCGGAGTTCACTCAGACTCACGTCCATTGAGTCCGTGATGCCATCCAGCCATCTCATCCTCGGTCGTCCCCTTCTCCTCCTGCCCCCAATCCCTCCCAGCATCAGAGTCTTTTCCAATGAGTTACAATCAGAAACACCTATTTCATTTATTGAAAAATAAAATGACATCAGCTACTTGCCAAAGAGATTAGGTAGTAAAAGAGCAGAAAATACGGCATCTGGCAGACAACCTATAGACAAATTGCTTGAATCAGTTATACCACGTATCATAGGCTCTCTATTTCACTGTTTATAAATATATCAAAACATGGATTGCCTTAACTTACATCTAAGCTAAATCTAATTTGAATGGTGGAGATAGAGGAAAGGGTTATTATCAATGCAGACCTAGTAAAAATAGTAACATATTACATCTACAGAATTTAATAAACTTTTAAAATTATTTAATTGCATGTACTCTTTATTTGGATTAGTATCATTGAATGTGGGGAAGGCAATCGAACCCCACCCCAGTACTCTTGCCTGGAAAATCCAATGGACGGAGTAGCCTGGTGGGCTGCAGTCCATGGGGTCGCTAACAGTCTGACAGACTGAGCGACTTCACTTTCACTTTTCTCTTTCATGCATTGGAGAAGGAAATGGCAACCCACTCCAGTATTCTTGCCTGGAGAATCCCAGGGATGGGCTCACACAGAGTCGGACACGACTGAAGTGACTTAGCAGCAGCAGTAGCATCATTGAATGAATATTTGAAAAATGTGTTTAATTTTTATTTCTCATTAGGGATACTTAAGGGGAAATATTTCTACAAACCATAATGTATACCATTTCAATCCACCCCTTGATAATTAACCAGAATTCATTCAACTTAACTACTGGAAATGGAAAAGAAAAACAAAATTTTATCTGTAAATTATGATAAAAATAATGATAATATCTACAGTCAGTTACATTAGACATTCATTTAATCTAACCTTAATTTACTGAAGCAAATTCAATCTCTGTCTCGGTGCATTTTAGGTTTTATTCTAAGTCAATAATAATCTGAATTTATAGAATGACACTAGTGTATTAAAATATGTGCCCTCTCCTCAAAATAGTCAATAGGCTCCCAGTCTTACTTTTGATCTTAAAAAAAAAATGTTTTTCAATTAAAGTTAAGGAGTTGAATAAATGCAGAAAGAGCAACATTAGAATGAAATTGAAAACAGGATAAGTCAGTTCAGACATTGAGATTAATGGTTTACTTACTTAGCTAAAGCATAAAGACCATTTTACAAAATTATAAATAGAGATGCGTTTCTTCTGGCTATATAGGAGAGTGTGTCTGTGCATGTTAAGTGGCTTCAGTCATATTCTACTCTTTGTGACCCTATGGACTGTAGCCCGTCAGGCTGCTCTGTCCATGGGACTCTCCAGGCAAGAATACTGGAGTGCCCTTCTCCAGGGGATCTTCCAGACCCTGGATGGAACCCATGTGTGCTGCTGCTTCTGCGCTGCAGGTGGATTCTTTCCTGCTGAGCCAATGGGGAATCCCATACAGGAGAGTACAATATATTAATCTCTTTAAGAGATTAATCTACTTTAAGATTTAAGTAGAGCTAAAATTTACTGGAAACTTTACTAAAATTTACTAGAATTTACAAAAATTTGAATAGAGCTAAAATCTACTTTAAGATTTAAGTAGAGCTAAAATTTAGATGTTTCCAAATATAGTATTTTGATCTTTTATTAAGTCAAAGATTATAATAAAAATTCCATTTTATAACACATTCCACATTCCCTTTAAACAGGTGTCATTTAATAGGTTGAAGTATATAAATGTAATGCATTAATGAAGAAATAAAGCTTCTATTTATTCTTAGCATAGTATGGAGTTTGAGAATTTATTTTAAGAGACAAGCATTTGTGTGTTTAAATTTTAATTTTCTCACTTAATGTATATTTGACTTTGAAAAGTTATTTTTATGATCCCTGAGCCTTAGTTTGCCATAGTTAAAATGAAGTTAATAAAAATAAGATTATTGTGAAGAGGAGATGAGCTCTGTCTGCAGTGTTTACCAATGACTATGGCACATGGTTAAGAAGAAGTCTCTAAGTTGTTATTCCTAATTCTCCCTCTTCTTTTGTTCTATCTACTTCTGCTCCTTGCTCATCTTTGTATTATTACCACTACTTGTCTTAGCATCCAATTAGTCAAATAAAAACTCAATAGATCAAATAGCTGAATGTGATAGATAAGCTATATTGGTTCCAGAATAGAGCATCTAGTGGCTTTATTCACTTTAGAGCAGAATGTAGAAAATGCTTCAGAAAGGTAACTAAACTGATGAAATCATTATAATTTTTTGTTTAACTTACTATCAATGTCATAACAAATTATATATGGTAATGAAGATTCTAATCATTATGGATTTTTTGTGATTTCTAATTCAAGCTCTTATAATAACAAGCAAGTTTTCATATTATTTTACTTTTAAAATTTAACTTCATACATGGATATTATATATTGATTTTCATAAATAAATATAAAGTATATGAAAACTTAGGGCACTTTGGGAAAATATAATCAATTAAGGTATGCCTTCCCTGGTGGCTCAGATGGTAAAGAATCTGCCTGCAATTCAGTAGACCTGGATTCAATCCCTGAGTTGGGAAGATCCTGTGGAGAAGGGAATGGCAACCCACTCCAATATTCTCACCTGGAGAATCCCATGGACAGAGGAGCTTAAAGGGCTATACAGTCACAAAGAGTCAGACACATATAAGTGACTAAGTACAATCATTTTAAGTATATGGACCATGATGATAGAGGTCATTCTGAACAGATAATTCATTTGTTCCTTTTATTATTAATTTGGGACATATGCCCGAAGACAAAGCATTGCCTCACGGAAATCATTCAACTTTGAATTTAATTCTGGCTCTGATACCAAATTATACTTTAAGTTCTCAGGTGGCATTTAACTTCCAGGACTTATGTATTTCCTCTGTGAAATCTTTCAGATGCCATTATTAATTCTAAGATAGTCTCAATGATTTTAAGCTGGAAAATGAGATTGTTGGAGAAGTAATAGCCATGAAATGAAGAACTATAATCACAGTTTGTTTTTTTTAATTGTAAGAGGTCTGATTCTGAAGCTTAGCCAATGCATCAGCAAATATTTATATCTATTTCTATATATACATCTATATCAGTTATTAAAATAATCTAGACAAAATGGCTTTAACAGCTTTGGAGACAAAGATGAGTGGAGAGATTCTGGATACTTTTGAATTTATAGCAAGGAAAATTTATGTAAAGGATAGCAGGTAGAAAGTAACCAAAGACAATTTTTTCAAGTTTTATTTTATTTTTCTATTTATTTAATTTTCAGTAAGGAAAGATTTTTTACTTACCACATTGGCAAAGAGGAAAAATAGTCTGCTGTTGCACTGCATTGACAGTGTTTATAAGGAAATGGGTTTTCACACACTGTTGGTGGGTGTGCAAATTGTACAGTTTCTTTGGAAGGAAATTCATAAATATATCAAAATTTTAAACATACATACCTGTGCCCTAGGAATTTATGTCTAGGAATTTATATTAGAGATGCATTTGACCATTTAAGCAAAGGTGAACCTACATACCATTGAAGCATGTTTTTCATTGCAAAAGATCAGAGATGACCTCAATATTGATTAACAGAGGTTACATGTACACAAAAGATAATTATCAGCCATTTATCAAAATTAGGGAGATCTGGTTGTACTGTTGTTTAGCATATCTTCAAGATAGACTGTTACATGATAATGCAAAGCAAAAAAAAATATGTGTATGCTCCTTGATTTCATACTATATTCCAAGATTTGGCTTTATTGCTCTTGTTTTCTGAGCAACTTGCATATCACACATAAAGAAAACTGTGGGAGAAATAGTTAATGGTAAATTTTGGTGAAATCTAGTAATGTTTTACAGTGTTTATGGAATTAAGATGATAATAAGGAGAAGAGCGCAATCAGTGAGGTATTTTAGGACTCTTAGTCCTAAGGCTATAGGTAGAGTGATTCTGCCCTGAGGGAGTCTAGTTCCTTCTACCTCTCCTTGATAAATCTTTCTTTATCTAATAACTTGTAGGGGTTGTAAAAGCCTCCTTCCTATCGCCTTCTTAGTTATGGCACAGCGTAGTTGTTACCGAACAGTTTTATTCAGCACTTGATGTTTTGCATCAGTACCTAGAGATCACAACCTTTTGTGTGTTTCTCTATCTCCTATTCCATGATACTAAAATTTAAGGGTATACATTTTAATTTTTGCCGTTGTTATGTACTGCTAAGTTGCTTCAGTCATGTGTGACTCTGTGCGACCCCATGGCCTGTGACCCACCAGGCTCCACTGTCCCTGGGATTCTCCAGGCAAGAATACTGGAGTGGTTGCCATGCCCTCCTCCAGGAGATTGTCCCAACCCAGGGACTGAACCCACATCTCTTACATCCCCTGCACTGGCAGGGGGATTCGTTACCACTAGCCACCACCTGGGGTCAATATTTCACATTTGGGTACACATTTCTGAATTAGGTGGTGTACATTCTCAAACTGCTTTCTCCAACCCTGAAAAAAGAAATGATGGTTAAGTAATATGGAAATGCATTTCTCCCTTGGGTAACCATTCAGCAGTGACTGGTCCCATGCCATAGGAACGTTCTGTGATCTTCTTCATGCAGTGATGCCCAAGCTTCCTCTAGTTGTCACCATTTTCCTGCCACTATAAAGAGACTGGAGGATAGAATAATAGTTTAAACTATAAAAGTGATTTATAACCAACTTTTCCTACCAAAATTGTAAGCTGGGCTCATTAGTTCTAATCTACAGAATTGGAACTAAGAGCTCCTTAGAGAGAATTGGCCAGTTATCCGCTAAGGTGAAAAAAGAATACCACAAAGTAATGTGGAGCCTAGGTAAAGACAAATATAATGTATTACAAGCAGAAGAAACTAGTTGGCAACGGGATGGGGAGAAGGAGAGCATGTGCTGATAGCCAAGTCATGTAATTAAATAACCATGAAAACAAAGATCCATTAATTCTTGTTAGTGAGAGCTTGAGCTGCCAAATTTGAACAGCCACCTAAACAGACTTAAATCCTGTTCTTAAATTTTTATAAAAGTACATTTAAAACTTTCCAGCATCTATTTACACTCCTTATTTCCTTGACTGGGATGAAGAACATTTCTATGCCTTAAAATTTGCTGAATATTAAAAGAAAAACCAAAGCAACAACTTTTGAATTCAAATGGCATTTAATTCAGAAGTANGTTCTTAAATTTTTATAAAAGTACATTTAAAACTTTCCAGCATCTATTTACACTCCTTATTTCCTTGACTGGGATGAAGAACATTTCTATGCCTTAAAATTTGCTGAATATTAAAAGAAAAACCAAAGCAACAACTTTTGAATTCAAATGGCATTTAATTCAGAAGTAGCAGCCTGAGAACTATCGTATCCACAGTGATGGCCAAATGAACTTTCAAGGTGACTTTGAACTATGGAGATACTGTCAGTGACCAAAAGCATTTTTGTTACATTCGTTGTCCCATCAGGGCTATTTGTTTAATAAAATTATCACAGGAAGTACTTCACACCATTCAATAACTGAGCAAAGAACTGTAGACTCTTCCCAATATACACCTTCATCAACATTTGTACAGTTCAGTTTAGTTCAGTCGCTCAGTCGTGTCCGACTCTTTGCGACCCCATGAACCGCAGCACTCCAGGCCTCCTTGTCCATCACCAACTCCTGGAGTTTACTCAAACTCATGTCCATTGAGTTGGTGATGCCATCCGACCATCTCATTCTCTGTCGTCCCCTTCTCCTCCTGCCCTCAATCTCTCCCAGCATCAGGGTCTTTTCAAATGGGTCAGCTCTTCACATCATGTGGCCAGAGTATTGGAGTTTCAGCTTCAACATCAGTCCTTCCAATGAATACCCAGGACTGATCTCCTTTAGGATGGACTGATTAGATCTCCTAGTGATCCAAGGGACTCTCAGGAGTCTTCTCTAAAACCACAGTTCAAAAGCAACAATTCTTCGGTGCTCAGCGCCAGGAGAAATGGAGCCCCTGGCCAGTGTGAGTCGTAGCGGTGCAAGACGGGAGACCCTGGAGGAAAGAGCTCGTCTAAATTGCTGTCTGCAGAGTGAATTTCCAGAGGCTTAGGAGGAGGAAGTTCTCCAGTGGCATGTTTCCAGGCCTTGCTCAGGAAGCCCTGTATTCAGGAGGACCACCTTTAGGGTTTTCATGAGCTTATGAGGGGCAGTCTTTAAAAGGCCAAAGCAGATGGATCCGGGGCCATCAGCAGATTTGTTGCTTTGAGTGTTTGATCCGGGAGCAANTAAGGTGCCGGTCCAAGCGGTTACTGGTACGTCTAGCAGGCGGGGGCTGTAGGCGGACAAAACTGACCCTCACTTTATTTTCCAGGTGGCAGTGCTCCCCTTTGGACTTTTCCTCTAGGTTCCGCGCTAACCTGTTCTGTGAGCTCACTCTGCCCCACCTCCTCCCCTTCACTCTCTCGAGGTTACCCATTCACTTAAAACATTGCTTCTGGTAATCTGGTAAGCCGGGAAAGTTGTTGCCATTGAAGCTGGTATCTTGGTAACCGTGAAGAGAAGAGGCAGCCCCTGCTGATACTCTGGGTGGGCGGGGTGGTGTTGCTTGCCAGTGGAGAGGGTGGGAATTGAATGTGCACCCTTGGGTGGGCCCGCAGCAATGGTACCATCTAAAAGCTACGAAAATGCCTCATGGACGGTGGTTTGTTACTGTAGTGTTCATCATGGCGATCTGATGGCACCAGGAGAAATGGAGCCCCTGGCCAGTGTGAGTCGTAGCGGTGCAGGAGGGGAGACCCTGGAGGAAAGAGCCCGTCTAAGTTGCTGTCTGCAGAGTGAATTTCCAGAGGCTTAGGAGGAGGAAGTTCTCCAGTGGCATGTTTCCAGGCCTGATCTCTGGGCACGTGAATCAGCAGGCACGTCTCCTGGGTTGGAGGTTTCAGATGCTGCCATCTTCTAAATTGAGTCTCCTGTCATACTAGTGTGCCACGAACCTTGTTTCCAGAAGACTCTTAAGCTGTAGAACATTTTAACGCTGACGCCACAACTCAGATGATGCCTTGTAGATGGAGCTTACACATGGATCCCAGTGACCCTCATCTACCCACCTGCCTGCCTGTGCTTTTGTCGGAGGAGTTCTTAGTGTGATATATAATGTGTGTGTTGGGAAAGCATTCCAGATTGAAATGCATTAGGCAAATACTTAAATGAAGCCAACTGACTTAAGCCAACTGGCGAAGTGGGGGTGGGGTGTCATTGTGCTGTGCTAGGTGTCAGATGCTGCCATCTTCTAAATTGAGTCTCCTGTCATACTAGTGTGCCACGAACCTTGTTTCCAGAAGATTCTTAAGCTGTAGAACATTTTAACACGCTGACGCCACAACTCAGATGATGCCTTGTAGATGGAGCTTGCACATGAATCCCAGTGACCCTCATCTACCCACCTGCCTGCCTATGCTTTTCTCGGAGGAGTTCTTAGTGTGATATATAATGTGTGTGTTGGGGAAGCGTTCCAGATTGAACTGCATTAGGCAAATACTTAAATGAAGCCAACTGGCAAAGTGGGGGTGGGGTGTCATTGTGATGTGCTAGGTGGGAGGGCGCGAGATGGTCATACCTAGATTGTGATAAAAATGGCAGGTTTAGTTTGGTCCATTCTGTTACCAGAAGGGAATAGTCTGGGTACCGATAGTAATCTTCTGTTCATCTTGGTCTATATATGCTTCTTAACTTATCTTACTTGATTAGATTTCAGAGGAATCTTCGTATTCTAAGGGGAGGGCCCTGAGGTGAGGGGTTGAGGGGTGGGAAACANCAGGTTTAGTTTGGTCCATTCTGTTACCAGAAGGGAATAGTCTGGGTACCGATAGTAATCTTCTGTTCATCTTGGTCTATATATGCTTCTTAACTTATCTTACTTGATTAGATTTCAGAGGAATCTTCGTATTCTAAGGGGAGGGCCCTGAGGTGAGGGGTTGAGGGGTGGGAAACAGCCTGGCACTGGGGAGGGTGGGCTGAAGAGAAGGTGTGGCTTGCGGAGGTTGGGAGGGGTAGGGAAAGTGGGTGGAAGGGAATTCTTTGGAGAAAAGATCAGTAGGCAGAACCCGGGGGAATAGAGCTCAAAGGCAAAGAGAATGCTAGTGAATAGTACATTGTTAATGATAGTTAAATTGTTACTTGAAAAGTTTCTACAATGCTTGAAACTGCTAAGGGTGGGGAAGGAAAAAAGCAAAATTGTTTTGCTTTGCTACAAGGGGACGACTGAAAAGGTAACTGAAACCTGAGAATCAGTCTCTTGAAAGATGAGTGTCAGGGACTTGCATCAGCAGATTAGTATCTTTCACTCCTTTGCAAATTTCTTAAGTGGTTTATCTGAAGGTGTGCAATGTTCAGGGACTAGTTTCAGAAAATACTTTACCCAAATTGTGGGCTTTTAAAGCATTTGGAGATTTTGGTACGCGCTTAGATGCCCTCTTCTGGGTTTGTAACATTTTTGTTCACTTGGTATTTTGCAGTTGAAAGTTTGAGCAAAGTGAAAACACAATGATTTCTAAAGGAATTTTGTATGTTACTTCTTGCTTTGTAAACATCTTTTCTTTGTGATGAGTAGTAATAACCAAAGCGATTTCTTTTCATCCTCATTGTAACAAGGAAAACTTAAATCATGATCGCTCTCTAATTACTGTAATGTTTGGTAGCAAACAATCTACGTACCCTTGCTAAGGTTCCAGTTAATAGTTCACACTGTCTTCAGTTTGAATGTTTGTGTTAAGTGAAGGAGTACTAGAGGGGAAACTTAATCAAAATCAGATAGGGAAATAAGAGCAAAACTAGGGGTGGGGAGTTTCTTTCCTGGATTATGGTGTTTGCAAAAATTTGCGGAAGTATCAGTCCTTTGTGATAAAGTAATACCATTGACTATCCTGTCCATTTTCCCATTGAATTTCGTTTTGAGAATTTTAAACCCTCAATACTTATGACATGGAATTTTTCTGGGTTCTCTCTTTTTAATGTTTACAAGTATGCTGATGGTTCCATTCTTAACCTGTAACTTGGGCATGTGATACAGTTACTGTCATTGGAATTTAAAGAGCATTAGTCATGCGTGTATGGGGAAATATGTTCCGGTAAGCTGTTGTGAAATTGAAACTGTAAAAAAAGGTGGAAAGGGTTCTTTTATGTTGCTCTGTATGGTAAGAACCAGTCCTTGTTGCATCATGTATGTGACTACTAACACTTCTCTTCCCCTTTACAGCACGAATAAAGGTTTGAGTTCTAAACTGATTAGAATTGCTTGTAGTGCTATATTTTTTCAACCTTGATCTTATCTGTATATCATGAAGTGAAATGTACCTTCACACTGTAGATTTAGGCTTAGATTCACTAATGTAACTCCAGACTGAGGTGGTTGAGCTTGGTATGGTAATCTCAACAGAACTGATAGGTCCTGAATGGCCTGCATCCCCAGTGGCAGTTGGGGATGGACTCTGCTGACTGGGAGTGTGTGATGGTTGTGCAAAGTGATGACAAACCACAAGCCAACGAAGGTCATTGTCAGGGTGGGGGGAGTGTTTCCTAACTTCTTGGAATTGTACCCAATTATATTTCCAAATGGTATTGTCAAAAAGGGAATTTCTCTTGATGACTGTAAGCAGCCTAACAAATGGAAAGAACATGTAATATATGTTTGACATACTTGTGGTCTTTGGGAGGCTGGAATGTGTCTAGGATTTGGGTTTAAAATCATTTTACTAAAGAGTTGCATAAGTGCTATGCTAAGCAATCTGGAATCCAGGGTGTGTGTTGTGTCTAAGCTGACCCTTTGTTCTGGGCGGGGAGAGCCCAGCAGTGATGCTGGGAGCTCATTTTTGTACTGCTGTTCTGTGTTCATTGGGGCCCTAAGGTTTTGCTTTACAGGAGATGAACTTGGAATGGAAACCACCACCCGCCTCTGCTGAGAAGGCTTTTATGTCCAAGGGAGTGGGAAGGGAACAGGGACAGGCTGCACTGTGACCACAATGAGGGGCTGGGAGACCAGCTGGGTGTGGCCCCTGCAGAGACTGGAATTAGGTACCCGCCTGTCCTGAGGCTCACAGATGTGCAGGTTCAAGGATCTTTCCCATGCTCGGCACCCTGTTCTTGATTTCCCCAGAACAATCTAGGCTTCCTTTCCTACCTTGCCCTTCTTGTTTTTGCTCAGTTCTCTTCTGCCTGCTTTGCCTTTTTTTCGAACTTATTTTTCCTTTTGTTTTTATACAGTGATTACCAAACTTAAGGGTAGCTGCTATAAGTGCCTCTGGGTACTGTTACCTAGCGACTGGTGGGCTGATGAAGGGTTTCTCCACAGGGGTGTAAATGTCTTTGAAAAGGGACTGTGAAGTGGGCCTGATGGTACAGGAGCAGAGCAGGCAGCTGGAGGCTGTGCCCACGCTCTCCGGGCTTCTGCCTTGTCCCAGGGCCCTGCCTGTTCTTTACCTTCTGTTCACAGGTCAGGTGGGATAGGTCAAAGGTATTGTTGATGGTGTTGGTGGTCACTGCTGATCGGTTTGCATCCTGATACATATATCTGAATTCAGCCTTCACTCTGAACTCTCAGAGGCAGTGGATGGTACAATGAAATTCAGTGAGTGGGCTTGTAGCATTAGGTAGAAAATGGAGATCTGGTGCAGCTAAATGTAATGGGGTATAAAAATAGCAAGAGGTGAATTTGGAAGTTTTTTCAAAAAGAAATAGCCAGAGAGGAAGTGATGGTTGAGGCTCCTTTGTGGGCCCAGACTGGACACCCTGAGAACTTTGGAAATGGCCTGTGTGTCACCCCACTTCACTCTGTTGGCCGCCCTTGGTTTGTCTTACTGGTTGTGGCCGTGGCCAGGGCTAACCTCTTTGTGTACTTAAGTTTCTGGAGGAAATGTTGTCCTCTGGCCTTGGGCAGTACTTGCTATTGTGCAGTGCTGATATTAAATGAAATGGCAAGACAGGCTTTGGATATTTGTGGTAAGTTTTAAATGTTTAACATGCAAAAATATACAGATGCAGTCTGGAAATGACAAGAGAAAGATAGCAAAATAACCAAAGATAAGAAAGCTGTGTTTAGGGAGGGTGGCCTTGACCTTCCTCTGGGTGAAGGCAGACGCTCCCCACCCTCTGGTCTCCCAAGTAGGACNGACTGAAGTGACTTAGCAGCAGCAGCAGCTTTCTCTCTAGTCCAACTCTCACATCTCTACATGACCACTGGAAAAACCATAGCCTTGACTAGATGGACCTTTGTTGGCAAAGTAGTGTCTCTGCTTTTTAATATGCTATCTAGGTTGGTCATAACTTACCTTCCAAGGATTAAGCATCTTTTAATTTCATGGCTGCAGTCACCATCTGCAGTGATGTTTCCCCATCTATTTTCCATGAAGTGATGGGACTGGATGCCATGATCTTAGTTTTCTGAATGTTGAGCTTTAAGCCAACTTTTGTACAAGATGTGTTTTATTACCAGAACTCTTTGTTATGCTATGATTGTTTCTTAATGTAAGTCATAAATTATTTATAGTTGTGTTCATACTGACAGATTACTTATTCATTGACACCAGTTATTTCCCCTTAATCTTGTCATATGGCTGCTCTTCACTGTAAGGTGTCATTAATTAGCAACTAGCTATAATTAAAAGCATAATGAAAATATATTACATTGTCAAAATTGTGACTGTTTTGGTGTATACAAGGACAATAGAACTGATTCAATAGGGATTAATATTCAAATATTTACGTCCTCAGTGCATTTAAAAGCATCGGCATTTAGAGAACACTGGTTTAGAATTACATTAGGTATTAATCTCACCAAAAATAATAAAAATCCAAGCGACTGTTTATTAAATAGTGCTCAGAAGTAGACATTTGTTTTTTATGTAGAATGAAGAGCAGAAGAATTTAATGTGAGTTTATTCTTAATAAGAGTCAAAGCTTAAAGATAATGTCTGATCTTTAACCTAATTTTATCTCAATTAGGTCAAGTTGAGCCATAAAAATTAACAATATTGGACTTTACTGAAAACGCACTGCATGTGCATGCATGCATGCTCAGTCAGTCACTGTCTGACTCTGCAACTCTATTGACTGTAGCCCACCAGGCTCCTCTGTCCCTGGAATTCTCCAGGCAAAAATAAATAATACTGAAGGAAAATTGCTACTTCTTTTCTGTTACATTTTTTTAAATTGGTCTTTATATTTTGTAATCTATCATCTTATACCATCTTAACATTTTTAGCATTTTGCCACATATTTATCAAATACTGTGGGGTTGGCAACATACTCTGCATAAAATATACACTTTTTAATTTTTCTGTGAACAAAAGACATAGGGATCAGATGCATATTCCAGAGACACTAATGTCTAACATGGGAAGGCTCATTATAATCACTTGATCAGGGATGAACTTAAGGGGTCCTCTTTAAAGAGAACATAATTACAAAGTCAGTAGTTACCACCGCCCTGGATCTCATACCCTTTCATACACTCTATCTAGTGCCTACCAATAACATATGTATAATTGAATAATTTGGATTTATTACTGCAACAAATGAATAAAAAAGAGACAGTGTAATACTGTGATTTATAATAAGAAACATGTATTTGGTTTTTCTTCTGCTCCTGGTGCATTGCTTCCAAACCTTTTAGAATCTGCTGCTGCTGCTAAGTCGTTTCAGTCATGTCCAACTCTATGTGATCCCATAGACGGCAGCCCACCAGGCTCTGCCATCCCTGGGATTCTCCAGGCAAGAACACTGGAGTGGGTTGCCATACTAAGTGATAAATGTGATAAAGGTGTCTTAGTATTCACAAAACTTTTTAATAAGGTGACTTTTGGAACAGTTCAAAAAGATGGGGGCTGGCTGCCAAAAGGACCAACCACATGATTGGAGGATTGGAGCATTCAGTCCCATTCCCCCGACCTCTGGGGAAGAGAGAAATAGAGATTGATTCTACCATCCATCACCGATGATTTAATCAAACATGCCTACATAATGAAGCCTCCATAAATATTCAAAAGGATGGAGTTTAGAGAGCTTCCAGATTGGTGAGCATGTGGAGGTTTGGGCAGAATGGTACACTAGAAGAGGACATGAAAACTCTGTGCTCTTTTCCCATCCCTTAACAAGGCAAGAGGTTCCAGTGATTTTCTTTAATAAAGCAACCAAACTCACATGATGGGCTCCTTTAGAGGAGAATTTATTTTCCATTCACACCCTGTAGCATATGGCATTTTATCCACTGATGCTCTATTATGTTTTTCTTCATAGTCCATCTATTCTGATGCTTTGCTGTCTGATGTCCATCTCTAATTTGGGTGGGGCAGACTTCCTCTACTAGATGTTTTGCAGTACCCCCTCATACCAATACTTTCTTAATTCTTTTTCATTGTAGTTATTCATAGGAGTGTTAGTTGCTCAAAAACTTCTGAAAGGAGTCAGGAGCTTGAGCTGATTTCTAAGAAGCCAATTTTGTTCTCCCACTTTCATCAGGAACACTTCCAAAGGCATTGCTCATTTTCAACTGTCCATAAATTCCAGGCTGCTCACATGACATATTGCACATTTTTGACTAAGCTTATTTATTACCTGGGTGCTTGTTCGCTTGACCTCCAAATAGATCTTTGGATTTAATGATGTCAAAGAAAAGCTAGAGCTGGATAGTAACTAAAATAGTAATGCAGATTTTGTTCAGAACTATTGCAATAGAGAAAAAGAGACTTCAGCCCAGAACTGAACTCAAATCTGAAGACAACACGGGCAAGTTAGAATTTATAGTCAAGAAACAGGTGATGATTTCATGCTTGTGTGCAGTCAGACTTCAATCATGTCTGACTCTGTGTGACCCTGACGACTGCAACCTTCCAGGTTCCCCTCTCCATGGGATTTTCCAGGTAAGATTACTGGAGTGGGATGCCATGCCTTCTTTAGAAAATTGATAGAAGGAAATGTCTAAGCCAAGGCGTACTCTTGTTAAAGATAGCCAAGGTTATGGGACATCATCTTTCAAGGTCAGGGGGAAGGGAAGCATAGTGGGAGATGAGGAACCTGTTCAAATATCCAGGATGACTAGATAACAAGGGCCAGATGGTTCCATTTAACAGATTTAGCAGGCTTCTTGCTAAAACTGGATTTTATGAGGAAGTGCATAGAAGAGCCTAGAAGGTTCAGGGCCTGTCTAAATTTTGATCAAACAAAGAATCTTTGTCAAGGGAGTTGATTGTTCTTCAGACTGAAGAGGAGAGGAAAAGTCAGAAGTCTCAGGAATGCAAATCATCTCTTTGAAATTACATACTCTTTTCATCTCCTGCCACCCCTCCCCCAGTGTGCAAAATGCCTGATATCATACCTTAACTTCATAGGCCCATGCTTCATTTTATATATCCTGGCAACATTTATATAATTCAGAAACTGATATCCTTGCTTATTTTGTAGAGATGGATAAATTGTAAGGGACTCCTTTAGGACAATGTTAATAATTATACTGATATTTGGAGACAAATGTCTAGTTTTTCAAAGCACATTTCCATATATCACATTTTTTTCTTCATGTAAACCTCACAAATAGACATAGGAAAGGGTTTGATAAGGTTAGTTGACTGTTTAAAGCTTTAAGGCACATGAGCAGTGGAGCAAGTCCTGGAAACAGTCACATCATATCAGTTCTTTACACCTCACTCTGCTGCTTCCCCAGTTCTTCAATAGGATGTTGTTTGGTTTTGAGTTAAAATAAATGCCTTTTCATTTATCCGAGACTAATTTGTTGCTGTTCAGTCACTCAGTTGTGTCTGACTCTGAGACCTCATTGACTGCAGCACACCAGGCTTCCCTGTCCCTCACTATCTCCTGGAGTTGGCTGACTCATGCCCATTCAACCACCTGATCCTCTGTCACTCCCTTTCCTGCCCTCAATCTTTCCCAGCATCAGGGTCTTTCCAGTGAGTCAGCTGTTTGCATCAGGTGGCCAAAGTATTGGAGCTTCTGCTTCAGCATCAGTCCTTCTAATGAATATTCAGTACTGATTTCCCTTAGAATTGACTGGTTTGATCTCCTTGCTGTCCAAGGAACTCTCAAGAGTCTTCTCCAACACCACAATTTGAAAGCATCAGTTCTTTGGTGTTCAGCCTTCTTTATGGGGCAACTCTCACATACATACTTGACTATTGGGAAAAGCANTGATCTCCTTGCTGTCCAAGGAACTCTCAAGAGTCTTCTCCAACACCACAATTTGAAAGCATCAGTTCTTTGGTGTTCAGCCTTCTTTATGGGGCAACTCTCACATACATACTTGACTATTGGGAAAAGCATAGTTTTGACTAATTGGACCTTTGTCAGCAAAGTGATGTATCTGTTTTTTAATACTCTGTCTAGGTTTGTCTTAGCTTTTCTTTTAAGGAGAAAGAAAGCATCTTTTAATTTCATGGCTTCAGTCACTGTCTGCAATGATTTTGGAGCCCAAGAAAATAAAATCTTTCGCCGTTTTCACTTTTTCCCCATTTTTTGCCATGAAGTGATGGGACTGGCTGCCGTTATCTTAGCTTTTTGAATGTTGAGTTTTAAGCCATCTTTTTCACTCTCCTCTTTCAACTTCATCAAGTGGCTTTTTTGTTCCTCTTCACTTTCAGCAACTAGGGTGGTGTCATCTGCATATTTGAGGTTGATACTTCTCCTAGTAATCTTGATTACAGCTTGTGATTCATCCAGCCCAGACTTTTGCATGATGTATTCTGCATATAAGTTAAATAAGCAGGGCAATGATATATGGTCAATGTCCAACAAGGTTTAAATATCGTTTAGAGATATCATGTTCCCCTTGCAGTTCACCTTCCTCAATGAATAGAATCTCAAATGAAACTAAGGTGCCTGTGTTATACCTTCATGGCCAAAAAAAAAAATGAGGATTTTGATTAAGTTTTTGTTGAAATGTCAGTTGTGCTACTTTATTCAAGTATCAATATCCCCTGTTCATTGTGTACAGAGTATAAAATCACTTCATCTTCTAGAACCTGAATTTTCTTATTTGCAAGATAGGAATCAATTTCAACAAGAATACAGGTGGTATCATATATGAAGTTGAACCCAACGGATGCATAATAATAAGGGGCCACTCAAAATGCTATTTTTCTGCTCTTACCTGAGAGATATTTAAGACAACACATGAAAATTACTTTAAAATGCCATAAGTAAAACACCCTTCTAGATGCAAAGAACTCAAGTTAATGGGTTCCAGGCATTTCATTCTAAGCATTGAATCTATCCTCCAGCATTTCAGAATATGCCCATGTTTCCTCTTGGTATTCTCTACATTGCATACAACCCCAATAATGTATCACCTTACTTAGCAGTCATTTTTGTTTTTTTATGATAAGCCTTGAAATGTGCAATATTTTAACTTCTACTTTACTTTCCAATTTTTTTTGGAAAAATTATTAAAATACCCTCTTAAATCCGCCTATCAAAAGAGATTGTAATCACTAGACCTGGAATGTTCTTTAATTGAAGGAGAATTGCTTTACAGAATGTTGGTGTTTTCTATCAAACCTCAACATGAATCAACCATAGGTATACATATATCCCCTCCCTTTTGAAACTCCCTCCCAACTCCCTTCCATCTCCCTCCCCATCCTACACCTCTAGGTTGATATAGAGCCTCTGTTTGAGTTTCTTGAGCCATACAGCAAATTCCCGTTGGCTATCTATTTGCATATGGTAATGTAAGTTTCCATGTTACTCTCTCCATACATCTCACCCTCTCCTCCCCTCTCCCCATGTCCATAAGTCTATTCTTTATGTCTGTTTCTACATGCTGCCTTGTGAATAAATTCTTCAGTACCATTTTTCTAGATTCTGTATACATGCTTTAGAATACAATGTTTCTCTTTCTCTTTCTGACTTACTTCACTCAGTATAATAGGTTCTAGGTTCATCCATCTCATTAGAACTGACTCAAAGGTGTTCCTTTTTATGGCTGAGTAGTATTTCATTGTGTATATATACCGCAACTTCTTTATGCATTCATCTGTTGATAGACACTTATGTCTGTTTCTACATGCTGCCTTGTGAATAAATTCTTCAGTACCATTTTTCTAGATTCTGTATACATGCTTTAGAATACAATGTTTCTCTTTCTCTTTCTGACTTACTTCACTCAGTATAATAGGTTCTAGGTTCATCCATCTCATTAGAACTGACTCAAAGGTGTTCCTTTTTATGGCTGAGTAGTATTTCATTGTGTATATATACCGCAACTTCTTTATGCATTCATCTGTTGATAGACATCTAGGTTGCTTCCATGTTTCCATGTAAACAGTGTTGCAAAAAACAATGGGATACATGTGTCTTTTTCAATTTTGATTTCCTCAGAGTATATGCCTAAGAGTGGGATTGCTGGGTCATATAGGGGTTTTACTCCAATTTTTTAAAGGAATCTCCATACCGTCTTCCATAGGGGCTGTATCAATTTATATTCCCATCAACAGTGCACAAGTGTTCCCTTTTCTCCACACCCTCTTCAGCATTTATTGTTTGTAGACTTTTTTATGATGGCCATTCTGACTAGTGTGAGGTGATATCTCACTGTAGTTTTGATTTGCATTTCTCTAACAATGAGCGATGCTGAGCAGTTTTTCATGTGTTTGTTAGCAATCTGTATGTCTTATTTTGAAAAAGTCTGTTTAAGTCTTTCCCCATTTTTTGATTTGGTTGTTTGTTTTACTGGTACTGAGTTGTAACACTGCTCAGCAATTCATCATCATTCTCACTTCATTTCCAAGCACATAATCCAAAATTGTTTCTGTGCTTCTAATTATCTAAAGAACTCCAAAACCCCATCTCAGTACATGGACTATAACTTTTACTCAAGACTCATTTTTGGTTTATTCAAATGCATGAGGTAGCTGAAAGTATGCATAATCACTGTTCAAAGTAACCATATCTATTTACGAAAAGCAGTCTTTGTTTTGTCTTCTAACAAAGGCCCCTGTAACACGGATCAATGCTTTAATTATACCACTGTGAAATTGAAACAGAAGTAAAAAAAGAAGTCAGTTTTTCTTTTCTACTGATCATTGCCACTGGTTTTATAGAATAACACAATGAGTATTCACATAAATTAACTAAACTATTTTTTTCTTTTTCTATTTTTGTGTTTAATTTCACACACTTCATAAACAATGAGATCATATAGAAGTGACTTTTAAAATGCTTTTTTTTTAAAATTTATTTTACTTTCTTGCTTATATCTCAGTATTTCAAAATGAGAAAAAAAAAAGTTGGTTAAAAATGAAGTCACAGCTTCTTTGGATAATGAATACAAATTTTTGAATGCATTTTTATTTTTCTGGGAAGAAGTTTCAGTAATTTCTTCAAATTTTCAATTTAAGAAGCATCCAAAATATTTTAACAGTAACAATACCCAGTTGTGGATGTGACTGGTGATAGAAGAAAGGTCCTATGCTGTAAAAGCAATATTGCATAGGAACCTGGAATGTTAGGTCCATGAATCAAGGCAAGTTGGAAGTGGTCAGACAGGAGATGGCAAGAGTGAACGTCGATATTCTAGGAATCAGCAAACTAAAATGGAATGGAATGGGTGAATTTAATTCAGATGACCATTATATCTACTACTGTGGGCACGAATCCCTTAGAAGAAATGGAGTAACTATCATGGTCAACAAAAGAGTCCCAGATGCAGTACTTGGATGTAATCTCAAAAACAACAGAATAATCTCTGTTCATTTCCAAGGCAAATTGTTCAATATCATGGTGATCCAAGCCTATGCTCCAACCAGTAATACTAAAGAAGCTGAAGTTGAATGGGTCTATGAAGACCTACAAGACCTTTTAGAACTAACACCCCCCAAAAAAGATGTCCTTTTTATTTATAGGGGACTGGAATGCAAAAGTAGAAAGTCAAGAAACACCTGGAGTAACAGACAAATTTGGCCTGGGAATACAGAATGAGGCAGGGCAAAGGCTAATAGAGTTTTGCCAAAAGAATGCTCTGGACATAACAAACACCTTGCTCCAACAACACAAGAGAAGACTCTACAAATGGACATCACCAGATCGTCAACACCGAAATCAGATTGATTATATTCTTTGCAGCCAAAGATGGAGAAGCTCTATACAGTCAGCAAAAATAAGACCAGGAGCTGACTATGGCTCAGATCATGAACTCCTTATTGCCAAACAGACTTAAAATGAAGAACATAAGGAAAACCACTAGACCATTCAGGTATGACCTAAATCAAATCCCTTATGATTATACAGTAAAAGTGAGAACTAGATTTAAAAGACTAGATCTGATATACAGAGATGGCTGTCTGGGGAGGCCTTACAAATAGCTGTGAAAAGAAGTGAAAAGCAAAGGAGAAAAGGAAAGATATAAGCATCTGAATGCAGAGTCCCAAAGAATAGCAAGGAGAGATACGAAAGCATTCCTCAGCGATCAATGCAAAGAAATAGAGGAAAACAACAGAATGTGAAAGACTAGAGATCACTTCAAGAAAATTAGAGATACCAAGGGAACATATCATGCAAAGATGGGCTCGATAAAGGACAGAAATGTTATAGACCTAACAGAAGCAGAAGATATTAAGAAAAGGTGGCAAGAATACAAAGAAGAACTGTACAAAAAAGATCTTCACAAGCCAGATAATCACAATGGTGTGATCACTCATCTAGAGCCAGACATCCTGGAATGTGAAGTCAAGTGGGCCTTAGGAAGCATCACTACGAACAAAGCTACTGGAGGTGACAGAATCCAGTTGTGCTATTTCAAATCCTAAAAGATGATGCTATGAAAGTGCTGCACTCAATATGATAGCAAATTTGGAAAACTCAGCAGTGGCCACTGGAAAAGGTCAGTTTTCATTTCAATCCCAAAGAAAGGCAATACCAAAGAATGCTCAAACTACTGCACAGTTTCACTCATCTCACACGCTAGTAATGTTCAAAATTCTCCAAGCCAGACTTCAGCAATACATGAACTGTGAACTTCCAGATGTTCAAGCTGGTCTTAGAAAAGGCAGAGAAAGCAGATATCAAATAACCAACATCCGCTGGATCATGGAAAAAGCAAGAGAGTTACAGAAAAACATCTATTTCTGCTTAATTGACTATGCCAAACCCTTTGACTGTGTGGATCACAATAAACTGTGGAAAATTCTGAAAGAGATGGGAATACCAGACCACCTGACCTGCCTCTTGAGAAATCTGTATGCAGGCCAGGAAGCAACAGTTAGAACTGGACATGGAACAACAGACTGGTTCCAAATAGGAAAAGGAGTACATCAAGGTTGTATATTATCACCCCGCTTATTTAACTTATATGCAGAGTACATCATGAGAAATGCTGGGCTGGAAGAAGCAAAAGCTGCGTTCAAGATTCCCAGGAGAAATATCAATAACTTCAGATATGGTGGTAATACCACCCTTATGGCAGAAAGTGAAGAGGAACTAAAAAGCCTCTTGATGAAAGTGAAGGAGGAGAGTGAAAAAGTTAGGTTAAAGCTCAACATTCAGAAAACTAAGATCATGGCATCCGGTCCCATCA
>SJYX01005887.1:41051-90510 GCA_006410675.1 Oreotragus oreotragus | reverse complement strand
TTGGTGATGGACAGGGAGGCCTGGTGTGCTGCGATTCATGGGGTTGCAAAGAGTTGGACACGACTGAGCGACTGAACTTAACTGAATTGAACTCATCTGGATAAGAGTTTAGATATTTTATAATCTGTGTATTTGAAATCTTTACCTGCTAAAACATCATAAAAATTGTGAAAAAAATGGATTGATATTGGTACCTATGATGTAAAATAAATAAGAACTAATCTTAGGGATACAGCTAGTACTAAGAGATTATTAATTGCATTCACATACTCATGGGAAATATCGTAAATGAGTATTAGCGGTTAAAGTGATGTCAGCCTTTTATAATCCAGGTAACAGAATAACATGTAAAACATAAGACAATTCTTTTTAATTTATTGTAACTTAATTATCTTATTTGTTTAGAGCTTTCACTATCAAATCCCTTCTTTGAATAGTGTAGAAGCTTGCAGGAGTAAATTGCTGGGCTCTCAGCTTCCTTTGAAATGTATATTGTTACAAGATTCTTGAATACAGGCATACAGGAATCTGTACTTATAACAAGAGGGAATCTTTACCTCAAAAAAAAAGCATTTGATAGTTGTAGTGATTGTGCACAATTTTTTTAAAAAATATTTTCAGTTCTCAAACAGAAGCACACATACTGTTCAATAAATTTTATTACCAGGTTACCCTCTAATTTGTTCTCTTAACATGCTGTCACTGTTTTTCTTAAAATAGCAATAGCTTCCTAAAAGAAAAAAACGTATTATTTAGACATTTTTAATTCCAGTGAGGCTATTTGCCATTTCATTGGGATCAATATTTTATTTCATTTTTCTTCTAAGAAACTATTATATGGACAATGAAAAATATATATATACTGAACTGGAATATATACAATAAACATATATATTGCTATGGAGAGAGTCATTCTACATTTATCTTTTTTCCACCAACTCAGAAGGAATCAGGATTTGTATATAAAATCTCATTAGCTTGGGCCATTCAATCTTGTGTACTGAAATGGCTCATTAATTCTAGGAGACAGAGTGTTGAGACAGAGTGTTCTGCAGCTGGATTCAGATCCTAACTCTGTCACTCATGAAGTACATGGCATTGAACTTGTTACTTTACATTTCTGAAATTCAGATGCCTCATCTATAAAAGGTGACTGCTAATGCTCCAGCTGCATAGTGTTGCTGAAGAGGCCAATAACATCTGGCTTTTAGAGCTTTGTCCAGCTCCTGATAAGATCTCAGTGAATATTGCCTCCTCCTGCTTATGTTTGGACTTCCCTGGTGGCTCAGAGGTTAAAGCGTCTGCCTCCAATGTGGGAGACCTGGGTTCGATCCCTGGGTCGGGAAGATCCCCTGGAGAAGGAAATGGCAACCCACTCCAGTATTCTTGCTTGGAGAATCCCATGGACTGAGGAGCTTGGTGGGCTGCAGTCCACGGGGTCACAAAGAGTCGGACATGACTGAGTGACTTTACTACTACTACCTGCTTATGTTCATGGAACTCAGAGTAACCACACTAGGCACAAGCATAGTGTGGATCCAATGCTTTTTTATTTTGTTAATGTAAAGTGACTATTTGACTTGCAAAGAGCATCAAATAGTTCTAAGAATTAGGAATGCATTTTTTTTGTGAGTGATACAAAGCTCCACTAATCTTGAAACCATGTACTGCTTTCTTACGTAATCAGAATTTGAGAGATGTGCTGTTACCTGCCTATGTTCACAGTGGTGTTCTTAGAAAACCTGGCTTGATGCCTAATGATTGCAACATGAGAGGACAAATAATCCTTTTACTTAGACAGCCGTGGAATTTCAAGAGTCTTCAGATAAAGGTATATGTTTTCAGTTAGATTTTGTTCAGAAAGGGTATCAGTAGAGACTTGTAATTATGAGGACATCAAGCCAGAATTTATATTTCTTACTATCTGAAATTATTAACTTGTCTTTATTCTATCCCCGCCACTGGGATTTATACTTCTCCCTTATTTTAAAGACTATTTCCTAGAAAATTACAGAAGAAACTGTCCTATTTTTATTTTGTTTGAAGGATGATTTTCTTTTGAGACTAATAATATGTTAGAGTTACATTCTGTGAAAATATTTCTTGAAGGTTGACTATGTGTCATATTTATGGAATTCAGAAATGAGGGGGTAAGTGATGACATTTGAAAAGAAGTGTTATTTTAACTAAATGACTTTCATTTCTTAATGGGTACATTGGTTGATGCATGTGGTACTTAAATAGATGCTTAATTGATAATATGTGGAAGGAATAATACATCTTTAGATTTGTTTAGGGCAAAGACTGGATGTAATTTCCTAGTGAATATCACATATAGACCCTTGATAAATTCTTAATGAACCTCTAATCAGTTATGACTCAAAGTTGGAGATATGAATTCTGTTCCTAGCTCTGCCATGTATCTCTGTGTGACCTTAAATACTCAGTTTCTTAAATATTTTTGCAAGTAAAGAATTACACTTCAGGGCTATAAATTAATTGTTTTTAAGCTTCTGATGAAACATTATGTTATTTACCATCACATTCTCATTTTCCGTGCTTTTATCTCTCTAGGCTGATTCTCATCAGCATGTATTCATGCCTGTTTCTACCTCATCTCATAACTACCCTTCTCTCTCTGTCTCTGTCTCTCTGAATACACACACATACACATTCATTAAAAACAAAATACAAAGTTAGCAGATACTTTTATTGCCTTACCGTACATGTATTTGTGATTAGTGCAGAGGTCTGACTCAGAACATTCAAAACTTGGATTTAGAGTTTTACCTTCCCACATGTCAGGTTAGAAGTGGTAAGAAATTAATGCACACCTTCCACCAGCACTACAAGGAGCAACCCTCAACCAGCCATTTATTGGATATTTCTCATTGCTCTTCTCCACTCATGTTTGCTAGAACCTCCTCAAAGTAAACTACTTTCTCCTGAGTTCTTGCCTCAGTTTGGCTTCTGGAGGAACCCAAAGTAGGACACGAAGCAGACTCCTCCTTACCCCTTTCAGCTACCACCCTGTTTCTCTCCTCATTCGTGAATAATGAAGCTATCCTATTCAGAGCTAGATCTGCACGAGAACGACTTGGTTGAACTTGCTGCTGTGCGTCAGGAGTGTATTAATGAAGACCTGCTGAAATTGGAGGCCCAGAGAAAGGACAAAGAGAGCCAAGAGGAAGAAGAAGTAACTGAAGAACCCAAGAGGTTCACAAGGCAGGAAACGGCAAGGGGATTTCCCTTGAGGAGGCACAGGACCTGACCAGTACGTGAAGGTTGCAGCAGTCATTCAGAACACAATCCAGTGTTAACTATGTCATCTGTGACAGGAAAATAGAGCTGCTACCCAGACATCACTGGATCATTTTTTTCAAGAGGGTAGATAGAATTGAATTCAGCAAGGAACCAGAACCTGTGCAATCAATGGCAGGCGTAAGTGAAGTTGAAGCTTGTCTTCAACTTGCTGATGATCCTTCAGCTGACGACCCTTCTGCCACTTCCTCTCCCTCCTCTAGGTGGTAGCTCTTCTTGCTTATTCACCCAGTGCCAGCCCCTGTATGCCACCTGTTGTACAGTACTACTGTGTTTTTCCAGATTCTTCATTGTAAGATTAAAAATGTTTATGATTTGTGTTTTTTATGTATTTTTTGTGAAAAGTATTATAAACCTATTACAGCACAGTATTATATAGCCAATTGTATTAGTTGGGTACCTAGGCTAGCTTTGCTGGACTTATGAACAAATTGGACTTGCAAACATGCTCTTGGAACAGAACTTGTTCATATGTAGGGCCTTAATGTATGAGTATTTACATATTAAACTAGAAATACCCCTTCTGCCGGTCTGTTAGTGGAGTATATTTAGTCAAGGGTTGAGCTCATTGTTGTCATTGCCATGGCTTTGTTCACTATAATCACCAACTTCAAAATCTTTTGGTGTTACTTTGTGTTTGGAAAGAAGGTAGGTTTGCTAGAGGATTTTTTTTCAGCTTTCAATTTCCACCCAGAGCTTTGGGGCTTCTCTGTGTGCTTGCACATTAGAAAGTGTCTCTTTCCATGTTTTTGCACACCCTAAATGATAGACTTGTTGCTTGTTACTTGGTGCCCACTAGCCTGGTGGTAGGGAAGCCATGATGGTTTTCTGTTACCCTAAGGAAGCCTTGGTCTTTGACAAGCTTATCCTAGATAAGCTTTGGTCCTTGACAGAGAGGCTGTGCCCCTCTCTCTGGGGATGGAGATTACTCAGTGATCCTGCCCTCTCCCAGCAATGGGAAGACCTCTAATTATTTGAGTCCAGGATAGTTTCCCCTCTTCCCTTTTTTTGTTTTTTTCCTGCCCCCAGCAATAATAGTTCCCCTAAGCCTCTCACCTTGTTATATTTTTTATTCATCCTATTTATTATTTACTTATTTATTCCTTGTTTCATGTTATGATAGATTGTATTTCTCAAAGGTAGCTATACAAATACACAGGTACACACACACATGCCCCATCTCACATGTTATTTGTTTCTAACAACATGACTTAATATTTATCCCACTGTGAGGAAGGGTCTATGTTCTTTCCACTTGAATTCTCATGAGGACTTGTGTATTGCTACAACAATATAAAATGGCAGAAATGTATGACTTCCAAGGCTAGGATATAAAAAGGATATAGTCTCTACCTGGCTCTATCCCTCTTGGAATGCTCATGCTTAGAATCCAGCCATCATGCTGTTAGGAAACCCATACTAGCCCATGCAGAAAGACCACAGAGGCCCACATACAGAGAAAGTGATGCCCCCAGTGTGAGCCAGCATCAACTCTCAGATGTGTGAAAGAATAAGGCTTCAGATGATTTTATCCCCCTGCCTTTGATCTTCCATTTGAGATACCAGACATCATGGTTTGGAGACCAGATGACCCCATTGAGCCCTGTCTTAATTCCTGACCCACAGGATATATGAGCATAATAAATAACTGTTGCATGCCTCTAAATTTTGGAGTAATTTGTTACACAGTCTTAGTAATTGGAACATATGTCTCTTTGGGGTTTAAGCCAACATCTGTTGGATCATAGAAAAATCAAGGGAAATCCAAAAAAAANGGGCACAAGCATAGTGTGGATCCAATGCTTTTTTATTTTGTTAATGTAAAGTGACTATTTGACTTGCAAAGAGCATCAAATAGTTCTAAGAATTAGGAATGCATTTTTTTTGTGAGTGATACAAAGCTCCACTAATCTTGAAACCATGTACTGCTTTCTTACGTAATCAGAATTTGAGAGATGTGCTGTTACCTGCCTATGTTCACAGTGGTGTTCTTAGAAAACCTGGCTTGATGCCTAATGATTGCAACATGGCTGGCTGCTACAGACAGATCCATCAAGGAAATCTTCAAGGGAGAAAAATGGGTGCAGAAGAGGAGGGACTCACTTCTGCTCCCTGCTCTTTCACCAGGAAATCAACAGGTTTCCTATAACATCCTATAAAATTCAGTGATGATTTACTGGTATTGGCTGTGTTATATGGTTATTCTCAGTTGCAAGATGTACTGTAAGAGTAAGCTGGGACTTGCTGTCTTTAGTAAGTTCAAGGTTGCACTAGGGAAGAAGGTGAGAAATAGCTGCTGAGTACTATTTTAGTGTCTGCCATAATAGTCATTAAAGGAAATATCAGAATCCAGTTAGATGTCCATATATTTGTTTTACGGTTTAGTATTTATTATTTTAATATCAAATTGCCTATGGGAAAGTGTTACCATGAACTTTTCATTGCTTAGTTTTTCTGAAGTTTGAATTTAGCATTAGTGTGAGAAGATTTTATTTTGCAATTGAAATTCTTTATGGGTTTTAGTTTGTTTTCTTGAAAAAGAACCATCAGTTGGGCAAGGTGCCTCTAGAGAAATTGTTCCCATTCACTCAGTTCATTCATCACACCCTAGCTGCACTGGCTTCTCTTAGTTTTCTCAAATATGCCTAGTTCATTCCTACTCCTCGACTTTCATACTCCTCCCTTCAGTTTTAGGAAGCGCTCTTCTAGCTCAAACCTTCACCCATCACCTCTACTTTCCCCGAAAGAAAAATTTTAGCTTTGAAGTGAAACTATTGGTAAAGATATAAACTGCTGTGATTTCTGCCATTTTGGGGAACTCTTTTCCACCCCTCAGTAAATATGCCGGGAGCTTTATCCTTCTACTCTTTGAAATAAAACTCTGCCTTTATGAGTGTCTGCATGTCCATTGAAGATCAGTCATGGGCTGAACCTAGATTCCTGTCTCAAAACTCTCAATTATAGTAATAGCATGACAACATTGAGATGTATCATTTTGTTACTCACTAAACAGAGAATAATATCTCATTTATATGAGTAGGAAAACACATTCTAGCCTTAGCTGAGCTGAATATCTTAATATCTCTTAAAGCTTCTGCATTATATGGTACAATCCAGCTCTTGCTATTTCATGTAACATGGTGAACAGTTCCTGTGTTTTTTCAGCTACAATCTAGGATGAATCAAGGCTTAAAGATCCAGCCACATTAAAGAAGATCAAAAAGTTATTAATATAATACTTACCAGAGTTAACAAAAAGTTCTCATCTCTCAGTTAACGCATCACAATATTATGCGACTCTACCACTGTTCACCAGAAGAGTAGTTTCACAATGGCTTTATATTCTTTTATTGGTTTTTCCTAACAAAAATCTATACTGCTACAAAGGTGAGGGATCATGTAACTGTGTGTCATTTACAGAGTCTGAGTGGTTCATTGATTGCTGGTCTCCTGACTCACCTGTATAACTAGCTAAAAGGTTATCTTCTCACTGATGAACGTCGTCCAGCAGGCAAGACAATAGACTGCATTGATGAAATGTCTAAAGGCAAAAAATGCAATTCCAATTCACTGTGAAATTCTAATTGGGAAACCGTTTTAAGCCTTCACTGTTGAGAAGTAGCTCCATTTATTTTCTCTTGCCTGCAGCCCAGTGTTTTAAAGCCCATTGATTGCTTGAGGAAGTGGCGGTGGCAGATCCTGAATTTCCAGGTGATCTGCTGAAAATCCAGAAGATGGAGGCTCTTTTCTGATGTGTTTTTTCTTAACTGAAACCTCACTCTTCCCAGGACCACGTGTATTTTCAGCTTTCCTCTTTAGAGGGTAATGAGAGCTGCTGCACATGTGAAGTCTTCTGCTGTCTTCAGTAGAAAATATCTCACATAACAAGACAATGGTCCCATCACTTCATGGCAAATAGATGGGGAAAGAGTGGAAACAGTGACAGACTTTATTTTTTGGGGCTCCAAAATCACTGCAGATGGTGACTGCAGCCTTGAAATTAAAAAACGCTTACTCCTTGGAAGGAAAGTTATCACCAACCTAGACAGCATATTAAAAAGCAGAGACATTACTTTGCCGACTAAGGTCCGTCTAGTCAAGGCTATGGTTTTTCCAGTGGTCATGTATGGATGTGAGAGTGGAACTGTGAAGAAGACTGAGTGCCAAAGAATTGATGCTTTTGAACTGTGGTGTTCGAGAAGACTCTCTTGAGTCCCTTGGCCTGCAAGGAGATCCAACCAGTCCATCCTAAAGGAGATCAGTCCTGAGTGTTCATTGGAAGGACTGATGTTGAAGCTGAAATTCCAATACTTTGGCCAGCGATGCAAAGAGCCAACTCATTTGAAAAGACCCTGATGCTGGGAAAGATTTAAGCCAGGAGGAGAGGGGGACAACAGAGGATGAGATGGTTGGATGTCATCACTGACTCAATGGACACGACTTTTGGTAAACTCTGGGAGTTGGTGTTGGACAGGGAGGCCTGGTGTGCTGCTGTCCATGGAGTCACAAAAAGTTGGACACGACTGAGTGACTGAACTGAACTGAATTGAACAAGACAATGACATTCTGAAGTCTGTATATCTATTTCCATTTTATAGCTGAAGAACCTGAGACTCAAGAAGTATTCAAACTTCTTTATAAAGGAGGTTCCCACTCTGCATGTGAGCAGAAGGGAGACACTAAAATTCCCCAAGTCATTATTGCTGCTCCTTATCTATCACCTTTATTTTCATATTCACGTATGTTCTTGAATCTCATGTAATTTTGCTATTCCATTTATCTCTTCAATGATTTTGTTTGCAAATGTACTGTTTATTCCTTCACACCTGCTGTGGCTTTGATCCTGCCCTTGGATGACTTCAATATTCACCTTGAAAACCTATTTTATACTCTGATCTCAACTTTTCTTAATAACTTCTCCTAGGTCTTTTATATCCACTCCAGAATATCACACTTCGGGAGGAACCCAGACTTTATTTTCCCAACAGCTTCATACATGAAACATTAACTCTGACACCCTTTGGACCAAAGTGAATCTCTACACATGGCTTAGTTTCCAGCGAGAGGCTGGAGACACGCCTGTTAGCTGGATACATTCCTATCCCTGAATTAGAAGAAGCTATCATAAATCCCTGGTTTCCGGTATTTATTCGGTGAAACTGAGTTTAGGATACCTTCTTTTCAGAACACTGAATTGTTGTTACCTCTGTCAGACACTGTCATGTCTCTTTTATGCTTCAACTCTGCTTGCTCATTACTTCATTAATATTGCCTTGATCTCTCAGTCTGATAGATCTCTTAGATTATCACTTACTTGTTAATGATGATTTAGTAATAATCATAGAAGCAATAGTAACAGCATTGATATGATTTATCACTGTTTTCTAATAATCAGTCATGCACTGCAGATGGCAGTTTCTATGTTTATAAACTGATTCTCAGCAAAGTAAAGTAGACTACCCACAGCAATATAGTTCATAAGTGACTTAACTAAGATGAGCAAACAGGTCTGCCAGTGTTGTTTCAAAACCCTTGCCCCTTTTATTTGGTCTGCCCCATTCACACTGACTGCTGACACGCACTTGTGATCATCGCCATCAGGTCTCCTGTTCATCCTTCCTCTGAGTCACCACAACTCAATCATGGTGGGTCTCCAAGGCTGTGTAACTATAGCCAGCTTCCATCCCTAGCCAACTGCACTGTGACTGCAAACTCTACTTTTCCTTACTCCTCTCACCCTCCATTTATCATCAGACAAATGGCACATGCCTACTCACACACACATAAAGCAGATAACTTTGCATCCTTCTTTACAGAGCTATTTTAATTTTTCAGACACAAGACTTCTCAGCATGCTGTCCTCCCTTACCTCTTATTTGAACCCATATGTATCCGCACAGCTATCCTTCCTGTCTCCCTAGAGAAGATGCTCTCCATCTGTCCAAAGCTAATCATTCTGAGTTCTAGTTGTCAGCCTCCCAGGATCTTGATCTGTTAAGATATTCCTCTCTCTCATAATTTTATGTACATATATCTTTTTGTGCTGTGTTGTGCTTAGTCACTCAGTCTTGTCTGACTCTTTGTGACCCCACAGACTATATATCTTTTTAGACTCTATTAAATCACTGACTCGATGGATGTGAGTCTGAGTGAACTCAGGGAGTTGGTGATGGACAGGGAGGCCTGGCAAGCTGCAATTCATGGGTCGCAAAGAGTCAGACACGTCTGAGCGACTGAACTGACCTGAACTGAAATCTATGTAGATGTAATTTTTAGAAATGATTTTTGCCTGCAAATAACAAAAAACACTTCTATCAATGTCTTAAGAAAATATAAGTCACTTTGTTTTTATGTAGCAGAAAATCTGGAATGAGAAAGTTGTGTCGTGGATTTAATAGCTTAGAATTGTCAGGGGCAATGTATTCTTAATTCTCTCATGTAAATATGCTGCTGCAGTTCCATGCATCACATCTTTTTAGAGAGCTCTCAGCAGATTTCCACCCTGATCTTATTGGCTAGAATTTATTGGTCAATTGGTTTTGCAAAGCTGCCAAAGATCCTTTGACAAATGGGAGGGTGAATGTGCACTTCATTATGGCTAAAGAGTGAAGGCAAAAAAGAAGAAGGGAGTTAAGAAAGGGTGCTTTTAGTGAACCTATAGAGTCTGTCGAAACACATATGTATACGTTAGTGTCTCCTGTCTTTAAAAGACTGGAGAAGGCAATGGCAGCCCACTCCAGTACTCTTGCCTGGAGAATCCTAGGGATGGGGGAGCCTGGTGGGCTGCCGTCTATGAGGTAGGTTATTCAAAGATGGTACCAAATATGGATTTTCAGTTTCTGATCTTGTGTTCAGCCAGTGTCTTGTCCCTTCTCTGTAGCATCTGAACTGCATCAGATTTTACTCTTTGCCAGGGTTTGCTGGCAACCCAGTTCTCTAAATTTCTGGATCCCTTTTTGTGGGCACTGGAGCTGTGACCACCTCACAGGAGTTACTGCTCCTTATCTACTTCTATCTGAAAACGCATGTTGGGACAATCGCATATGCCAAACAAAGTTCTGGAATTTGCTTTGCAGTTATTAGTTTTCACATTTTTTTCTCTATTATCACTTTAAGACTGTATTTAGAAAAAAAAATTGAAATGTGTTGAATCTGCCTTCTTAAATTGCAAGTTTTATCTTCTTACATTGGTTGATAAATTTTATGTCTGTATTTGCTACTATATTCTGAAATATGGGAACAGAACTAATTTATCTATTTTATTTCACTTCCTTAGTACCATGTACCATCCTTGATACATAATTATTGATGAATGTGAATGGAAAAAGTAAGCAATTAAAAACTAAGTGCTCACAGGATTTGAAATTCAACTAGTAGCCTTGTAGTGCAGGATTGCCCTTTTACTAACCCTGTGAAGTAGTGAAATTTTATTAGTTATACTAAAAATCTTTATTAATTAATTACATTTCCTGTTGCTCTTATAAGGAATGATGCACTGTTTCCACTGTTTCCCTTTTCTTTTATCTGGCAATGCCACGTGTCATGTGGGATCTTAGTTCCCTGAGCAGGGATGGAACATGTGCCCCTGCCCTGGAAACACAGAGTCTTAACCACGGGACCACCAGGGAAGTCCACAGTGAAGTTTATTTATCTCACTTTTTAGTATCTCTATCTTCAAGAAAAATAGCATCCATTGTGTGTACTTCATGTTCTGTTACAAGATAAAGTCAAATAATGGATATAAACACACTTTATAAACAACAAAATGTTAGTAGTTATTATCTGACACATTTTTTTTTGATAATCATTATGTAGAATCTCACAAAAGGATCAATCAATTAATCTAAACATTAATTTGCCAATTCTTTTAAAAGAAACTGACAAATTAATGAACATTCATGAAACAGTTATTTAATAATAGTATGTACTAGACACTGCTCTAGAAATAGAGCAGCGACCATTAGATCAGTCTGGCTCACATGAACCATTCCTTCTGGTAAGTGATACTAGGCATATATATTAGTTTCCCATTTGCTGCTGAAACAAATTGACACATTCTTCAAAACAACAAAAGTGGATTATCTTTTGTAGCCCAAAGTCTGACATTCACAGGTTAAAACCAACATCTAAGCAGGGCTGTTCTTTCTGGAGGGACTAGAAAACAGTCTGTTTCTCTGCCCATCGTTGGGAGGCTGCCGCATTTCTTGGCTCAGGGCCCTACGTCTTCATCTTCAAAGCAATAATCTGAGAGTTAGTCTTTCTCACACTGCCTTCTCTGGTTGGACAGTCATTCTCCTGCCTCTGTCTTTCACTTTTATAATGCCTGTGCTAAATTTGATTCATTCTGCTAATCCAGATTACCCTATCTGTTTTAGAGTCAACTGGTCAGCAACCTCAGTTCTCTCTATTATCTTAATTCTCCTTTTCTATGTAAGATAACATATTCACAGATTCCAGAATGTGGACATCACTGGGAGGCTCTTAGTTTGTCCACCATGGTTTGCCTGTCCCTTAGCTTAATAAATGTATTTCTGTGTTTCTTTATGAATGTGTGTTATGCCAAATAGCAACCCACTCCATTATTCTTGCCTGAGAAATCTAACGGACAGAGGAGCCTGGAGGGCTACAGTCCCTGAGGTCTCAAAGAGTGGGACACACCTGAGCAAGTAATTGCATTAGAATTAGAATGGTGGAAATATGGACAACAAAACTAAACTACACTTTTGATGCAGTTAGGCTTTGGAAACTCTTTGATTTTTTGTAACTATTTTTTTCCTTGACTTTTAATAGTTTTATTCTATAATGAGTTTGGCCTGAGTTTTGCTGCTTCTTCGCCTTTTTAAAAAATACTTTCAAAGCAAAAAAAAAAAAAAAATCTGGGATTCCAATCCTACAAATCATTGTGAATAAATGGAATAAATATATTAGTGGAATATATATGTTAATGAGATTATTATTATATATTATTGGAATATTATGTATTCATTTCAGTCGCTCAGTCGTGTCTGACTCTTTGCAATCCCATGAATCACAGCACACCAGGCTTCCCTGTCCATCACCAACTCCCGGAGTTTATCCAAACTCATCCATCAAGTCGGTGAAGCCATCCAACCATCTCATGCTCTGTCGCCCCCTTCTCCTCCTGCCTTCAATCTTTCCAGCATCAGGGTCTTTTCCAATGAGTCAACTCTTTGCATCAGGTGGCCAAAGTATTGGAGTTTCAGCCTCAGCATCAGTCCTTACAATGAACACTCAGGATGATCTCCTTTAGGACGGACTGGATGGATCTCCTTGCAGTCCAAGGGACTCTCAAGAATCTTCTCCAACACCACACTTCAGAAGCATCAATTCTTTTGCACTCAGCTTTCTTCATAGTCCAACTTTCACATCCACACATGACCACTGGAAAAACCATAGCCTTGACTAGATAGATCTTTGTTGGCAAAGTAATGTCTCTGCTTACTAATATGCTATCTAGTTTGGTCATAACTTTCATCCCAAGGAGTCAGCGTCTTCTAATTTCATGGCTGCAGTCACCATCTGCAGTGATTTTGAAGCTCAAAAAAATAAAGTCTGACACTGTTTCTGTTATTTCCCCATCTATTTCCCATGAAGTGATGAGACCAGATGCCATGATATTCGTTTTCTGAATGTTGAGCTTTAAGCCAACTTTTTCACTCTCCTCTTTCACTTTCATCAAGAGGCTTTTTAGTTCCTCTTTACTTTCTGCCATAAGGGTGATGTCATCTGCATATCTGAGGTGATTGATATTTCTCCCAGCAATCTTGATTCCAGCTTGTGCTTCTTCCAGCCCAGCGTTTCTTATGATGTACTCTGCATAGAAGTTAAATAAGCAAGGTGACAATATACAGCCTTGACGTACTCCTTTTCTTATTTGGAGCCAGTCTGTATTTATATAAATAATGGGAACTATAAAATGTTTTCAAAAACAGAAACATTAGTAAAATATAAACTCAGAAAAGAACACAAGAAAGAGAATACTAGAGCACGAAGCACTGAAGCATAGGAATCTTTTAGATAATTGGCATGCAGAAGCCCAAATCTCTGTGGATTCTGAATTTGATTGCTGGGAACAGAACAGAGCTTATCATGCAAAAATTCATATGGGGTAAACTTCTTTAGAAATAAAGAAGTGAATTTTTAAAATTCTCAGATCTCTTTAAAAAAAAAAAAAGTCAGAGAACCACAAAAGCCCATGAGCTATCAATGCAATGGGAATGAAAAGATTAACTCATCACTACAAATGCAGCATGATGTCACTGCAAAGATAGAAATTCTGTAATCAGACAAACTTCACTCAAATCCAAACAATTTTTTTTTTGTAATCATGAGCAAGACAGTTTCTATCTGAATAATAATGTTCATGTGCCAAAGAAATTAACCAAGATCAAGTTTATAAAATGTCCAGCACATATACTAATTCTCAATACATTAAAAGTATGTATTCATTCATTTGCAGACCATGCCCTTGAGCACCAGAGAACATGGTCCCTCTCCTAAAGAAAGATCAGTTTTGGGGGATAAAGAAGAAGTAATAAGCAAAACATTAGTGTGCACAGTGATAAATGCTTTACCAGACTGAGACTCTGGAGTGCCATCCACTCTGCCTGGGGTACAGTAAGGCATTTAGGAAGGGCAATGGCTCATCTTGCATGTCAAGGATGAAACATCGTAATTTACCTGAGCAGTCTGGAAATTATTCCAGACTCAAGAAATAGACTCAGAGTTAAGGTAGACTGTATTAGCCCAGTAAAACCTGTTTCCAGACAAGGGACCTGGAGAATAAGAAATGTGGAGTTCAGAGAGAAGACAAACCCTGAATAAGAAGTTCATTGCCTCTCTCTTCCTTCTCTGAGAAGATCGTGCAAGCTAGATGCAACCTTCATTTCACTACCTTTTTTAATCTTTTCTACATATACACTTAGGAAAAGGTGAAAATTAAAAAAAAATTATCAATTATCAAGGTGCCAACAAATCTGAGTGGTAGCTGCTTGTTAATGGAGGAAGAGGTGGTGGGAAGGTGTGAGATGAAGCAGGGACTATTTTTAAAATCAAAAGGAAAGGTACAGTATTTAATAACTGGTATGTCCATATGATGTATACCATTTAAACTTCTGCCCTGATCAGGTTAAGCATTCTGGTAATAAAGTTGTTGTCATCATCATTTATATTGATTTTTCACCTTGAACTTACTTTGTAGTAAATTACTACCCTCTCTAATGTGTGTGTATGCATGTGTGTCTGTGTCTGTGTGTGTACATGTACATGCAAGTACTCAGGAACACCCTATATCCCAGCTATAATCAACTGGATCAAATGTTGAAACAAACCACACTACCTAATTCAATGGAATTAACATCCAAAGGTCAGTGTTTCTGGCACCATTAAGACTGTGCATCAGTCTAAAATGACCCACAATTCAGAGAAAAAGCCATTAGTATATGACTTTTCCAGTTTTAAAGCACTTTCACATTATCAAATGCAATCCTCACAAAGACACAGTGAGGTGGATAGAGCAGGAACTTAATCATGTACAAATGCTCTGAAAGTCGATTTCTACTAGCTGTGATACTGCCAGGAGCCAAAGAGGCAAATACTAACATCTAGGAATGAGGAAAGTGAGACCGAGTGAGATAATGTATACATTGATAGCTTAAAAATAGTATGTGCTACTTCAAAATTAAATCCACAAATAAATATAGACAAATATAGAATTTTACTATTAAAGATATTCCAAGTTGAATTAAAAAGAATTAATACTGTTGGACATTATGTCCTCCCAAATTATCCAAAGGATTTTAGTGATAAAGCTAGTTCCTCCTCCTAAAAACTTGCATTTTGGTAGACTGTTTAGAGTTACAGAAGATTAAGATTTAGTACTGGACTCATTAATTGCAATGTGTCTATCAGTTACAAAGTATTGGCTGGACATTTTCCAAATTAAAAAAAAATAGTGGAAAAACAAATGTTCTTTTTTTTTCAGCCACAATATCTCTAAAATGTACTCCATATCTTTGCAAGAATTACTACTGATATAATAGTATTATATACACAATTGTGATACCTTTTGTATAGTCTAGTCCATAGTCTAGCATTTTAGAAACTATGATGAAATGTAAACAAGCACAAATATTTCATTTATTTAGAAAACTTGTACTTGCAAGACACTGAACCAAGTTCTATAAGAGTGGGTATGATAAGATCCTGTCCCCCAGAGATGACAGTCTAGGAAAGAAATATGGCCTATATATATGGAAGAGATTTTGTTTCAAATTACTCAGTAATTAAAGTCCAAAAGAATAATTTGAATAATTCAAAAAGAAGAACACTCAGGGAAGGTAGACACAATGTTTACTGGGGGTAAGGGCAAGTTTTATTAGAGGAGCTGGCACTTAGGAAGAATTGTTGTTTAGTCACTAAGTCATGTGACTCTTTTGTGCCCCCATGGACTGCAGCCTGCCAGACATCACTGGCCATGGGATTTCCCATGCAAGAATACTAGAGTGGGTTGCCATTTGTTTCTCCAGGGGATCGTTGCAACTTAGAGATCTAACCCACATCACCTGCATTTGGCAGGAGGATTCTTTACTGCTGAGCCATCAGGGAAACCCATCTTGAAGAATAGGTTTCAAGAATAATTCAAAGGAAACTTAATAATCCACTCCTTATCAAGTGTGATTCAAAGATGATTTTTTTTCAGCATCTTTTCTTAAGGAGGTACTTTAATTTTGAGGCTTGAAGCTGGAACAGAATCTATTCATTCATTATTTCATGTATTTACTCATTCAATAAATAATCATTGAGCATTATTGTGTACGGTGCCTTGTTCTATTTTCTCATGATGGACCCACTGCAGATAAGATCTCTGCTAGCTGACTTTGTGGTTCATTTGAAGAATAAAATAACGGAGCAAAGAAAGACAATAAGATGGCAAATGCAAATTCATTTTCAATTTGAAAAGATACAAAAAATAAAATGATGATAATTTACTATTAAAGATATTCCACAAGTTGAATTAAAAAGAATTAATACTGTTGGACATTATGTCCTCCCAAATTATCCAAAGGATTTTAGTGATAAAGCTAGTTCCTCCTCCTAAAAACTTGCATTTTGGTAGACTGTTTAGAGTTACAGAAGATTAAGATTTAGTACTGGACTCACTAATTGCAATGTGTCTATCAGTTACAAAGTATTGGCTGGACATTTTCCAAATTAAAAAAAAATAGTGGAAAAACAAATGTTCTTTTTTTTTCAGCCACAATATCTCTAAAATGTACTCCATATCTTTGCAAGAATTACTACTGATATAATAGTATTATATACACAATTGTGATACCTTTTGTATAGTCTAGTCCATAGTCTAGCATTTTAGAAACTATGATGAAATGTAAACAAGCACAAATATTTCATTTATTTAGAAAACTTGTACTTGCAAGACACTGAACCAAGTTCTATAAGAGTGGGTATGATAAGATCCTGTCCCCCAGAGATGACAGTCTAGGAAAGAAATATGGCCTATATATATGGAAGAGATTTTGTTTCAAATTACTCAGTAATTAAAGTCCAAAAGAATAATTTGAATAATTCAAAAAGAAGAACACTCAGGGAAGGTAGACACAATGTTTACTGGGGGTAAGGGCAAGTTTTATTAGAGGAGCTGGCACTTAGGAAGAATTGTTGTTTAGTCACTAAGTCATGTGACTCTTTTGTGCCCCCATGGACTGCAGCCTGCCAGACATCACTGGCCATGGGATTTCCCATGCAAGAATACTAGAGTGGGTTGCCATTTGTTTCTCCAGGGGATCGTTGCAACTTAGAGATCTAACCCACATCACCTGCATTTGGCAGGAGGATTCTTTACTGCTGAGCCATCAGGGAAACCCATCTTGAAGAATAGGTTTCAAGAATAATTCAAAGGAAACTTAATAATCCACTCCTTATCAAGTGTGATTCAAAGATGATTTTTTTTCAGCATCTTTTCTTAAGGAGGTACTTTAATTTTGAGGCTTGAAGCTGGAACAGAATCTATTCATTCATTATTTCATGTATTTACTCATTCAATAAATAATCATTGAGCATTATTGTGTACGGTGCCTTGTTCTATTTTCTCATGATGGACCCACTGCAGATAAGATCTCTGCTAGCTGACTTTGTGGTTCATTTGAAGAATAAAATAACGGAGCAAAGAAAGACAATAAGATGGCAAATGCAAATTCATTTTCAATTTGAAAAGATACAAAAAATAAAATGATGATACAGTTTGCAGTAATAAATAGTCAGAGAAGAGAGACTAGTACGTGAGTGCTAAGTTGCTTCAGTCATGTCCGACTCTTTACGACCCTATGGACTGTAGCACACCAGGCTCCTCTGTCCATAGAATTCTCCAGGCAAGAATACTGGAGTGGGTTGCCATGCCCTTCTCCAAGGGATCTTCCTGATCTAGGGATCGAACCTGTGTCCTATAACTCCTGCATTGCAGGCAGATTCTTTACCTTTGAGCCATCAGAGAGACTAGAGTGTTAGGTAAAACCTCTTTGAAATAGTTGGAGACAGAGATTTGAAACTCTAAGGAAACAGTTTTCCCAATCCAGATATTTGATGGTACACGGACTTAAGCTAGGAAGAAACATTTGAAAAACGGGAAGGTTAGCATGGCGAGTGTGGAATGAGATGGATGGAGAACAATAGGAGATGATCTCAGCGATGGAAAGTAGCCCTGCCATGTAGGACCTTGTCAGACACAAAAAGGATTTAAATTTTATACAACAAGTGATGGAAAGTCCTTGGGGGATCTTTAAGAAGAAAGGAATGATATGGTGAGATTTATAATTTTAAGAAATTATCCATATTTCCTGCACTAAAATTGCATTGCATGGTAGCAAGAAAGAAATCTGAGATGAGTAATTGGAAACATTTAAGAAAGAGGTGATGCAGTCTTGCACAACTGTGGTCAGGATAGTGGAGATGGAAAGCATGTTTTCAGGGGTAGACCAGACTTAGTGGCATGTTGAGAAGGTTAAATGGGAAGAGATACAAGATTTTAGGATGCTGCCTTCCCACCTCAGTCCTCTGGGAAGACTGAAAAACAAATCCATTTGCAGTCGATAAAATTAGTGTTCAAAAGTCATTCACACTTTTACCCAACAGTAGTAAAAGCCTACTATTGAGAAATTTTTAATATTGATCATCCCTGGTCTGGATTGCAAAATGTGATATTGATGTAAAATAGTCATAACAACTAACCTCCCTAAATTTCTTTCATTAAGTCCTGACTAATAATAGCATGATCGACGTTCTATCCCAAGTAGTACTGAACATATCCGAAATGATCAACTGTAAATTAAGTTTTAGACCATGATACAGACATTAATCTGAATCGTGCCATAGCAAGATGGAAAAGGGACCTTCTCTATGCTTCTCAAGTGACTTTTAAAATTTTGCATAAAAATGAACTAAATGTATCAATATCATAATTGGAACTTTTTCTTGAGCACACATTTGAAGCTATCTCATGCTCTGATTTCTAACTTAATTTTGAGAGGAAAAAATGTAGAATTTTGACTTTTCTGTAGTAGCATCTTAATAATGTACCTTTTATTTCCTCCCCGCTCTCCATATCTCACTTTCCATTTTCCAACTGGTAATTGCTCCATCTTATTTGTAAACTCCTCACATTCATTTTTTATCTTAAGATTAGCTTCTAGGAAACTACAGTTGAAAACTAAATGTTATCAAATAATTTATACTTTTATAACTGTGACAAAAACAAATGAACATTAGTAGAAGATATGGTAAAGGATATTTTGTTGTTACTCTTATTCCCTTTCCCATTTTTTTCTGTTTCATTCTGTAAAGCCAATATCACATGCATATATATTATATTTGCCTCTAAGTTCTAAGCTCAGAAAACATAAGAGCTACTCCTATATTCTCAGCATTTTATTCCTAGCATTTTTCACATTACCTGGATCATACCTACTTCATGTGAGACCATTGTGTTGGTCACAAAGTGGAATAAACTGATAAATTATAGTTCTTGCCTCCAATGACCTCAAACTCTAGTAGCATAAATAGCATAGTTATTTAGTGTCAGTTGCTCAGTCGTCTCTTTGCAACCCCATGGGCTGTAGCCTGCCAGGCTCCTCTCTCATTGGAATTCTCCAGCCAAGAATACTGGAGTAGATAGCCATTCCCTTCTCTAGAGGATCTTCCAACCTAGGGAGAGAACCTGGGTCTCCCAGTTGCAGGCAGATTCTTCACTATCAGAGACATCAGGGAAGCATAAATAGCATACTCCTCATTAACACAAAGTAGCAGTTTTTAGGTGCCTTAGGGCATGGAGTGGTGGAGAAATGCTTTCCCATTGTTATCATAACTGCTTATTAGTTGTTGTTCAGTGGCTAAGTTGTGTCTGACCCTTTGTGACCCAATGAACTGTAGCATGCCAGGCTTCCCTGTCCTCCACTCTCTCTCAGAGTTTGCTCAAAGTCATGTCCACTGAGTCAGTGATGGTATCTAAACTTCTCATCCTCTGCCTCCCCCTTCTCAATCATTCCCAGCATCAGGATATTTTCCAGTCAGTCAGTTCTTCAAAAGGTGGCCAAAGTATTGGAGTTTCAGCTTCAGCATCAGGCCTTCCAATGAATATTCAGGGTTGACTTCTTTTAGGATTGACTGCTTTGATCTCTTTGCTGTCCAAGGGACTCTCAAGAGTCTTCTCCAACACTATGGTTCAAAGGTATCAATTCTTTATTGCTCAGCCTTTTTTGTTATCCATCTCTCACGTCTGTACATGACTACTGGAAAAACCATTGCTTTGACTATACGAACCTCTATCAACAAAGTAATGTCTCTGCTTTTTCATATGCTGTCTAGGTTTGCCATTGCCTTTCTTCCAAGGAACAATTGTCATTTAAATTCATGGCTGCAGTCCCCTTCCACAGTGATTTTGGAGCCTAAGAAAATAAAATCTGTCACTGTTTCCATGTTTCCCCACCTATTTGCCATGAGGTGATGGCACTGCAGATGGTGACTGCAGCCATGAAATTAAAAGACACTTACTCCTTGGAAGGAAAGTTATGACCAACCTAGACAGCATGTTAAAAAGAAGAGACATTACTTTGCCAACAAAGGTCCATTTAGTCAAGGCTATGTTTTTTCCAGTGGTCATGTATGGATATGAGAGTTGGACTATAAGGAAAGCTGAGTGCAGAAGAATTGATGCTTTTGAACTGTGGTGTTAGAGAAGATTCTTGAGAGTCCTTGGCCTGCAAGGAGATCCAACCAGTCCATCCTAAAGGAGATCAGTCCGGGGTGTTCATTAGAAGGACTGATGTGGAAGCTGAAACTCTTTAGCCAGTGATGCAAAGAGCTGACTCATTTGAAAAGACCCTGATGTTGGGAAAGATTGAAGGCAGGAGGAGAAGGGCATGACAGAGGATGAGATGGTTAGATGGCATCACCAACTCAATGGACATGAGTTTGGGTAATCTCCAGGAGTTGGTGATGGACAGGGAGGACTGGCGTGCTGTGGTTCATGGGGTAACAAAGAGTCGGACATGACTGAAGGACTGAACTGAATTGAACTGATGGAACCAGATGCTGTGATCTTTGTTTTTTGAATGCTAAATTTTAAACCAGTTTTTTCATTCTCCTCTTTTACTTTCATCAAGAGACTCTTTAGTTCCTCTTCACTTTCTGACATTAGGGTGGTATCATCTGCATATCTGTTGATATTTCTCCTAGAAATCTTAATTCTAGCATATAATTCACCCAGCCTGGCTGCATGTACGTTAAATAAGCAGGGTGACACTATAGAGCCTTGAAGTACTTCTTTTCCAACATTGAAGCAGTCCGTTGTTCCATACCTGGTTCAAATTTTTGCTTCTTGTCCTGCACACAGGTTTGCCAGGAGACAAGTAAGGTGGTCTGTTATTCCCATTTCTTTAAAAATTTCCACAGGTTGTTTTTGTGATCCCCACAGTCAAGACTCTAGTGTAGTCAATGAACTAGAAGTAAATGTGGTTTTGGAATTCCCTTCCTTTTTCTGTGGTCCAGTGAATGTTGGCAATTTGATTTCTGGTTCCTCTGCCTTTTCTAAATCCAGCTTGAACACCTAGAAGTTCTCAGTTCACTACTGCTGAAGCCTAGCTTGAAGGATTTTGCACATAATGTAGGAGAGAATAACAAAGTGACTTTTATTTGTGAAATTTTAATTTTCATAGCACTTTTCCTATTCCTGGAGGCTCAGATGGTAGTGAATCTGCCTACAATACAGGAGACCCAGGTTCGATTCCTGGGTCAGGAAGATCCCCTTGAGAAGTAAATGGCAACCCACTCCAGTATTGTTGCCTGGGAAATCCCATGGACAGAGGAGACTGGTGGGTTACAGTTCATGGGATCACAGTAGGACGCAACTCAGCGATTAACACTTTCGCTTTTTTCCTATGGAAGTTTTTTTTTTTTTTCCCCTGATACCTGAAACTAACTGCCTTCACATTGCTTAATTATCAGATCACGGAACTAAAATTATTTATGTTAATATCTTTATTCCAGGTAATTCTTGCCCAAGAAAATAAAGCTGTAGACCAATAGCTAAATGCACTGCCTATGTTAGGAAGTTTGTATACACCAAATTGTCTGGACAACACATGTTAGGTCATCTTGGAAGTTACAGTGAGAAATTCAGACCTGGCCTCTTCCTGAAAGAGGCTACTAATCACATCATTTGGAATTACATGCTAAGGTTTCCTTTAGAATATTTGGAACTAAATTGGTCTGACATTATACGAATGACACGCCTAAATAATAATAGGTAATATATGAGAAAAGTAAGTACTTTGTAAGCTGTTCTGACACCTTACTATGACAAGGAACATTTTGTTCTTGTGGATATTCTTAAAGTAAGTACAGAAAAACTATTGGAAGTCAGTTTAAATCAGAATAAGGAACACTTTTAAAGTATGTTAATGATCCATCTTGCATGCCCTGTGACTCTCTACGCACTCCATCCTCTGACTAGACTGTCCGTCCCACTTGCACCTTTGTGCTAAAATTTTCCTTCAAAACTTAGATTAAGGTCTGTGTATTATTTTCCCAAAGGATAAAAGCTGGCTCACTTTATATTCACAGAAATAAAATAAGACCATTGTGGCTAGCCTTCCTCGAATTGGGATCATGCCATTAGAATTGTCAGACATAGCAGTAAACGTCTTGTCCACAATCAAACTCTCTTCCATTTCCACGGTGAATATTCAAGGTCACATGCTTACATCTTGGAGTCACTGCTTTAGGAGAATCCAGCCCTAAATAACCTAAATAAACCTTTATTACATTATACCACAGAAGGTTTGTAGTCATTTGTTAAAACAGCTAGCATTAATTATATATTAATTAACATATATATAAACTGAGTCAGATATTCAGTACTTTGTCTCATGAATTTATGTATCACAGTGATAATATTGCAATTGTCTATTTACTTGCATGTTTCACATACAGACGATGAAAAGTCTGACAAGAAGAGCAAGTCTGTTTTTCTGTCCTGACACCTGTACAGCTCCCGGCATATTCTAAGTTTGCAATAAATGTCTGAATGCATGAATCAAGAGATGAAGACTGGTAAATAAACGTTGATCTTTACCTAGCTGTCATGATAATCTGGGAGTAACCAATCCTCTTGCCAGCCTTCTACCTCTGGAATCCTAACTTCCATTTCTTGAGAAATAATAAAGACAAGCTTCCCCTCTTCTGTTTGCTTCGTGTCAGCTTTTCTTCCAAGGATAGAAGAATGACTTACCTTTTTGGCGAGTCACACTGGTGAAAAAGTCTGACATAGTTGTACCAAGGCATGTCAGAGAAAAAGGGCAAACTTTAGAAAATGCAGGGAAGAGTTAATCATTTAGACTGAACTGTTAGGTAAACTAAAGAGCAGTGAAATGAAACTGTAAAGTGTCCTAGGGACTAGATAAAGGAAAGACTCAAATACACTTATTGGGAAATATTGGGAGTCAGATACGCTTTGGAAAATCTAGCATCACAGTTCCCTGATGAATGGGAAGCATGAGGGAGACCAAGAGTCTGACTGGATGAGCATTACTTCTGTCGTGTCCAACATAACATTTGCCTAACATTTGCCTCTAAGTTCTAAATTCAGAAAAAATAAGAGTTACTCCTATATTCTCAGCATTTTATTCCTAACACTTATCACATTGCCTGGATCATACCTACTTCATGTGAGACCATTGTGTTGGTCGCAAAGTGGAATAAAATGGAAGGAGATATCCATTTAAAACTCTGAACATAAGGCCACACCTCAGAAATAGGATTCTAAGTTTTACCGTTACCTTTCATTTTCACGTGTCATTAATTTTCCTAAACAAGAAAATCTGACACTAACCATAAAGAATAGTATTTGAAATCAATGTCATATCAGTCCAGGAAGAAGAAAGACCCATCGAAGCCATCTGTTCAGTCACTCAGTCATGTCTGACTCTTTGAGACCCCATGGACGGCAACACGCCAGGTTCCCTGTCCATCCTCAACTCCGGGAACTTGTTCAAACTCAAGTCCATTGAATGGGTGATGCTATCCAACCGTCTCATTCTCTGTTGTCCCCTTCTCCTCCTGCCTTCAATCTTTCCCAGCATCAGCGTGTTTTCCAATGAGTCAGTTCTTCACATCAGGTGGCCAAATTATTAGAGTTTCAGCTTCAGTATTAATCCTTCCAATGANTGATGCTATCCAACCGTCTCATTCTCTGTTGTCCCCTTCTCCTCCTGCCTTCAATCTTTCCCAGCATCAGCGTGTTTTCCAATGAGTCAGTTCTTCACATCAGGTGGCCAAATTATTAGAGTTTCAGCTTCAGTATTAATCCTTCCAATGAATATTCAGGACTGATTCCCTTTAGGATGGACTGGTTCAATCTCCTTGCAGTCCAAGGGACTTTCAAGAATCTTCTCCAATACCACAGTTCAAAAGCAACAATTCTTTGGCCCTCAGCTTTCTTTATAGTCCAACTATATGGACTTATCAAGGTCTATTATTTCTTATCGAGGCCATAGCACAATGAATAAAGGGCATTGTTTGACTTGGTGGATTACTGACACTGACATGTGTTTGTAAAAAATTCTGATCTGAAAGGATCAATCTTCTGAAAGACTGGTCTCTTTTCAATTTTAGTTCCTCTTTTATAACTCTATTATTATGCTGTTCCAATTTTTAAAAGGAGCATTTTCTACCTCTCCTCACACCAGCTAATATTTTCACAGCTAGCATATTTAGAAGGTCACTTGCAGTATAGTCTCTTTCAATCCAGAGACTGACACCCAGACAGAAGTCTCTGAGAGAATACTGCTATTGCTTTGGCTGGATCACACAGACAATGCAGCTAATATGTCTTCTGTAACAGCTTAGCATTCAGAAAACCTGGCAAGGACACTAAGCGATGCAAGGAGAAAGGTTTCCTGACATATTTATGGTCATTTAAGATGTAGATAGCCATGGTGAGCAAGGAATGCTGAGGCAATTCTAAAAGTAAAGAAAGAAAAGAAAGTGAAGTCGCTCAGTTGTGTCTGACTCTTTGTGACCCCATGGACGGTAGCCTACCAGGCTCCTCCATCCATGGGATTTTTCAGGCAAGAGTACTGCAGTGGATTGTCATTTCCTTTTCCAGGGGATCTTCCCAACTCAGGGATCCAGCCAGGGTCTCCCACATTGCAGGCAGACACTTATCTGAGGTACCAGGTAAGCCCCAAAGTAAAGAAATAATAAAAATTGCTGCCTCTAATCAGTATTTTGTATATTTTTGCACGCATTATTTTAAGCAGACAATTTCATTTAAAAGCGTTTTATTCTTGCCAGTACTACTCTGAAGGAATGTTGAGAAATCTAGATCTCAAACCAAGCATGAAATGTTGCACAATTTCTAATTACCAAGTCCTCGGAAAAGAGTATATCTGATAGAACATAACACCAAGACCTACGGCATGGTGTATTAAGAATACCTTCTGTCAGGCAAAGTGATATCTAAAGATGGTGGCAGTTTCCCAATTAAGATGTTTGAGTAAAGCCAGTAAGATTCAGAATAAAACGTGCTGTCAGCTAAAAGGTAACTGCACAGAATGGGCCGTAGAGGTTTGTTTTCGTCTGTTATGCTTTTCTCATTTCCTGCCAGCACATTTCCACAGTGTTGTTTTCCCAACAGCTCCTTGTTAATCTATACAGGATGCAACAGGTATATTAAAATGCACTCATTCTTTGTTGACTTGGACTTTAATGAATACTGGCAGGTGTTTGTTTTCATTAAAGTACAACCTGTCATGGGCAACTGTTGTCTACATCTCTTTAGTGATATCTTGGAAATAAAAGTTTAATATGCTCTTGCTGCCATTACTTTTTATTGCGTGTGGCTCTTGTCTTTCCCTGAGTGCACCCTGTCTTGTGGATGTTATTGCATTTGTCTCTATAGTAAGGCGCGCAGTTGTCAGCTCTTATTAACCTAGTTTTACTGACACTAGCATTTTATGACTTCCTCAACATCACAACAAAGAACTGAAGCTGTAACACTTTCTTGTACCTACTACTCTACCCGTACATTGAGTAGTATTAGGAGGAGCATATAAGGAGGTTGAAGAAAGGTCAGAAGAGGGAGATGGTATAGCTTTGATCACCTGCCATAATTTTTATCTTTATAGGCTCCTTTAATATGATTTGTGTATGGCAAAATTTAGAGTTTTGAACTTCCAAATTGTGTGCATCATCGTGAAGCAAATAAAAAAGCAGAATCAGCGTGTGAACCAAGCTGACTCCTAAGAGATCTCTAGTCTTTCCCATTCTATTGTTTTATTTCTTTGCACTGATCACTGAGAAAGGCTTTCTTATCTCCCCTTGCTATTCTTTGGAACTCTGCATTCAAATGGGTATATCTTTCTTTTTCTCCTTTGCTTTTATCTTCTCATCTTTTCTTAGCTATTTGTAAGGCCTCCTCAAACAACCATTTTGCCTTTTTGCATTTCTTTTTCTTGGGGATGGTCTTGATCACTGCCTCCTGTACAATGTCACGAACCTCCATCCATAGTTCTTCAGGTACTCTGTCTATCAGATCTAATCCTTTGAATCTATTTGTCACTTCCACTGTGTCTAATCATAAGGAATTTGATTTAGGTAATACCTGAATGGTTTAGTGGGTTTCCCTCCTTTCCTCAATTTCAGTCTGAATTTGGAAATAAGGAGTTTATGATCTGAGCCACAGTCAGCTCCCAGTCATGTTTTTGCTGACTGTATAGAGCTTCTCCATCTTTGGCTGCAGAGAATATAATCAATCTGATTTCAGTATTGACCATCTGATGATGTCCATGTGTAGAGTCTTCTCTTGTGTTGTTGGAAGAGGGTGTATACTATGACCAGTGAGTTCTCTTTCAAAACTCTGTTAACCTTTGACCTGCTTCATTTTTTATTTCAAGTCCAAATTGACCTGTTACTCCAGGTATCTCTTGAATTCCTACTTTCACATTCCAGTCGCCTATAATGAAAATGACATCTTTTTTGGGTGTTAGTTCTAAAAGATCTTGTAGGTCTTCATAGAACCGTTCAACTTCAGCTTCTTCAGCATTACTTGTCGGGGCACAGATTTGGATTACCGTGATACTGAATGGTTTGTCTTGGAAACAAACACAGATCATTGTGCCACTTTTGAGATTGTATCCAAGTACTGCATTCTGGACTCTTTTCTTGATTATGATGGTTACTCCATTTCTTCTAAGGGATTCTTGCCCATAGTAGTGGATATAATGGTCATCTGAGTTAAATCCACCCATTCCAGTCCATTTTAGTTCACTGATTCCTAAAATGTTGATGTTCACTTTAGCCATCTCCTGTTTGACCACTTCCAATTCATCTTGATTCATGGACCAAACATTCCAGGTTCCTATGTAATATTGCTCCTTATAGCATTGGACTTTACTTCCATAACCAGTCAAATCCACAGTTGGGTGTTGTTTTTGCTTTGTCTCCATATCTCTGTTCTTTCTGGAGTTATTTTCTCCACTCCTCTCCAGTAGCATATATGGCACTTAGTGAGCTGGGGAGTTCATCTTTCCGTGTCCTAACTTTTTGTATTTTCATACTGTTCATGGAGTTCTCAAAGCAACAGTACTGAAGTGGCTTGCCATTCCCTTATCCAGTGGACCACGCTGTGTCAGAACTCTCCAAAATCATCCATCTGTCTTGGGTGGCCCTACATGGCATAGCTCATATGTTTCATTGAGTTAGACAATGCAAAGATGGACACAATAAAGGACAGAAATGGTATGGACCTAACAGAAGCAGAAGATATTAAGAAGAGGTGGCAAGAATACACAAAGAACTATACAAAAAAGAGCTTAATGACCCAGATAACTATGATGGTGTTATCAATCATCTAGAGCCAGACATCCTGGAATGCTAAGTTAATGTGCCTTAGGAAGCATCTCTACAAACAAAGCTAGTGGAAGTGAAATTCCAGTTGAGCTCTTTCAAATCCTAAAAGATGATGCTGTGAAAGTGCTGCCCTCAATATGCCAGCAAATTTGGAAAAATTAGCAGTGGGCAGAGGACTGGAAAAGGTCAGTTTTCATTTCAATCCCAAAGAAAAGCAGTGCCAAAGAACGTTCCAACTACCTTACAATTGCACTCATCTCACACGCTAGCAAAGTAATGTTCAACATTTTCCAAGCTAGGCTTTAACAGTATGTGAACTGTGAGCTTCCAATGGCCAAGCTGGTTTTAGAAAAGGCAGAGGAACCAGAGATCAAATTACCAACATCCTTTGGATCATTGGAAAAGCAAGAGAATTTCAGAAAAACATCTGCTTCTGTTTTATTGATTACACAAAAGCCTTTGACTGTGTGAATCACAACAACTGCAGAAATTCTTAAAGAGATAGGAATATCGGACCACCTCACCTGCCTCCTGAGAAATCTGTATGCAGATCAAGAAGCAACAGTTAGAACTGGACATGGAACAACAGACTGGTTCCAAATTGGGAAAGGAGTACATTGAGGCTGTATATTGTCACCCTGCTTCTTTAACTTTTATGAAGAGAACATCATGAGAAATGCTGGGCTGGATGAAGCACAAGCTGGAATCAAGATTACCAGGTGAAATATCAATAACCTCAGATATGCAGATGACACCAGCCTTAGGCAGAAAGTGAAGAAGAACTGAAGAACCTCTTGATGAAAGTGAAAGAGGAGAGTGAAAAAGTTGGCTTAAAACTTAACATTCAGAAAACAAAGATCATGGCATTGGGTCCCATCACTTCATGGCAAATAGATGGGGAAACAACAGAAGCAGTGACACTTTATTTTGGGGGGCTCCAAAATCACAGCAAATGGTGACTGCAGGCATAAAATTAAGACCCTTTCTCCTTGGAATAAAAGCTATGATCCACAGAGATGGCATATTATAAAGCAGAGACATTACTTTCAACAAAGATCCTTCTAGTCAAAGCTATGACTTTTTCCAGTAGTCACTTATGAATGTGAGAGTTGGACTATAAAGAAAGCTGAACATTGAAAGACTGATGCTTTTGAACTGTGGTGTTGGAGAATACTCTTGAGAATCCCTTGGACTGCAAGGAGACAAAACCAGTCCATCCTAAAGGAAATCAGTCCTGAATATTCATTGAAAGGACTGATGCTGAAGCTTAAGCTCCAATATTTTTGAGCTTCTACTAGATGTGAAGAACGGACTCATTTGAAAGAACCCTGATGCTGGGAAAGATTGAAGGCAGGAGGAGAAGGGATGACAGAGATGAGATGGTGGATGGCATCACCGAGTCAGTGGACATGATTCTGAGTAAACTCCAAGAGTTGGTAATGGACAGGGAAGCCTGGTGCGCTGCAGTCCAGGGGGTCACAAAGAATCACACACAACTGAGCGACTGGACTGAACTGAACTGACTCCTAAGACTATTCCTCCTGCATTTTTTTCTCTTTCTGTTGGTTACCATTTATTTTGTTTTTCTAAACTTTTATTTTATATTGGGGTATAGCCATTTAACTGGAGAAGGCAATGGCACCCAACTCCAGCACTCTTGCCTAGAAAATCCCATGGACTGAGGAGCTTGGTGGGCTGCAGTCCATGGGGTCGCTAAGAATCAAACACGACTGAGTGACTTCACTTTCACTTTTCACTTTCCTGCGTTGGAGAAGGAAATGGCAACCCACTTCAGTGTTCTTGCTTGGAGAATCCCAGGGACGGGGGAGCCTGGTGGGCTGCCGTCTATGGGGCTGCACAGAGTCGGACACGACTGAAGCGGCTCAGCAGCATAGCCAAATAACAATGTTGTTACAGATTCAGGTGAACAGTGCAGGGACTCAAGCATACATATATCCATTCTCCCCCAAACTCTTCTCCCATCCAGGCTGCTACATAGCATTGAGAAGAGTTTCGTGTGCTATACAGTAGATCCTTGTTGGTTATCCATTTCAAATATAGCAATGTGTACATGTCCATTCCAAACTCCCTGATTATCCCTTCTCTCTATCCTTCCACTTGCCAACCATAAGTTCATTCTCTCAGTCTGTGAGTTGCTTTCTGTTTTGCAAATTCATTTGTATCATTTCTTTTTAGATTCCAAATAAATGGGATGTCATGTAATATTTCTCCTTCTCTTTCTGAGTTAGTTCACTTGGTGTGACAATGTCTAGGTCCATTCATGTTGCTGCAATGGCATTACACCATTCTTTTAAATGGCTGAGTAATATTCCATTGTATATATGTACCACACCTTCTTTATTCATTTCCCCATCAAAGGATATTTAGATTTCTTTCATATGTTGGCTATTGTAAGCAGTGTTGTAATGAACATTGGTGTTCATGTATCCTTATAGATCATACTTTTATCTGGATATATATCCAGAAGTGGGATAGCAGGGCCATATGGTAACTCATATTTTTAGTTGTTTTTTTAAAATTAATTAATTTTTTAATTTTATTTTTACTTTATTTTACTTTACAATACCGTATTGGTTTTGCCATACATTGACTGAATCTGCCACGGGTGTATACAAGCTCCCAATCCTGAACCCCCTTCCCACCTCCCACCCCATATCCTCTCTCTGGATCATCCCTGTGCACCAGCCCCAAGCATCCTGTATCNCGTATGTGTGACCCGGAAGTGCTTCTTCCGTTGGTGGCGGAGAAAAGAAACCAGAGAGCACAGGAGCTTGAAGGTGGCCGTTGGGCACTGTTTATAGTATGCAGCGATTACTCTTTACGCGCTTGACGGCCTTGCTGGGCAGCCCGTGTCTCCGGCTCCTGGTTCCTAGGGTGGCGCCTAGAACACAGGTAGGGCACTGCAGAGCACTGAGTCGAGGAAGCGAGCATGGGCTGAAAGGGCCAAGAGATATCCTCACACATCACGTTTCTCTAGCTCCTTGAAGTTCACAAGGCATTTCATTGTGTCTAGGGCTCCTGAGTCCGGATCCGGACCTACCACTTACTAGCTGCGTGCTCTTAGCCAAGTTGGGTAACCTGTGCCTCAGTTTACTCGTCTACAAAATGGGAATAATGAGACTTCATAAGTGTTGTGTTAATATACACAGAGGTTTAGCACATAGTAAAAGCTCAGTGATTTTTACACGTATGTTTGATTTCTGCTCAAAGCTACTGGGTAGTCAGGTTAGGGATTGTAACTCCATTCTACAGAGAAGTAAACTGAGGCTTAATTTGTCTAAAGTTACTTAGTTAACTGGGCTTCGCAGGTGGCTCAGTGGTAAAGAATACACCTGCCAATGCAGAAGACTCAGGAGACTCAGGTTTGATCCCTGGGTTGGGGAAGCAAGATAAAATATCAAGTGTCCTGCCCTAGAGGTCGTCACAGTTCATTTTTTTGTAACTCATTTGTCAAATCTTTATTAAGGTCTTGTTGTGTAAAGGAACTGTGTATGAAACGAAGTTTGTAGAAGCCAGACTGACCAGACACTGCTGTCCTGTAGCTCACAGCTTAGTGAGAGATAGAGACAACCTCTCTGTACTAAATGATACATTGCTGTGTGATGGACGGGTATAGTGTGCTGGGAGAGTGACCCAGCACAGATGTAGGGGGATCTGGGAATACTTCCTAGAGGAGGTGACATCCAAGCTGAGATCTGTGATAGGTCAGTCAGGGGACAAGTAGAACCCTGGTTAGAGAAAAATCATATAAAAGAAAGAAAATAATCCTTATTTAATCCACATTTAGGTGTAGAGTTAAGTCTGGGAGAAATATGAGAGACAGAAGGTTCATGTAGTGTGGGGATGGATTGGAGGCAGGCAAACCAGATGGGGTAGATGCATCCCAGATAAGAGATGATGTTTTGCCTGGACAGTAGCAGTGGGAATATGACCAGGGTACTTCATACCAGACACAGTGAGACTGTGTGAGTAGCAGTGGAGTGAAACCTTTTCCTCTTTCTCCAGTTGTAATTTGTCTGTCTTGATCCTTAGTGTGGTTGCAGTTGTGGAATCAGGCGCCCCTTGAGGCCAGGGCAGTACAGCACTATCTCCGATGTAACTTTGCAACCTGGAAGGGGTACAGTGTCCCTCCCTTCAAAGGCTGCTGAGCGGGTGGTGGGCCGATGGCTCCTGGTCTGCAGCGGGACAGTGGCTGGAGCAGTTATTCTTGGTGGAGTAACGAGGTGAGTAATTTGTTAATAGTCAGCTGTTTGGATCATCAGTAGACATGCAGGATGACTGAGGGGGAAGGGACCTTAGAAATCATCTAATCTAGCTCCCACATTTTAGTATGCAGAAATTGAGGCCTGTAGAAGGAACATGTCTGATGGCTTGCCCCACCATAGAACAGTTTAGGATTTTATTAATGCATGCATGCTGTAGAAGCCCTTCATAAAGACTGGTTCAGGTCTTAACTGTTAGATATGCATTGTTTGTGTATATTTCCCCCTACAATCAGAGTTCAGATATGTCACAAAAATTTCTGTACAGTTTGTTTGAATTACATGCAAATAAGTTCCACATCTCACTGTTGGTTCCTGTGCATGCTTCATGCTTGGTTGCTTCAGTCATGTCCAGTGCTTTGTGACCCTTGGACTGTAGCCTACTGGGCTCCTCTGTCCATGGGATTCTCCAGGCAAGAATATTGCAGTGGGTTGCTATGCCCTCCTCCAGGGAATCTTCCTGACCCAGGGATTGAACCTGTGTCTCTTACATCTCATATATTGGCAGGCAGATTCTTTATCACTAGCGCCACCTGGGAAGCCCATGCATGCTTCTTAGGTCTTTAAATCTATAGAGAGATGTTATAGATTTGGATTCTACTCCCTCCACCTCCCCTACACCCTTTGCAGTTTTTTGCTATTGTTGAAAAAACCCAAGTCATTTGTACTTCGTAGTTTCTCACGGTCTGGATTTTGCTAATAGCATTTATGGTATTTAACATGTTCCAAAAGCTATGCCAAACCTAGACAGCCTATTAAAAAGCAGAGACATCACTTTCCCATATAGTCAAAGCTATGGTTTTTCCAGTAGTCATATATGGATATGAGAATTGGGCCATAATGGAGGCTGAGCGCCGAAGCATCAGTGCTTTCATACTGTGGTGCTGAAGAAGACTCCTGAAGAGTCCCTTGGACAACAAGGAGATCAAACCAGTCAAACCTAAAGGAAACCAACCCTGAATACTCATTGGGAGGCCTGGTGCTGAAGCTGAAACTGTAGTACTCTGGCCACCTGATGCAAAGAGCTGACTCACTGGAAAAGACCCTGATGCTGGGAAAGATTGAAGACAGGAGGAGAGGGGGACGGCAGAGGATGAGATGGTTGGATGGTATCGTCGACTGAATGGACATGAGTTTGAGCAAACTCTGGGAGGTAGTGAAGGACAGGGAAGCCTGGCATGCTGTAGTCCATGGGATTGCAGAGAGTCAGACATGACTGAGCAACTGAACAACAACATTGTCCCCTGTATTTCCTGTAGACAAACTTGTTGTTTGATCGGGTTCAGGTTGGGGACAGGGAGCAAAATACTTCATAGCTGACTGGATCATTCATAAATATCTGGTGTCTGTTAAAGATGTCAACAGCCCTTGATGATCATTGCCTAAATCTATTACTTCGTTAGATTTGCAAAATTGTAATAGGTATTTTATTAGCTCAACTGTAAAGAAAAATTTTCTCTCATCAGTGATTTGGTTATGGTGAGGTACAACATGTTAGGAAAGGCAGGATAAACACTTAATTCCTTTCCCTTTATCAATCTTCAAAGTAAAAAGTTGGTTCCAAGCATTTTCCAAAAGTGACCAATAAAGTGAGTTTTTAAGTACTAATGAGCTGATAGGTTTAAATATATTTGATTTGTTTTAGTCCATTGCAGTGGTGATGATTTGCTCCAGTTGTCCTATCTTTAGTCAGTGGGAACCTCTTCAGATTAACTCCAGTCTTTCTGACAGGAACCTGGTAAACTTTGATCCCTTGCTTTCTGGATAGGATGTTCCAGGCTTGTCTTGTACACATCCTGCCTCAGACCTGAAGTCGGCTTTTTTACTTCTGGGACCCTGACTCTGTTTGGTGAAAATACTTTCTAGTGTTATTAAAGTATGTCTTCCTCAAATTCTCTCTGCATTCCCTGTGCCCTTACCTTATGTATTATGTAGGCTGTAAACAATAAGTTTTGATATTTTATTGTCTTTAAATTCACTCAGTAACCTCAACTGATTTATATCTGTAGCAGTCTCTTCCCCCTGTGTAAATAATATTGGCTATGCACTTAGGGCACATTTCTTTGGTCTAAGGGTTGATTTTATCTGTCAGAGAATGCCACTGAAAGAAGTAAGGAGAGTTTAATGAAATAGAACAAGGCGTAAAGAAATTTGTACCTGATAGCAGCTCTTTCTGACAAAATTCTAAGCAGTAAGAAGGGAGCAAGTTGTCAGAAGAGGGAACAATGAAATGATATGTTTACTTTTATAGGGGTCAAGTTCAGATCTGCTTGATACTGTAAACCATTTATGAGTAGTCGAGAGTGGTGCACACCCATATACACACTGAAATTTAACACATACACTCAAATTTCTTCCCTATCTTAAGGTTGACAGAGTCTGGCCTCTCAATGGTAGATTGGCATTTAATAAAGGAGATGAAGCCACCCACAAGCAAAGAGGAGTGGGAAGCAGAATTCCAAAAATATCAACAATTTCCAGAATTTAAAATGTAAGTATTATAGAAAATTGGGTAAACATCCCAGTAGATCCACTCAATCTTTTTGTTGTTTAAAACATTTCAGAACAGTAGGTTCTATTCTTCTTTGATATGTGATTTAGATATGTTTAGCAAGCTTCCTACTCTAAACCTCCATTTCCAAAGTGATTCTGAGGTGGCTGATGAGGAAGATGGCAGACTGGTCAAGTTTCAAAACCAAGAATGTTCCTGCATTCTATCAGAAAATAAAAATCAGATGGCTCTTTCTAATTTTTGACTTCCCTTTTCACGCAGCTTGAATCATGATATGACACTGGTGGAATTCAAGTTCATCTGGTACATGGAGTACTCACACCGAATGTGGGGTCGCCTTGTAGGCCTCGCATACATCCTGCCTGCTGCCTACTTTTGGAAAAAGGGCTGGCTCACCCGTGGCCTGAAAGGACGTGTTCTTGCCCTCTGTGGTTTAGTTTGCTTCCAGGTGAGATTTACTCGAGTTTGGGAAAGCAGAAATGTTCTCAGGAGCTTCCTAGTGGGCATGTTTTTAGTAAAGTAATCTTTGAAACAGTATAACAAAGGAGGTAAGCACACGGATTTTAGTGTCACAGGTCTGGCTTCAAGGCCCAGCTCTGTCACCTAATAGGGCATTTGTCTAACCTCTGTAGGTTGTGCTTTCCTTACCTGTAAATAGGGAAAATAATAGACCCTAGTGCTTAGGTTGTATGAATATTAAAAAAGATCGTGCATGTAAAGTACTTAGTGTCTGGAATCAGTAAGCGCTCAGTAAAGATGTCTTTGTGTCACAAGAATTAGAGTTTCTTTCCCATCATGGCGCTCTTTCTGGGCCCTTGGTCTCCTCCCTTTTTCTAACTTGCCTGCTCTATGGGGAAGTGGGATCCCTATGCTAGAACGGCTGTAGAAACAAATAGGGAAATTTTAAGAGAGAGACATTTTATGGGACGAAGGATCTTTAAATACAGAGGTAACTGAGAGATGTTCAAGTATAAATGGTGACTAAAGTTATGTTAGTTGAACTTCTCTTAAGGAAAAGAATGATTTCTGCAGTTCTGGGGTTAGGGAAGCCTGAGAGCCAAGTAAAGGAATGTTAGAGAGGACACATGGGAGTATGTGGATCAAGATATACAGGCTCTAAAGAAGAGTCTCAGAGCATCGAAGAAATATCAAAATTTGGTCAGGAGGAAGCTAATTGGTTGATTTAAATCAAAGTGGTAAGAATACCAACTCATGATTAGAAATAAAGGAGGGAGATGGAAGAGACAAAATAGAAGGGATAGAAACAGATAATAAAGAGTTAGACATAATAAAAATCTAATAGAAACTAGGGATAGTTGGTGAAACAAAAGTTTGTTTTAAAATAAAAAAAAAAAAACAACACTTAAGTCAGACTTTCAGGGAGGCAAAAATTGAAGATGGCAGATAGGGTTTTGGGAGGAAGAAAGTGGGGGCTAGCAGATCCCACTGTGAATGCCCTCATCTTCCAGCATGCTCTGCAGATGAAATCAAGATAATGAGAACATCTAGGGTAGTAGTGAAGGGGGGAAAATAGCCAGGGACCTTGAGGAGCATATATTTATATTAACGTGATTCTGTTACCTGGGGCGGGTTGGCGTGAAAGGGCTGTACCTTATCTGATATGACTAGAACTGACAGTTTGGTTAAACAAAAAGTCAGTTAAACGGGGAATCATAGAGTAATAATACATACCTTAAACTTTTGCACTTAAGCATGTACTTTCATTATATTTTTTAAAAAGGAGTAGAAATTTAGACACTGGCAAACCAATTTGCCTGAAAAACTTTACAGATTTTTATGACTTGCCCTCCCACAAACTTTGATAATTGTCTGTTCCCACCTAACATGAGAATAATTGTTTTTAAACAGTTATCTTTGTCAAGCTTCTCCAAAGCTTTCACAGTCTAGTTTTTATCAAATCACTTGTCTTTTTACTTTCATATTTCACTATTTACATAATGTTAAATTATGTCAATTTGTCCAAAGGGTTTTGTCCAAAATACACGTTTGTGTACTTTTCTGTATTTGTCTCTTCAGATTAGTTCAGTTACTCAGTTGTATCCGACTCCTTGCGACCCCATGGACTGCATGCAGTACGCCAGGCCTCCCTGTCCATCACCAGCTCTGGGAGTTTACTCAAACTCATGTCCATCAAGTCAGTGATGCCATCCAGCCATCTCATCCACTGTCATCCCCTTCTCCTGCCTTCAATCTTTCCCAGCATCAGGGTCTTTTCAGATGAGTCAGTTCTTCCCATCAGGTGGCCAAAGTACTGGAGTTTCAGCTTCAGGAATTAGTCCTTCCAATGAATATCTAGGACTGATTTCCTTCGGGAAGGACCGGTTGGATCTCCTTGCAGTCCAAGGGACTCTCAAGAGTCTGCTCCAACACCATAATTCAAAAGCATCAATTCTTCGGCACTCAGCTTTCTTTATAGTCCAACTCTCACATCCATACATGACTACTGGAAAAATCATAGATTTGACTAGACGGACCTTTGTTGGCAAAAGAATGTCTGCTTTTTAATGTGCTGTCTAGATTGGTCATAACTTCTCTTCCAAAGAGCAAGCGTTTTTATATTTCATGGCTGCAGTCACCATCTGCAGTGATTTTGGAGCCTAAAAAAGTAAAGTCTGTCACTGTTTCCCCATCTATTTGCCATGAAGTGATGTGACTGGATGCCATGATCTTAGCTTTCTGAATTTTGAGTTTTAAGCCAACTTTTTCAGTCTCCTCTTTCGTTTGCACAAAGAGACTCTTTAGTTCTTCACTTTCTGCCATAACGGTGGTGTCATCTGCTATCTGAGGCTATTGATATTTCTCCCAGCAATCTTGATTCCAGCTTGTGCTTCATCCTGCCCAAAAGTAAAGTCTGTCACTGTTTTCCCCATCTATTTGCCATGAAGTGATGTGACTGGATGCCATGATCTTAGTTTTCTGAATTTTGAGTTTTAAGCCAACTTTTTCAGTCTTCTCTTTCGTTTGCACAAAGAGACTCTTTAGTTCTTCTTCACTTTCTGCCATAACGGTGGTGTCATCTGCTATCTGAGGTTATTGATATTTCTCCCAGCAATCTTGATTCCAGCTTGTGCTTCATCCTGCCCGGCATTTCTTATGATGTACTCTGCATATAAGTTAAATAAGCAGGGTGACAGTATACAGCCTTGGAGTACTCCTTTCCCTATTTGGAACCAGTCTGTTGTTCCATGTCCAGTTCTAATTGTTGCTTCCTGACCTGCATACAGATTTCTCAAGAGGCAGGTCAGGTGGTCTGGTATTCCCATCTCTCAGAACTTTCCACAATTTGTTGTGATCCACTCAGTCAAAGGCTTTGGCATAGTCAATAAAGCAGAAGTAGATGTTTTTCTGGAGCTCTCTTGCTCTTTCAGTGATCCAGCAGATTTTGGCAATTTGATCTCTGGTTCCTCTGCCTTTTCTAAATCCAACTTGAACATCTGGAAGTTTATGGTTCATGTACTGTTGCCGCCAGGCTTGGAGAATTTTGAGCATTCCTTTACTAGTGTGTGAGATAGATGCAATTGTGTGGTAGTTTGAGCATTCTTTGGCATTGCCTTTCTTTGGGATTAGAATGAAAACTGACCTCTTCCAGTCCTGTGGCCACTGCTGAGTTTTCCAAATTTGCTGGCCTGTTGAGTGCAGCACTTTCACAGCATCATCTTTTAGGATTTGAAATAGCTCAACTGGAATTCCATCCCTTCCACTAGCTTTCTTCATAATGATGCTTTCTAAGGCCCGCTTGACTTCGCACTCCAGAATGTCTGGCTCTAGGTGAGTGATCATACCATTGTGATTATCTGGGTCATGAAGATCTTCCATTGTGATTATCTGGGTCGTGAAGATCTTTCTTGTTTTGCTCTTCTCTGTATNTTTGGCATAGTCAATAAAGCAGAAGTAGATGTTTTTCTGGAGCTCTCTTGCTCTTTCAGTGATCCAGCAGATTTTGGCAATTTGATCTCTGGTTCCTCTGCCTTTTCTAAATCCAACTTGAACATCTGGAAGTTTATGGTTCATGTACTGTTGCCGCCAGGCTTGGAGAATTTTGAGCATTCCTTTACTAGTGTGTGAGATAGGTGCAATTGTGTGGTAGTTTGAGCATTCTTTGGCATTGCCTTTCTTTGGGATTAGAATGAAAACTGACCTCTTCCAGTCCTGTGGCCACTGCTGAGTTTTCCAAATTTGCTGGCCTGTTGAGTGCAGCACTTTCACAGCATCATCTTTTAGGATTTGAAATAGCTCAACTGGAATTCCATCCCTTCCACTAGCTTTCTTCATAATGATGCTTTCTAAGGCCCGCTTGACTTCGCACTCCAGAATGTCTGGCTCTAGGTGAGTGATCATACCATTGTGATTATCTGGGTCATGAAGATCTTCCATTGTGATTATCTGGGTCGTGAAGATCTTTCTTGTTTAGCTCTTCTCTGTATTCTTGTACCTCTTCTTAATATCTTCTGCTTCTGTTAGGTCCATACCATTTCTGTCCTTTATTGAGCCTGTCTTACATGAAATGTTCCCTTGGTATCTCTAATTTTCTTGAAGAGATCGCTAGTCTTTCCCTTTCTGTTGTTTTCCTCTATTTCTTTGCATTGATCACTGAGGAAGGCTTTCTCATCTCTTCTTGCTATTCTTTGGAACTCTGCATTCAGATGCTTATATCTTTCCTTTTCTCCTTTGCCTTTCATTTCTCTTCTTTTCACAGCTATTTATAAGGCCTCCTCAGACAACCATTTTGCCTTTTTGCATTTCTTTTTCTTGGGGATGGTCTTGATCCCTGCCTCCTGTACAGTGTCACAAACCTCCGTCCATAGTTCTTCAGGCACTCTATCAGATCTAATCCCTTGAATCTATTTCTCACTTCCTCAATATAATCATAAGGGATTTGATTTAGGTCATACGTGAATGGTCTAGCAGTTTTCCCTCCTTTCTTCAATTTAAGTCTGAATTTGGTAATAAGGAGTTCATGATCTGAGCCACATTCAGCTCCTGGTCTTGTTTTTGTTGCCAGTATAGAGCTTCTCCATCTTTGGCTGCAAACAATATAATCAGTCTGATTTTGGTATTGACCATCTGGTGATGTCCATGTGTAGAGTCTACTCTTGTGTTGTTGGAAGAGGGTGTTTGCTATGACCAGTGCGTTCTCTTGGCAAAACTCTATTAGCCTTTGCCCTGCTTCATTCTGTTCTCCAAGGCCAAATTTGCCTGTTATTCCAGATGTTTCTTGACTTCCTACTTTTGCATTCTAGTCCCCTATAATGAAAAAGACATCTTTTTTGGGTGTTAGTTCTAGAAGGTCTTGTAGGTCTTCATAGAATCGTTCAACTTCAGCTTCTTCAACATTACTGGCGGGAACATAGACTTGGATTACTGTGATATTGAATGGTTTGCCTTGGAAATGAACCGATTATTCTGTCATTTTTGAGACTGCATCCAAGTACTGCATTTTGGATTCTTGTTGACTATGATGGCAAGAGTGAACATTGACATTTTAGGCATCAGCAAACTAAAATGGACTAGAATAGGTGAATTTAACTCAGATGACCATTATATCTACTACTGTGGGCAGCATTTCCTTAGAAGAAATGGAGTAGCCATCATATTTGGCTCTACTTCAGTTCAATTAAATTCACTTAGTCGTGTCTGACTCTTTGTGACCCCATGGACTGCAGCACGCCAAGCTTTCCTATCCATCACCAACTCCCAGAACTTGGCTCTAACTCGTGTCCACTGAGTTGGTGAGTGCCATCCAGCCATCTCATCTTCTGTCATCCCTTCTCCTCCTGACTCCAATCTTTCCCAGCATCAGGATCTTTACCAATGAATTCTTCGCATCAAGTGTCCAAAGTACTGGAGCTTCAGCTTCAGCATCAGTCCTTCCAATGAATAGTCAGGACTGATTTCCTTTAGAAGTGACTGGTTTGGTCTTCTTGAGTCCAAGGGACTCTCTAGAGTCTTCTCCAGCACCACAGTTCAAAAGCATCAATTCTTCGGCTCTCAGCTTCTTTGTGATCCAACTCTCACATCCATACCTGTCTACTGGAAAAACCACAGCTTTGACTATAGGCTTCTACGTCAATAAAATGTTAATCTAAACAGTGGTTAAGTATTTATGGTGCTGTATGTGGGAATTGGGTAGGTCTCAATTCCTGGATTCCTAGGGATGTGGGAACATATGGAAAGGAGGGGTCAGAGGATATTCATTTTCTCGGGGAGTCAAGTTGTAGAGACAGCTTCAATCTTGCTTTGTTTACCCTTTTTCTTTGTGATTGTAGGGCCTGTTGGGATGGTATATGGTAAAAAGTGGATTAGAAGAAAAACCAGATTCCCATGACATCCCTCGAGTCAGTCAGTACCGCCTCGCTGCCCACCTGGGATCAGCCCTTGTGCTCTACTGTGCCAGCTTATGGACCTCGCTCTCCTTGCTGCTTCCTCAGCATAAGGTAAAGTCAGTCTGTATTGTTTACCACACATGTGGACAGGGTCAGAGATGGAAATTCTGGTCCTAAATGGAAGTTCCATGTCAAAATACATACGTTGCCTTAGCAACATCGATCAGTTTACTAGAAGCTGGATATAACCAAAGTTTAGAGGAAACAATGAACTCTGAGACTCTGGATAGCTTCAGGATGGCAAAGTAAAACCTGCACTTATGCTTTTGGGCAGGAGTGGCTTATTCAAAGGATAATTAGTATAGGAGCCAAATATTTTGTCAGCATTGCCTATCAAGAAAAAGATGAAAACATGAGTTTTAGTAGAAGAAGGAATGAATACCAGCAATGACAGAATGATCTCTGTTCATCTCCAAGGCAAACCACTCACTATCACAGTAATCCAAGTCTATGTCCCCACCAGTAACGTTGAAGAAGCTGAAGCTGAGGAGTTCTATGAAGGCCTATAAGACCTTCTAGAACTAACACCCCAAAGAGATGTCCTTTTCATTATAGGGGACTAGAAGTTGACCACTTGACTTCTGATTCCCAGCAGGATGATGGGTGGAAAGGTGAGGAAGGCCAGAATGAGAGTTGCTTGTGGACCTTAGTGGTGTACAAAAGCCATGTTAAGTTGTTTATTTTTCCCATGGGGACCCTACCATTCAGCAGATCTGACAATATAGTAAACCATAGTGATCTCACCTAAAAGTATTTTCTCTGTATGCTGATTAAAAGGAAATGCATTTTAAAATGCATATTATTTTAGGTGTCAAAGTCATGGTTGGCCTGAATAAGCTGTTCATGGAGTGAGGTTTAGGTTGATAGTAGGACTTTCAAGTAGAATTATCTTGTAGGTACCTAGAGCCAGTGATCTGGATCCCAGTAAGAACAGCAGTTGCTGATGTGGCACTTATCCCACAGGGAAGCCAGATGGGGTTGAAACATTGGTATAATAGGTAATTCACATCTGACTAGTTCCTATTCTTACTTTCAAAGCCAGACTTCTAAAACTAATCTACGTCTATACTGTACATCCTAACAACCCATTCTTTTTTTCCACTTCTTGTCATCTGGCTTCCCCACCCACCCCATCCATATCCGTCTACACATTCACTCCTACACTTGCACGTATCAAGTGTACAGTACTTAGTACAGTCTCCTAAGTACTCCTAACTGAATGGTACTCTTAAAGGTCACCAATGACTTTTTTTTTTTTTTTTAATTTTAATTTAATATTACTTTACAATACTGTATTGGTTTTGCCATACATTGACATGAATCCGACACGGGTGTATACAAGCTCCCAATCCTGAACCCCCCTCCCACCTCCCACCCCATATCATCTCTCTGGATCATCCCTGTGCACCAGCCCCAAGCATCCTGTATCCTGTATCGAACATAGGCTGGCACTTCGTTTCTTACATGATAGTATACATGTTTCAATGCCATTCTCCCAAATCATCCCACCCTCTCCCTCTCTCTCAGAGTCCAAAATTCCGTTCTACACATCTGTGTCTCTTTTGCTGTCTTGCATACAGGGTCCTTGTTACCATCTTTCTAAATTCCATACATATGTGTCAGTATACTGTATTGGTGTTTTTCTTTCTGGCTTACTTCACTCTATATAATCAGCTCCAGTTTCATCCGTCTCATTAGAACTGATTCAAGTGTATTCTTTTTAATGGCTGAGTAATACTCCATTGTGTATATGTACCACTGCTTTCTTATCCATTCATCTGCTGATGGACATCTAGGCTGTTTCCATGGCTATTATAAACAGTGCTGCGATGAACATTGGGGTACATGTGTCTCTTTCTATTCTGGTTTCCTCAGTGTGTATGCCCAGCAGTGGGATTGCTGGGTCATAAGGCAGTTCTATTTGCAATTTTTTAAGGAATCTCCACACTGTTCTCCATAGTGACTGTACTAGTTTGCATTCCCACCAACAGTGCAAGAGGGTTCCCTTTTCTCCACACCCTCTCCAGCATTTATTGCTTGTAGACTTTTGGATCACAGCCATTCTGACTGGTGTGAAGTGGTACCTCATTGTGGTCTTGATGTGCATTTCTCTGATAATGAGTGATGTTGAGCATCTTTTCATGTGTTTGTTAGCCATCTGCATGTCTTCTTTGGACAAATGTCTGTTTAGTTCTTTGGCCCAATTTTTGATTGGGTCATTTATTTTTCTGGAGTTGAGCTACATAAGTTGCTTGTATATTTTTGAGATTAGGAACCTCCATGCTGTTCTCCATGGTGGCTGCACCAATTTACATTCCCACCAAAAGTATAGGTGGTTTCCGTTCTCTCCACACACTCCAGAATTTATTGTTTGGCAATTCTTTTTTTATGGTAGCCATTCAGGATGGTGTGAGGTGATATCTGTTTACAGTTTTGATTTGTATTTCTCAAAAAATTGGTGATTTTGAACATCTTTTCATGTGCGTTTTTACCATCCATGTATCTTCTTTGGAGAAATGTCTATTTTGGTCTTCTGCCCATTTGTTGATTGGGTTGTTTGTTTTGATGCTGTTAAGCATCATAAGCTGTTTTCATTGCTCATAATAATTTGTTTTTATCTGTCAGAAGGACTGCACAGACACAGGAGATGTTGCTTATATATCTGGGCTTTATATGTTTAGAGAAAAAGAGATAAGCCCCAGAAAGGCAACAGTGACCAGGTATGGAAAATGCATGAGTTTGGGGCTTTGGCTGACATGGACTTGAGGTGTGCCTCTGCCTCTCACTAGGTGTAAAATCATTATTGGGTATTTCACTTTTATCCACCTCAGCTTCCCCATCTGAAAATAGACAGAAACCAAACACCTTTGCAGAATTGGTCCCACAATTAAATATAATGAAATCTTATGGTACATATACATGTCAGTTGGAGAAGGAAATGGCAGTCCACTCCAGTAGTCTTGCCTGGAGAATCCCGCAGACAGGGAAGTCGGATGGGCTACCGTCCATGGGGTCTCAAAGAGCTGGACACAGTTGAACAACTAACACTACTAGAGACATGTCAATAAACAATAATTCTCATTATTTCATGTATTTCAGATATGTTCAAAGAGCAGTTGTCACAGTTGACCTCTGCATCTCAATTCATGTTGAAACAGGGTAAAGGAAATCCTAGCATATTCTTGGAAAAACATGTATCACATGATTGATTTTAGAAGCCATCTGTATTGTAATGTATGTCCTATTTCCTCTCTACTTCCTTCATCAATGAATAATAGATTCTGAAATAAAGCAACACATATAAGATTTCATTGTGTAATTGAATATCTTTTAAATGGCACTTTATTATGAAATCGACATTAATGAGAATCATTGTAAATATGAAACAATTGGTTCCTGGTAAATTTTTTCTCTCATAAGGTAAAGGTGACAACAGAATCATTAGAAACCAAAGTTCCATTAAAACATTCAATAAAAATTAACTATCTCATTTGCAAATAAGCAATTAAGCACTAATATTTGGTGAAGAAATATGCATATGTTTTTAAACGAAGATCATCACTTCTATCATAGTTAAAAATGATGAGACAGATTGTACAAAGACCTTTGACTTCCAAGAATCTTACATTCCTCCAGCTTTTCATACCTTTACCTATTTATTTGAAAGAACTGGTAAGATGATTTTATTGTAAAAAAATTCCATAAATTTTTCATGTTTCATAATGAGAAAAAGAATGTTAAGCATGGTGAATCAAAAGGGAAGTTTTTACATTTGTAAATCAAAAAAGAAAACAATTTTTGTTTGCACACAAACTAAACTATAATATTCTACAGATTGAAAGCTTGACCAAAATACCAAAATGTTAGAAGGTATTCAGTTTTGCTTGTCTAATTCAGTTGTGAACTTTATTGTTGAACAGTTAGTGTCTCAAACTTATTTGAATTAAAAGCATTCAGGTCAGATAAACTGAAAGGTCTTATTTATTCTTAATAAATAAGTTGAAATTTTTTAAAAGTAATATGTACAGCTCTGACTAAGCAAATATGAAAACTTCTCAATTATCTAATACATTTCAGTCACCTAATGTTTTGAAAAGTGAGTTAGAATGACTTATTTAGACAAGTTTAAAGAAAATCCGAAGACCTTAAAAATAATATAATTTATAAAACTTGACAAGTTAGTGTTCTGAATTCTTTTAAGTCGATTCTAAGCACTCATCAACTCACATAATGCTTACTAGAATCTGCCTCAGCATAAACTGAGCTCTTTGAAGTTCAAATCAGGAATTTGAATAGCAAGCTCATAAATTACACTGATAATAGAATCACTGAGCCATGGGAAACTTGGGAATTATCTAGTTCAGTCCTCTCCTATTGAGAGAAGAGGAAATTAAAGGTGCTAAAAACTTTAAAGAGCTTTCACATACATCATTTTACTCATTCTCACAGCAGCTTCACCAAGTAAGGGCATAGATAGTTGTCATGTCATTTTATAAATGAAGATCATACACCGAGGCTATCTTCTGGCTGTTCCCTGGAGGCAGCAAATGTCCTAGGGCTGTGGCATTGTGAGTCCTAGGGCATCAAATTTAGGTGCTCAAAGTAAAAGAGCAGGATAAAACAGATGGACAAGTGATTAGGTCAACCATCAATGTCCAAATGAGCCACAAAAACTGAAGAGCTGATCAGAATGCATTCCCTACCAAGGGGAAGAAACAAATGATGGTGTTCCAGCAGAAGCCTGGGGAGGCTAGAAATGTAATTATTATGAGGAACTGGAGGCAAGACAAACTTGGCTGTGAGGCCAGGCACTGTGTCTTACATTTGGCTTTCAGCTTGGAGAAACTCACTTAGTTCTCTAATCCTTAGTTTTCTCAAATTCTGTCTTGACATAGTCTGAAGCTTGAATTTCATGTTAAAATGCCTACGGCAAAGTGCTCGGTACATAAAAGCTCAAAAATAACAAATAACAAACTGTTATTACTATTATCATTTAAAATCTGTCCCTCTTGTCTAGAAGTATTTGTTTTTAAGTGAGCCAGGACTCTAAACAATAGGGTACATCTGAACATGGAGTGAGCATGCAGACAAGGCCTGGAATATATTCCTCATAGGACTTCCCTGGTGCCTCAGACAGTAAAGAATTCACCTGCAATGTAGGAGACTGGGGTTCAATCCCTGGGTCAGGAAGATCCCCCAGAGAAGGGAGTGATGACCTGCTCCAGTGTTCTTGCCCAGATAACCCCATGGACAGAGGAGCCTGGTGGGTCACAGTCCATGTGGTCTCAAAGAGTTAAACACGACACAGTGATTAACACTTTTGCTTTCACTTTTCACATTCCTCATAACTTAAAGTGTATGATCCAAAGTGACTGAAGTGAGTGAGTGATGGTCCCTCAGTTATGTACGATTCTTTGTGATCCCATGAACTGTAACTTGCCAGGCTCTTCTGTTCATGGAATTCTCCAGACAAGAATACTGGAGTGGGTTAAAACAGAAAGCAAAGTCCCTTCCTTCCAAGTGTAGGAGAGCAAAACCTGTCACGCAACAATGCCTCCCTTTGGGATGGGGATTGTTTTGAGCTGGTTAAATTTAAACAACAGAAGAGCCAGGAGGTTCTTCTTTTTCCTTCCCTTTTAACTGTCTAAAAGAATTTAGATAGGGAGCCTGCATTAGGAAGAGAGCTATTACCAAAGATAGCTTATTTTTACACCAAGAAAAATTTTCTCCTCGTGGCACAGCTTCATTTGGTTACTGAACATTTGGTTACTGAATATTTGTTTTCCCCTATGATTTATTTTCCCCACCTTTGAGATTCCAAATTCTTACCCCTTTCTCCTTTGCTCAGGATAACAGATAAGCCTCAATTAACTGGTTGTCAGGAGGCCTCATATTCTTATAGAGGCCCGATATGTACATAAACTGTTTTCTTCTGTTTATTTCTCTCGTATCAATTTAATTCTTAGACCGGCCAAAAGAACCTAGTAGAGGAGAGGGAAAACTTGTTCTCACCAGCATGTCATTTGTTTCCCTTTAATAAGGCATTGTAGCTTTATAAACTCTTTTTAAATTAAAAAAGCAGTTCCTTTGTTGTTCTCAAAGCTGTATTTAAATTAACCCCAGATATCCATTAGAATATCAATAAATGTTATTGTTAATTTCAAGGAAATGCCACTGCTTCTGGTAAAGTTGCTAATTCAATATAAAAATGGAACAGTCTCATAAAAAATTCTTTTTATGCTCTCCTTTGTGGAGTTGGAATTTTTTTCAACATTAAAAACAAGAAAGTTCTGCCATTTGTAACAACATGGATGAAAATTGTGGGTATTATGCTAAGTGAAGTAAGTCAGAGAAAGACAAATATTACATGAATCCGTATATGTGGAATCTGAAAAAGTCAAACACATAGATACAGAGTAGATTGGTGGTTGCCACAGGCTAAGGGATGGGGAAAATCGGGAGAAGAAGGTCAAAGATTATAAACTTTCCAATATAAAATGAATAACTTACAGAGATCATGATGACTACAGTTCATAGTACAGCATTATTTACTTGAAATATGTTAGGTTAATGTTCTCATCACACACACACAGACACAACATGGTGACTGTGGGAGATGATCAGTTCAGTTCAGTCCCTTAGTCGTGTCTGACTCTTTGCAACCCCATGGACTGCAACACACCAGGAGTCCGTGTCCATTACCAGCTTCCAGAGCCTGCTCAAACTCATGCCCATCCAGTTGATGATGCCATCCAACCATCTCATCCTCTGTTGTCCCCTTCTCCTCCTGCCTTGAAGCTTTCCCAGCAGGGTCTTTTCCAATAAGTATTGAAGTTTCAGCTATAGCATCAGTCCTTCCAATGAATATTCAGGACTGATTTCCTTTAGGATGGACTGGCTGGATCTCCTGGCAGTCCAAGGGACTCTCAAGAGTCTTCTCCAACAACACAGTTCAAAAGCATCAATTTTTTGGTGCTCAGCTTTCTTTATAGCCCAACTCACATCCATATGTGACTACTGGAAAAACCTTGGCTTTGATAATATGGACCTTTGTTGGCAAAGTAATGTCTCTGCTTTTTAATATGCTGTCTAGGTTGGTCACAGCTTTTCTTCCAAGGAGAAGGCATCTTTTAATTTCATGACTGCTGTAATAATCTGCAGTGATTTTAGAACCCCCTCCCCCCCCCAAATAAAGTCTCTCACTGTTTCTATTATTTCCCCCTTTACTTGCCCTAAAGTAATGGGACCAGATGCCATGATCTTCGTTTTCTGAATGCTGAGTTTTAAGCCAACTTTTTCAGTCTTCTCTTTCACTTTCATCAAGAGGCTCTTTAGTTCTTCTTCAATCTCTGCCATAAGGGTGGTGTCATCTGTGTATCTGAGGTTATTGATATTTCTCCCGGCAATCTTGATTCCACCTTGCGTTTCTTCCAGCCTGGAATTTTGCATGATGTACACTGTATATAAGTTAAATAAGCAGGGTGACAATATACAGCCTTGATGTACTCCTTTTCCTATTTGGAACCAGTCTGTTGTTCCATGTCCAGTTCTAACTGTTGCTTCCTGACCTGCATATAGGTTTCTCAAGAGGCAGGTCAGGTGATTTTCAGTCTTCTCTTTCACTTTCATCAAGAGGCTCTTTAGTTCTTCTTCAATCTCTGCCATAAGGGTGGTGTCATCTGTGTATCTGAGGTTATTGATATTTCTCCCGGCAATCTTGATTCCACCTTGCGTTTCTTCCAGCCTGGAATTTTGCATGATGTACACTGTATATAAGTTAAATAAGCAGGGTGACAATATACAGCCTTGATGTACTCCTTTTCCTATTTGGAACCAGTCTGTTGTTCCATGTCCAGTTCTAACTGTTGCTTCCTGACCTGCATATGGATTTCTCAAGAGGCAGGTCAGGTGGTCTGGTATTCCCATCTCTTTAAGAATTTTCCGCAGTTTTTAATGATCCACAGAGTCAAAAGCTTTGGAATAGTCAATAAAGTGGGAGGTGATAGATTTTAACTAATTCTATAGTGGTAGACAGCATATTAAGAACAGAGACATCATTTTGCCAACAAAGGTCCACATTATCAAAGCTATGGTTTTCCCAGTAGTCATGTACAGATGTGAGAGTTGGACCATAAAGAAGCCTAAACACCGAATAAATGATGCTTTTTTAATTGTGGTGCTGCAGAAGACTATTGAGAATCCCTTGAACTGCAAGGAGATCAAACCAGTTAATCTTAAAGGAAATCAGCTCTGAATATTCACTGGAAGAAATAAGGCTGAACTAAGCTCTGATACTTTGGCCTCCTGGTGCAAACAGCTGACCCACTGAAAAAGACCCTGATGCTGGGAAAGAGTGAAAAGGTGCTAGCAGAGGATGAGTTGGTTTGATAGCATCAATAACTCAATGCACATGAATTTGAGCAAATTCTGAGCGATAGTGGAGGACAGGGAAGCCTGGCATGCTACAGTATGTATATACATGCTACATGTATGTGTGTGTA